>QXTE01000361.1:392688-526583 GCA_003942145.1 Platysternon megacephalum | reverse complement strand
GGGGGGGGGGGGGGGGGGGGGGGAAAGGAATGCAGCAGGGGGACAGCTGTAACAGACATAGACCAGCCCTGACGTGGCTCTTTATTCGGGAAGCATTTGCCTCTGTGTGTATTCTGTATCAGCTGTGCTGCTGCCTTCCACTTTGTTAGCTGTAGGGATGGATTTAGGGGAGTGTGCGGGGCTGGGTGGACTGAGAGGTGGATGTGTATGGGAATGGACGGATGGGAAGACAGATCTCGGGGGATTCTTTATGGGGGCTGCTGGACACCTGTGCTTCTCTGTGGCGCTCCTGTCCCCAGCTTGTTCAGCCTGTTGTCACCACTAGCAGCTTGTCTACATGGGGACGTCCAGGAAAATTAATCTGAATTAACTAAATTGGTGAATTTGAAGTGGATTCGTTAAACCGCATTAAATTCCTGTGTGAACGCTGTAATTCAGAATTACAATAGCCTTAATTCAGTTTATTGCAATTCACTTTCAAAGTGAATTAAACTAAACCGAATAAGGCCACTTTAATTCTGAATGAAGATGTTCACACAAGGGTTTAATGCAGTTTGACTAATCCACTTCAAATTCACCTATTTAATTAATTCATATTGAAACACTATAGCAGCGCAGCTACGCCAACAGGAGGAGTGCTGCGGTCGGTGCTGTTAATCCACTTCCCCAAGGGGCAGTAGCTAGAATTCTTCTGTCGACCTACCACTGTCTACACCAGGGGTTAGGTTGGCTTAACTACGCCACTTAAGGATGTGGATTTTTCGCATCCATGAGCAACGTAGCTTGGTTGAGCTAACTTTTTAGTGTAGACCAGGCCACAGGTTTATTTTCCTGGCTGTGCTCATGTAGACAAGCCCTAGGTGTCTCCTTGTGCTCCAGCTTGGAGTCAGCAGATACAGAAGGGACAGACAGTCCCTGCAAGTTGTAGCATAGCTACCCCACTCAGGGATGCCTTATCTGAGGCTCTGCACTCGGGTATGGCAGTGGGAGCTGGAGCCCAGCCACAGGTTGCTGAGGGGAGGGGGCCCTCGGGTGCAGGAATGGTGTTCCCACCCTACCCCCTTTCCCTGTTTCCCTCCGATGTCAGGGGCTGGGAGGCGGCTCACTTCTCCTCTCCCCTGTGGGAACCTGTCCTCACCAGCATGATCAATGACCTCAGATTTATGATATTGGTTTTAATGTGTCACTTATTCCTTCTGCTGGGACCCTGCTGGCCCTTTCAGCCCTACTGATACCGACAGACTGGATTCAGCTGCACTTAGCTTACCACAACGGGGAGGTGCCAGAAACCGGGAATGTGCCCTGCCCAGGGCAGGGAGCTGCTCTTCATGCAGCGCAAAGACGGGTGACAGATGCGAGTATCCATGGCTCCGGGCATGTCTGGAAGGCACTCCGATGTTGCAGGTATGAGGGTGCTACAAGGACAGGCTGGAATGCGGCTCTGGGTCAATACAGCGAAGGCGAGTGAAACTGGCAGAGTCGCTCCTCCCCTGGGGAGGAGGGGCCTTTTATCAATCTCCTGATGCGATTGGCAGGCAATGCCCTGATCTGGGTTCAGAAAGTGTGTGTGTGTGATTGACCTCAATGGGAGTTTTGCCACTGACTTCAGTCAGGCCAAGATGTCCTCCAGAGAGCTCCAGCAATGCAGAAAGCTCCTTGATGTGCCTTCCTTTAGGAGCCAGGGCTGAAATTTCCCTTGCCTTGGAACCCAGGTCGGCTTGACCCCTGTGTCACGGAGTCCCCGGGCGATGCTCTGGAACTGCTCCCCACAAAGCCAGTCAGGACTTTGGGGAGCCTCCTCTCCCTTGGAGCAGACTGTCTTCAGGGCAAGAAGCTCACACGGCTTCACCTTCCTGGGTCTGACCTTGGAGCATTCAGCTTTTGCCCCTCCGTGCGCTTCCCACAGCGAGTCCACCCAGGCGGGGTTCTGGGGAAGCCAGAGGGTCCTGCACGCACCCCCACTTCGCAGTCAGACGTGATTCTTAGCCAGCCAGTAAAACAGAGGTTTATTAGATGACAGGAACACGGTCTAAAACAGAGCTTGTAGGTCCAGAGAACGGGACCCTTCAGCCGGGTCCATTCTGGGGCCCAGCGGGCCAGACAACCCCGTCTGCACTCACTCCCCGTCCCCAGCCAGCTCCAAACTGAAACCCCCTCCAGCCCCGCCTTTCTGGCCTTTATCTCTTTCCCGGGCCAGGAGGTCACCGGATCTCTTTGTTCACCTTTAGCTATTCCCTTGCAGGGGGAAGGGCCCCAGCCATTTGTCGCCAGGATACAGGGTGTTGGCCATTTATGCGCACTGGAGACTTAAGAAATGCATAGGGGAAACTGCGGCACCCACACAGTATTCAGAGGAAACATTAAGAACAGTCCCACATCCGGACCTCAGGCGAGAGCAGACAAGGCTCTGAGCAGAGCAATATCCCAAGGAGTTAGAAAGTCTGGGTCTGGTGTATTGAACCAGTTGGATGCTGCCCCAGGACACTGTATCGGTCACTAGCCCCTGGCCAATGACTAGTGAGCGTTGCGGGCAGCGCCTCTGGCTGGTGAAAGGGAGGGAGTAACAGATGTGTAGGATCCTGAATGCAACAGCAGGCACAGGATGCCTTTCCTTCAGGTCCTGATTCCTTAGAACGCTTACGCATGTGCTTAAAGTTAAGCAAGTTCCATTGAAATCCAAACTTAAAGTTAAGCACATGCTTCAGAACTTTGGTGAACTGGGTCTCGTGGCCTGAAATATTTTGTGTCCCACCTTATCTCCTCCCCCACACTACCCCATTTTGGTCCCATTTACTCCCCTCCCACAGTGACTTGGCTGCCAGGTTGAGAATCTGTGTCCTGCTGATCCATGGGCAGGGAACGTCTGCTGCTGCGGCACTCCAGGGCCAGGCGTGGCACTACACTGCCCTGCTGATCAGCAAGGAGGCAGCTGATGCAGAAGGGGCAGGGAAGCGGCGGCACCTTGGGAACAGAGGAAGCAGGTGGGAAGTAGCCTGAGTGGGCAGGCATCATGCTTGGGGGCTGGAACTAGGGGTGTTGGAGGTGTGGCAGCACCTGCTGGTTTGAAGTGGTTTCTATCAGACACAGGGTTTCCAGTTTGGTTCAATGGCTCCCAGCCCCCCCACTACACAAATTGTTCCAACACCCCTGGCATTACAGGGTTTTTATTGGAACTGAGGCTGCAGGACTCTCCCTCAATTGGAACAACCTCAGCAGACAAGGACTTAGGTTTGTGCTAATGATTAGTTGTGTGGCAGATAGAGCACCGGGCTGGGACTCAGGAAACCTGCGTTATAGTCATGGCTCTGGCCTGCTGGGTGACCTTGGCCAAGTCACTGCCCCTGCCCATGCCACAGTTCCCCCACCTGTAAAATGGGGGTAATGAGAACGACCTCCTTGTGAAGTGCTTTGAGAGCTACAGATGAAAAGCACTAGAGAAGAGCTCTTATTAAAATGCAGAGGTGTCCTATAGCGACTAGGAGCCCTGAGGCCTGACCTCTGAGATCTAGGGTTGCCAGGCGTCCAGTTTTCGACTGGAATGTCCAGTCAAAAAGGGACCCTGGCGGCTCTGGTCGGCCCGTTAAAAGTCCGGTTGGCGACGCAGCGGGGGCCCAGGGCTAAAGCAGGCCTCCCTGCCCACAGTGGCTCCACGTGGCTCCTGGATGCAGCCGCCAGGTCCCTGCGGCCCCTAGATGCATGGGCAGCCAGGGAGGCTCCACACGCTGTCCCTGCCTTGAGGGCTGGCTCTGCAGCTCCCATTGACTGGGAACTGCAACCAATGGGAGCTGCGGGGGCGGTGCCTGCAGCTGCGAGGGCAGCGCATGGAGCCTCACTGGTTGCCCATGCGTCATGGGGCTGCAGGGACCTGGCGGCCGTTTCCTGGGAACCGTGGTAAGTGCCGCCGGGACCCCAAACCACCTCCCACACCCCAACCCCCTGCCCCAGCCTGGATCTCCTCCTGCACCCAAACTCCCTCCCACACCCCCACATCCCAACACCCCAACCTCCTGCCCCAGCCCTGAGCCCCCTCCTGCACCCCAAGAATGGAATCTGTGTTTCCCTAAAACTCCTCTTCCTCCGCTCCTGATCACCCGTCCCGCAGCCTCTCAGCTGGGCAAAGTAGAAGCTCTGGGAGCAGCTGAAGACCCACCCAAATGGCCTGAGTCCAAAGAGCCTGGCATTGGGGAAGCCTTCCCCAAGTGCTGTCCCACACGTGGGCCGACGTCCCAAGAGCAGGGCACTTGGTTCCATGCAAACCCTCTTCATAGGCCTTTAGAAAAGCGGCCCAGCTGGGATGTGCAGGCAGGCAGCAAAGGCTGTTTCTGGCCTGAATGTTTTTCCTGTATTACAGGAGGCTAGAACTTGTCCTTCTTCAGCTGCTCGCCACAAGCCTCAACGCCATTCATGGAAAAGACAGCGTTAGCGAGTGACTACTTGCTTTGTCGCTTGGAGCCAGACGGACATTCCACCAGCTCCCAGCCAGACCCACGGTGCCCATCTCCCTTTGTCTTCTGCCCGTCTACCTACCTCACGGAGGCTTTGCAGCCTCCTGGAAAAGAATGCTTTACAAATCCTGCAGACAGCCCTGAGCAGACGATCTCGCTGCACAAGGGAACGCTCTGGGGGAAAGGAGAATTGCAACCTGCAGCCATCAAATGGGTTTCCATTGGCTATATCATGAACTCTTGGCATGATTAACTCACTTAAAACAGTCTGTGGGCTGGCATTTCTTAGCCTTTGCTTTTAATGAGAACATGGCAAAGGGGAGGGAGGGACCCCAGGAGGTTGTTACGGGGGAGTTACAATTGCCCTCTCCTTGTTTATTGCCTTAGAAAGACCAGGAGCATTTAATCGTCTCATTCCTTTTTCCCTTGGAAAACTGGGAAATATGCATTACTTGGCCGTTAAAGGAGGTGGTGGTACTGAATATTTAGCAAAGAGCTTTTTTTCTCCGAAGTGTTAAGTAGGTGTTTGTATATGTAAGACCCTCAACACCATAGGATATGCACATCTTGCAATCACAAATGGGTTTTATCCTCACAAGACCCGTGTGAGATAGAGTAGGACTAGCCCCACTTTACGGCTAGGGAGCTGAGCCCCAGCACAGATTAAGTGACGTGCCCAAGGTGACCCAGGAAGTCTGTGGCTGAGGTGGGGAATCAATCCAGGGTATCCCAAGTCCTGGTTCACTACTTGACCATCCTTCTTACCCCCACCAAAAATCAAAGAGTTTTTTAAACAGACATGGAATCATAGAATATTAGGGTCGGAAGAGACCTCAGGAAGTCATCTAGTCCAATCCCCTGTTCAAAGCATGACGACCACCAACTAAATCATCCCAGCCAGGACTTTGTCAGGCCGGGCCTTAAAAACCTCTAAGGATGGAGATTCCACCACCTCGCTAGATAACCCATTCCAGTGCTTCACTACCCTCCTAGTGAAATAGTGTTTCCTAATATCCAACCTAGACCTCCCCCACTGCAACTTGAGACCATTGCTTCTTGAATCATAGACTTTAAGGTCAGAAGGGAACATTATGATCATCTAGTCTGACCTCCTGCACAACGCAGGCCACAGAACCTCACCCACCCACTCCTGTATCAAACCTGTGTCTGAGCCATTGAAGTCCTCAAATCATGATTTAAAGACTTCAAGATGCAGAGAATTTTCCAGCAAATGACCCATGCCCCACGCTGCAGAGGAAGGCGAAAAACCCCCAGGGCCTCTGCCAATCTGCCCTGGAGGAAATTCCTTCACGACCCCAAATATGGCAATCAGCTAAACCCTGAGCATGTGGGCAAGACTCACCAGCCAGACACCCAGGAAAGAATTCTCTGTAATAACTCAGATTCCACCCCATCTAACATCCCATCACAAGCCATTGGGCATATTTACCGCTAATAGTCAAAGATCAATTAATTGCCAAAATTAGGCTATCCCATCATACCATCCCCTCCATAAATTTATCAAGCTTAGTCTTGAAGCCAGATATGTCTCTTGCCCCCACTACTCCCCTTGGAAGGCTGTTCCAGAACTTCACTCCTCTGATGGTTAGAAACCTTCGTCTAATTTCAAGTCTAAACTTCCTGATGGCCAGTTTATATCCATTTGTTCTTGTGTCCACATTGGTACTAAGCTTAAATAATTCCTCTCCCTCCCTGATATTTATTCCTCTGATATATTTATAAAGGGCAATCATATCTCCCCTCAGCCTTCTTTTGGTTAGGCTAAACAAGTCAAGCTCTTTGAGTCTCCTTTCATAAGACAGGTTTTCCATTCCTCGGATCATCCTAGTAGCCCTTCTCTGTACCTGTTCCAGTTTGAATTCATCCTTCTTAAACATGGGAGACCAGAACTGCACACAATATTCCAGATGAGGTCTCACCAGTGCCTTGTATAACGGTACTAACACCTCCTTATCTCTACTGGAAATACCTCGCCTGATGCATCCCAAGACCACATTAACTTTTTTCACAGCCATATCACATTGGCGGCTCATAGTCATCCTGTGATCAACCAATACTCCGAGGTCCTTCTCCTCCTCTGTTGCTTCCAACTGATGCGTCCCCAGCTTATAACAATAATTCTTGTTATTCATCCCTAAATGCATGACCTTGCACTTTTCACTATTAAATTTCATCCTATTATTATTACTGCAGTTTACAAGGTCATCCAGATCTTCCTGTATGATATCCCGGTCCTTCTCTGTATTGGCAATACCTCCCAGCTTCGTGTCATCCGCAGACTTTATTAGCACATTCCCACTTTTTGTGCCAAGGTCAGTAATAAAAAGATTAAATAAGATTGGTCCCAAAACCGATCCCTGAGGAACTCCACTAGTAACCTCCCTCCAGCCTGACAAGTCACCTTTCAGTACAACCCGTTGTAGTCTCCCCTTTAACCAGTTCCTTATCCACCTTTCAATTTTCATATTGATCCCCATATTTTCCAATTTAGCTAATAATTCCCCATGTGGAACTGTATCAAATGCCTTACTGAAATCGAGGTAAATTAGATCCACTGCGTTTCCTTTGTCTAACAAATCTGTTACCTTCTCAAAGAAGGAGATCAGGTTGGTTTGGCACGATCTACCTTTTGTAAAACCATGTTGTATTTTGTCCCAATTACCATTGACCTCAATGTCCTTAACTACTTTCTCTTTCAAAAATTTTTCCAAGACCTTGTATTCTACAGATGTCAAACTAACAGGCCTGTAGTTGCCCGGATCACTTTTTTTCCCTTTCTTAAAGATAGGAACTATGTTAGCAATTCTCCAGTCGTACGGTACAACCCCTGAGTTTACAGATTCATTAAAAATTCTTGCTAATGGGCTTGCAATTTCATGTGCCAGTTCCTTTAATATTCTTGAATGAAGATTATCTGGGCCCCCCGATTTAGTCCCATTAAGCTGTTCGAGTTTGGCTTCTAGCTCGGATGTGGTAATATCCAGGGGTGGCTCTAGCTTTTTTGCCGCCCCAAGCACGGCAGGCAGGCGGCTTTTGGCGGCATGCCTGCGGGAGGTCCGCTGGTCCCGTGGCTTCGGCTTACCCGCCCCCGAATTGCCGCCGAATCCGCGGACCTCCCGCAGGCATGCCGCTGAAGGCTGCCTGACTGCCGCCATCGCAGGGACCAGCAGGGCGCCCCCCGTGGCTTGCCGCCCCAGGCACGTGCTTGGAGCGCCGGTGCCTGGAGCCGCCGCTGGTAGTATCTACCTCCATATCCTCATTCCCGTTTGTCATCCTACCATTATCCCTAAACTCCTCATTAAAGACAGAGGCAAAGTATTTGTTTAGATATTGGGCCATGCCTAGATTATCCTTAACCTCCACTCCATCCTCCATGTTTAGCGGTCCCACTTCTTCTTTCTTTGTTTTCTTCTTATTTATATGGCTATAGAACCTTTTACTATTGGTTTTAATTCCCTCTGCAAGGTCCAACTCTACATGGCTTTTGGCCTTTCTCACTTTATCCCTACATGTTCTGACCTCAATAAGGTAGCTTTCCTTGGTGATCACTCCCATCTTCCACTCCTTGTAGGCTTTCTGCTTTTTCTTAATCCCCTTTCTGAGATGCTTGCGCATCCAGCTTGGTCTACAACTCCTGCCTATGAATTTTTTCCCCTTTCTTGGGATGCAGGCTTCTGATAGTTTCTGCAGCTTTGACTTGAAGTAATTCCAGGCCTCCTCCACCTTTAGATCCCCAAGTTCTTCAGTCCAATCCACTTCCCTAACTAATTTCCTTAATTTTTTAAAGTTAGCCCTTTTGAAATAAAAAACCCTAGTCACCGATCTATTTTTGTTTATCCTTCCATTTAGTTTAAACTGAACTAGCTCATGATCGCTCGAACCAAGGTTGTCCCCTACAACCATTTCTTGTATGAGGTCCTCGCTACTCACCAAAACCAAATCTAAAATGGCATCCCCTCTTGTTGGTTCAGCAACTACTTGGTGAAGGAATCCATCAGCTATTGCATCTAGGAAAATCTGAGCCCTATTACTATTACTAGCACTTGTCCTCCAGTCTATTATCTGGGAAGTTAAAGTCTCCCATGATCACACAATTCCCATTAGTATTTACTTCATTAAAAACATTAAAAAGGTCTCTATCCATATCCAAATCAGATCCCGGTGGTCTATAGCACACCCCAAGCACTCTCTCAGGAGAGGCTCTAGTAGCTTTCTTCCCCAATGTGATTTTTGCCCAGACAGACTCTGTCTTATCCATTCCATCACTTCTTATTTCTTTACAGTCTACCTCATCATTGATATACAATGCTACTCCACCACCTTTGCCTTTATTTCTGTCTTTCCTAAACAGCACATAGCCGTCAATACCTGTACTCCAGTCATGACTACTATTCCACCATGTTTCTGTTATCCCTATAATATCCGGTTTCACTTCCTGCACCAGTAACTCTAGTTCCTCCATTTTGTTTCCTAGGCTCCTCGCATTGGTGTACAAACATCTTAATTCTTGCTGTTTGGCTTCGCTCACATTCTTACCCGATTAGGCCCAGACATTCTACCACCAGTATCACCTATTAGACTGGTATCTACGGTACCCTTCCTCCGTATGTCCATTCACCTACCCATGGCTGTATCCTTTCTTATTTAGTTTTCTTCCCTCTCAATGTTAAAATCCAGTGTGGAGATTACCTGGACATCTCCCAACCATCTCCCCCCAATTCCTAGTTTAAAGGTCTCTTAATCAGTTGTGCCAGCCTCCATCCTAGAAGTCTATTTCCCTCCCTACTCAGGTGAAGTCCATCCCGAGAGAACAGTCCTCTGTCCATGAATGCCTCCCAGTGGCCATACATCCCAAAGCCCTCCTTATAGCACCACTGCCTGAGCCATCTGTTGATCATCATAATCTTGTCACACCTTTTTTGCCCTTCTCTAGGAACAGGCATATCCCACTGAAGATCACCTGAGCCTTAATTTCCTTAAGCGTCTTCCCCAGCCTGGAATAGTCTCCCTTGATACGTTCCAGTGAGAATCTAGCCATATCATTCGTTCCCACATGAAGGACAATCAGTGGATTCTTTCCTGCTCCCGTTAGGATCCTCTTCAGCCTCAGGTCCACATCCCGTATCTTAGCACCCGGCACACAGCACACCCTTCTGTTCTCTGGATCAGCTCTGGTTACCGGCCTGTCTATTCTTCTCAGTAAGGAGTCCCCAATCACGTAGACCTGCCTTTTCCTGGTGATGGTGCGATTCTCCGGTCTGTTCCCTCTGGCTGCAAGTCCTCTTGATTCCTATTCATCCTTGCTATCCTCCTGGGGCTCATATTTGGTGTTATCTCCATTGACTCTTCCCCTCTTCTTATAGGACTAGCTGCTCTTCTCTTCTTCCTTGCCTTCTCACCTTCAGCGACCACCTGCTGTGCCCCTTCTTCATTTTTCAACTCCGCAAACCAGTTCCTGAGCTCTATTACTCCTTCACTAGCCTGTCTTTTCCTCTGCCTGGTTCTCTTAGTCACATGCTTCCACCATCCACTTTCCTCACCCAGCAGTCTCCCCTCAGATTCTTTGGTCCTGCTTTCATCTGCAAGTCTGAGCTTTTCCATTCAGACTCCTCATGTCTTTGCTCCATTATCTGCTCGAACCCCCTTCTAAACTCAACCAGAGTTTCCATCTGCATCTCCAGTCCTCGGATCTTTTCTTTCATCAGCTCTATCAGGCGGCACTTCATGCAGATGAAACTTTTACCAGGTACCCCTCCAGGATCATGTACATGCCGCAGCTTCCACATCCAGTCATCCTCATTGTCTCTTCCACTGCTTGGGTCACTACCACTGCTGCCTCTGTATCTGTCATAGGCTTCCCACCTCAATCCTGTAAATCTGGGAAACACAAACCAAACCACCACCAACCATAGCAAAACAAACTCCCAACAAGCACCAAAACACTGCTAGAACACTGCACCCTCCCTTCACTAGCCTGTCTGTTCCTCTGCCTGCCTCTTAGTCTTCCCCCAAACTCCCACTCAAACTCCCCTGTTTACAGCTCTGTTTGCTGGCTCCTGTGCCACTGCAGCTGTCTTGTTCTTGTTCAATTTCTCATCTTAGTTAATCAGGTTTCATTCCCTTGGTGTCGATGTTCAAACCGCACTGAGCTCTCCTGCCATCCATCGTCTTCCAGCGTAGGCAAGTCCTGAAGTTCTTCAAAAAATAACCAGGGTTGTGGGTGTTTAGGATTCTTGCATCATCATCAAGAAACAAAAAGCAGCATGAACTCATGTCTCTTTGAAAACACACCCCAGCAGAGTGACTTGGGGTGGTGGGACTTTGGCTGCGTTCAGTGGTTGTGATGGCTGCTAATGAGGAGGGGACGTCACAGGCGCTAGGGAGAAGACAATTATGCTTTTAGCAAACTGCACTCGGGGCAGATATTGAACCCTGAGGCCTGCTAGGTGCCAGATCCCACTCCCCTCGTGTGCATGGGAGTTTTGCCCTTGGTTTCCATGGTAGCGGGGAGGCTGGGGGTGGGGGTGGAGGGAGGTTATTGCATTCACTTGCTGGAGTTTCAGGTACAGAGATGATTTGGATTGCTTGGAAGAGAAGGTAGCAACAATAGCACTTGAATACCATCTACCAAAGGCTCAGGGCTGGATTCTGATCCCAGTTGCACCAGGTGAAATCTGGACTTGCCCTGCTCGAGGCAATGGAGTTGATGTTAGCCCAGAGTAGGGCGCTTTGCTGGAGGTTGCTTCAGATCAGCTCATGGCCCCACGATTAGACAAATCAGAAAGCGAGTGTGGGAATATAATCTAACCCTACCTCTTATTCAAGATTATAAAACTATAGTCAATCCTTTACCTATGCTCTTTATAAAGGATTACATGTAGGTTTATTATAGAACAATAGACTTTGCGTCAGATTAATGCTGTTTTATCTCTCAGAATATTACATGGGTGAATAGGTTAGATCCAGAATATTTTATCCATCCCACCATCAACCTTAGCCTAGACCAATCCACACAAGCGGTCCATTTCCTAGACACTACTGTGCTGATAGTGATGGTCACATAAACACCACCCTATACCGGAAACCTACTGACCGCTATACTTACCTACATGCCTCCAGCTTCCATCCAGGACACACCACACGATCCACTGTCTACGGCCAAGCTCTAAGATACAACCGGATTTGCTCCAATCCCTCAGACAGAGATCTTGTAGGTGTTTGTCTCTACCAAGCATTCTTAAAACTACCATACCCACCTGCTGAAGTGAAAAAACAGATTGACAGAGCCAGAAGAGTACCCAGAAGTCACCTACTACAGGACAGGCCCAACAAAGAAAATAACAGAATGCCACTAACCGTCACCTTCAGCCCCCAACTAAAACCTCTCCAGCGCATCATCAACGATCTACAACCTATCCTGAAAGATGATCCCTCACTCTCACAGATCTTGGGAGGCAGACCAGTCCTCGCTTACAGACAGCCCCCCAACCTGAAGCAAATACTCACCAGCAACCGCACCCTATACAACATAAACACTAACCCAGGAAGCAACAGAGAGTCCTGTGGCACCTTTAAGACTAAGATGTATTGGAGGAGAAGCTTTCGTGGGTGAATACCCACTTCGTCAGATGCATGTAATGGANTCCATTGTCTACAGCCAAGCTCTAAGATACAACCGCATTTGCTCCAATCCCTCAGACAGAGACAAACACCTACAAGATCTCTATCAAGCATTCTTAAAACTACAATACCCACCTGCTGAAGTGAAAAAACAGATTGACAGAGCCAGAAGAGTACCCAGAAGTCACCTACTACAGGACAGGCCCAACAAAGAAAATAACAGAACGCCACTAGCCGTCACCTTCAGCCCCCAACTAAAACCTCTCCAGCGCATCATCAAAGATCTACAACCTATCCTGAAAGATGATCCCTCACTCTCACAGATCTTGGGAGACAGACCAGTCCTCGCTTACAGACAGCCCCCCAACCTGAAGCAAATACTCACCAGCAACCGCACACCATACAACATAAACACTAACCCAGGAACCTATCCTTGCAACAAAGCCCGATGCCAACTCTGTCCACATATCTATTCAAGTGACACCATCATAGGACCTAATCACATCAGCCACGCCATCAGGGGCTCATTCACCTGCACATCTACCAACGTGATATATGCCATCATGTGCCAGCAATGCCCCTCTGCCATATACATTGGCCAAACCGGACAGTCTCTACGCAAAAGAATAAATGGACACAAATCTGACATCAGGAATCATAACATTCAAAAACCAGTGGGAGAACACTTCAATCTCTCTAACCACTCAGTGACAGACCTGAAGGTGGCAATTTTGCAACAAAAAAACTTCAAAAACAGACTCCAAAGAGAGACTGCTGAACTTGAATTAATATGCAAATTAGATACAATTAACTTAGGTTTGAACAGAGACTGGGAATGGTTGGGTCATTACACTAATTGAATCTATTTCCTCATGTTAAAATATCCTCACACCTTCTATGGGTCATCTCGATTATCACTTCAAAGGTTTTTTTCTCTCTCCTGCTGATGATAGCTCATCTCAATTGATTGGCCTCTTACAGTTGGTATGGTTACTCCCACCTTTTTATGTTCTCTGTATGTATAAATATCTTCTGTGTGTTCCATTCTATGCATCCGATGAAGTGGGTTCTAGCCCACGAAAGCTTATGCTCAAATAAATTCATTAGTCTCTAAGGTGCCACAAGTACTCCTGTTCTTTTTGGTGTTATGATCTCCGAGGCAGTGAAGAAATCAAAACATTCTCCTGTTGCCCTATAATCAAACCTTCATCTCTTTGATTTGCGGCGTCCACACAGCCTTAACCTTGCATTATGGTGCCATTGAAATGAACTGTCGGCTGTGCGCTGCTGATTTTAATAGTAATTTTTTTAGTACATGTGTCGTGAAGATTTTTTTTAAAAACAAAACCCCTAGACCCAAGAGTACTAGAAGATATGTCAGATTTCTGCAAGTTTTCCTAGCATGATTTATCAGCACAGGAGGAGACTATTTTACAGAGGACTGGAACTAGTGACCACTTTATTATTTGCATTGCAGTAGCACCTATGAGCCCTGCTCACGGTCCAGGAGCCCATTGTGTTAGATGCTGCACAAACACTGCCCAAAAAGACGCCTTACAGTCTATGCCATCTCTTTGTGCTGAAATGCATTGATCCTACGAAAGTTTTTGAAGTTTATTCAGTCCATACATTTTGTATTTTTAAATATAGAATCTCAGTGTTGTAGCGAGTAACTTTCTTTTTCTTTTTTTTTAAATGACTAACAGAGTGAGCTAGATCCTCGTCCCTTCTCTGGCCCCTTTATGCCAGTGAAAGGACTGGAGCAGTGTCAAGGTGTTCTAAAAGTCCTGGCTCCAGCTGGGGGAGGACTACTCTGGTGCAGTTATTGAGAAAGTTGGGTTGCTTTCAGAGGACCTCCTTGCACGCGCTGGAGTAGGGGGCCATGTTGGGTGCAGGAGGGCCATTTTGGGAGCAGGGATGCAAAGATTCCTGTCAGTGCTGTGACCTAGAGGCAGCTAGGGCCAGGTTGCCATAACTTCGACAGGCCACGAGGTTCTGCTGGAGCAGCCCAGGAGCACAAGAGAGCAAACCCTTAGTCCCCTTCCCTAGGGGCTACAAGTTCTGTGCTGCACCTGGCACAGTACAGACTCTCAGACCGTGCTTGTCAGTGTTCTAGCCTCTCCTATGAATAGCACGCAGGATATTAGACTCTTTTTATTTTTTTACACTTGCACAAATTATGGCAAATGTTAGGGGAAAGTGAAGGTGCTATGAGTGTTTGGGGGGTGAGCATGAGTGGGGAAAGACTGGCAGGCCCTTGGGAATTGTTGGTTTTTACTTATTTTTTAAGAGCTCACCTTGAGGAGTAACCGAAACGGCTGTTTAACTAAGTTTTTGTGGATGAATTTCCTAGCTTTTTAAAAAGAAAATCCACGCCAATAAATCAGACCCCACATTCAGCAAAGCATGTAAATGTACACTTATTTAAGAGCTCCCGCTATGAGATGCCCCTATTATGAGATGGGTTTGATTCAGCCCTTGGATTTGTTGGTTTCTGCTGGAGTACAAGTCTAATGCCTCCAGCCACAGAAAGATTTATTGGGGGAAGTCAGGTGCCATAGTGCAAGGTATTACAACACCTACTGGCTAGTTGCTCGTGAGGCTAGAGAATTCTCTGATTCTGACCCATCATGCTCCTGCTGGTGGAAAGCTAACAACTGTCTTCTCTCTTGAGGGGCAGGGGAGAGAATTCCTCTGCTAGGGTGACCAGATAGCAAGTGTGCAAAATAGGTACCCTTTTTGGGGGGCAGGGGAGGGGGGTAAGGAATAGTTGCATATATAAGACAAAGCCCCTAATATTGGGATGGTCCCGATAATATCAGGACATTTGCTCTGCTGAGGCTGCAAGGGGGTGCAGTTTTCGCTGCCCTGCAGTTGCCTCAAGGCCCAGTAAGCTGAATGCGGCTGGTGTGTAAAAGGGAAAGGAGAGTGGGAAAGAGGAAGTGGAAGCTATGGGGGAAGGGGAAGGGCTAAGTCTGCTAGGAAGGCTGGGCTGCATGCAGATAAGAACTGGACCATGCATACCTCCACAGATAGCCTGTCCTAATCAGATTTATGGGTCATCCCTTGGTACGTGCTCGGGGAGAGGAGTTTTACTCACTGACATGGCGGAGCAATTGCTCCAAGGCCTTTCAGAAGGCAGCGTTTCTGAACAGGACTTGGTTCCTAAGAAATGGCCTTTAGGTGCAGGAATGAGCCAGCAGGAGCTGGAGGGCTGGAACATAGTAGCCAAAGACACTGGCTGCAAGCCAGGGCAGGACACGGTGGCTTCAAATTAGAGCAGAGGGAATAATTCATAGGGATTGAATTAACTGGTATGTTATCTTCTCTTTGGGTTTGCGGCTTGTCCGCAATCGGCTCATGCTTCCCTTGATTCGTTATTCTTCACTGAATGTCTCTAGTCCACCAAGTTACGTGGCACACAGTGGCAATTTCCCACTGTGGAGGGGGATTGGGCATTGGCTGAGGCAGGTCCTGTGTCAGAACCCCCACCTGAGGGAGCTGGTTTGTCGGCATGGCAGAGAGAGGGGGCGTGGCAAAGTGGCCCCATCACAGGGGTGGTCAAACTTTTTGGCCTGAGGGACGCATTTAGTTTTGTAAATTGTATGGAGGGCCGGTTAGGGGAGGGGGTCGTGGCCCGGCCCCCACCTCCTATCTGCCCCCCCTGGGACTCCGGCCCCATCCAACCCCCCTGTTCCCTGACGGGACCCCTGCCCCATCCACACACCCCTGCTCCCTGTCCCCTGACCGCCCCCGGACCCCCACTGCCCCATCCAACCCCTCCTCTCATTCCTGATGCCCCCGCCCCCTGGACCCCTACCCCATCCAACCACCCCTTCTCCCTGTCCCCTGACTGCCGCCTGCCACCCCATCCAGCCCCCCCATCCTTCCTGACTGCCCCCCCGGGACCCCTGCCCCCATTCAACCCCCTGTTCCCCCCCCATGACTGCCCCAACCCCTATCCACACCCCTGCCCCCTGACCACCACCCCGAACTCCCCTGCCCTCTATCCAACCCCCCCTGCCCCCTTACTGCGCTGCCTGGAGCACTGGTGGCTGGCGGCACTACAGCCGCGCAGCCTGGCTGGAGCTGGGCCACGCTGCTGCCGCCACCACGCAGCACAGAGACCGGGTCAGGCCCGGCTCTGCAGCTGCGCTGCCCCAGGAGCTCACAGCCCCGCTGCCCAGAGCATTGCGCCAGCGGCCGAGCGAGTGAGCTGAGGGAACGGGGGGGGGAGGAGGGGGGGAGCTAGCCTCCCAGGCCAGGTGCTCAGGGGCCGGGCAGGACGGTTTGCCCACCTTTGCTCCATCACACCAGATGTCCACTGGCACAAGGTCTAGGGGTAAGGAATCGGACTTGGTGCATTGCCATCCTGAACGAACCCTAGCTATTTTTAATTCCTGTAAATCTGCTCAGCCAAAACCTGAGCCATTGTTTTCTGACTTCTGATCCAACTACAGTAGCGTCTCAGTGCCTCTCCATCTTTAAAGTATTTCCCTTCACGCCAACCGTGATGTAGGGCCGTGCTGTTAGCCCCCCTGGACAGATAACAATAGCTAACACCCATCTCTTACATCGCGCTCTGTCAGTAGATCTCTCAGTTGCTGTAAAAGGAGGTCAAGTTTATTATTCCCACTTTACAGATGGGGAAACCGAGGCACGGAGAGACTAAGGTGGTGTCTCCACTGTAAACACAGCGTGTGACTGAAGCTCATGTAGATGTACCCAAGCTGGCTTTAATTTAGCATGCTCAGATCCTGAAGCAGTGAAGCCCTGGCAGCACTGCTGTCAGGCCCAGAACCCTGGGGAATTACTGAGGTGGCTAACCCATGCTGCCATGCCTGCTCTGGTACCCGAGTGAGCTAGATTAATGCTTGCTTGGATGTATCTATGGGAGCTACAGTCACATCCCAGGATTGCACTAGACACGTACCCTGAGGGTGTGTCTACACCGCAGTTAAATACCTGTGACTGGCCCCGTGCCAGCTGCCTTGGGCTAAGAGGGTCTGTTTAATTGCTGGGTCCCTCCCATCTTGCAGGGTCCTAGAGCCTAGGCTGCAGCCCAAGCCTCTGCACAGCAATGAAACAGCGAGCCCTGTAAGTCAGTTGGCAGGCGCTAGCCAGGGGTTTTTAACTGCAGTGTAGACACACCCTAAGTCAAGTGACTTGCCTAAGGTCACCCAAAAAGTCTGTGGTAGAGTAGGGAACTGAGCCCAGGTCTCCCAATGTCCACATTAGTGCCCTAACCACTAGGCCAGTCTGCCTTTTTTTAGTGGGCGCTTTGTATGCGCACTGTATGTGTGTTTGTGTGCGTGTTTTGTATGCGCACTGTGTGCGTGTTTCCCTTTACAGAGCCTCACTCCCAGGTCTTTACCCTCTTCTGCTGCCGCTTTGAGTGATACTTTGCTTATTGCAGTGTGCCTGAGGTAATGCAGTTTGGAAAAGGGATGACAAAAAGAAATTAAAAAAAAGAAAGTAGCTGAAGACCAAAATATTTAGAACTGGTGATGAAAACATACAATCTGGGATTGTTCTGGGGATGAAGTCAGCCCAGTCTTTCCCGCTAATACCCACTTGGACTAAAAAGCACAATATTTAGTTTTGCGGTCACAATTGGCATTTTTTACAGCTGCAGTGAATAAACAAGGCTGTAGTTTATCGGGAACTTGAGCTTGCTCTCGCCAAAAGACATTTTCCCCGCCGAGGATGCAATGAGCTCCTGGTAGCTGGAAGTGCTATCGTTGTAACAGACCATGTGCCAAATGTAGTTCTCTTTCCAGCTAAGTGCACACACCAGGATCCTAGGCCTAACCTTAAGGCCTGATTTGAGATCAGCGATAAGGCATAGGGCTAAGAGATCTCCCGGGGGGTCTATGGGAGCAATGGACAACTGGCTACATCCCCATTTACTGCTCCAAAACTTCTACCTAACACGGTAGAGAAGAATTAAAATAGTTTCCAGTGTCATGCATCATGCAGTATTTTAAATTATAAACCTGGCCTACATTGCATGAGTCAGAGCTGGGGTTTTAGTGTGGTGGTTTGGGGAAGGAAGTATCATTTAACGTACCACTGGCATGAAGTTATTGGGTATGATGAGTAAAGCAGAGGATCAAGCATTCCAGTGCCCTTTCAAATTATAATACGCCATAGCTGATACCTGGCACTTTTCAGCAGTAGATCTCAAAGCACTTTACAGAGGTCAGTGTCATGATCCCTGTTTCACAGGTGGAGAAACTGAGGCACAGAGAGGGGCAGTGACTTGCCCAGGGTCATTCAGCACACCAGCAACGGAGCTGGGAGTAGAACACAGCTGTCCTGAGTCCTAGTCCATGCTCTATCCACTAGGCCACACTGCCTCAATTAAAAAACCTAGGGACAAATCCTATGGTCTTTACTCGGGCAGAATTCCCTTTGACATCAGTGGGAGCGTAGGCCATCCCTCTGAACAAACCCCCAGCAATCCCTTTGGATTTAGGGTTTATTTCTGGGAGAACCACACTAAAATAGACTAGCAAAGGCTGTGGCCACTTTTTCTTCTCAGACCAAACAAGGTAAACAGCATCAGCAATACGTTACCAACAGGGCAACGTCATTTCTGCACAGCTTCCTGGCCTGCCCTCTATTCCCACTGCTGCTCCCCTCCCAGCCCCTCCCTGAGGCTTTGGGCCACAGTCACTAGTACGCTTCAGCTGGTTTGCCATGGGGTTTAGGGTGCCTTTGCGTTACGGGGGCAAGGTAAAGCAGCAAGAATCTGGGTTTATGAGACCAACTACATTTAGGTGTAGAGAAGCCTGAGTTTCCACATGCATGCGCCACAACTACCCTCAGATCCCCCATGGACTCTGTGCCTGGGGTTTAATTCTGAGATGTACTCCTAGGAGCCCAGGCAAAGGGAAGCAAAGGTGGCTGTAAGCCATCTTTGCACTGCCTGGATTCCAGGCGAGCTAGAGGTTGCAAATTAGAGCAGCCCTGGGGGTTAACCTTTAGGGTGTGTGTCAGCTCAGAACCTCCATAGATTCATGTGCTTTGGAGAATCCCCTCGATCCCCTGCCTCCATCTGGGGTCACGAGTAAGGTGGACTATGTCATGGCTGCGAGGGAGCTGTGCTAGAAAATGGATTGACGGTTTCAAGATGCGGGGTGGAATCCTGCCATGCCCTGTTCACATTAGGGCCTGGGATGAGGCAGCGTGTGGCTCTTGTCCATAAATATTGTTTTGCTGAGAGGTACTGTTGCTGTAGGAACTGCCNTCTGAGTTAGTTGCCCTCTAATTACAGGGAACATAAGTCCTCAACTATAGAGATGGTTTGTTTTGTTTTAAGTTTTATTAAATAGTGTTGCCGCTTTTTGACCCAGGTGGGTAGGCAAATTTTGGGGCCCTGGGGCTGTTCCAGCTAGGAGTAGAAATGGGTGATAAGTATTTCTTTGTTGCAATTGTGTTTATTTACAAAGAATGCACAAAGTCCAGTGTCTGTGAACACAGAAAGAACCAAATGGCAGGAAACAGCTTCTCAGGGAAAGAACACACTTTTCAGCCTGCACCACCTACCCAAAAACCTCTCCCCAGGTTTCTTCCAGGGTCAGACACCTGGCTTTCAGCTGATCCTTCAGGTTGTCTGTGTCACTCTGAGTCTTTCCCGATTTTCTGTCATCTTTTTTTTCTCTCTCTCTCTCACACATCAGAGGGGTAGCCGTGTTAGTCTGGATCTGTAAAAGCAGCAAAGAATCCTGTGGCACCTTATAGACTAACAGACGTTTTGCAGCATGAGCTTTCGTGGGTGAATACCCACTTCTTCGGATGCAAGTCTTGCATCCGAAGAAGTGGGTATTCACCCACGAAAGCTCATGCTGCAAAACGTCTGTTAGTCTATAAGGTGCCACAGGATTCTTTGCTGCTTTTACAGATCCAGACTAACACGGCTACCCCTCTGATGTGTGAGAGAGAGAGAGAAAAAAAAGATGACAGAAAATCGGGAAAGACTCAGAGTGACACAGACAACCTGAAGGATCAGCTGAAAGCCAGGTGTCTGACCCTGGAAGAAACCTGGGGAGAGGTTTTTGGGTAGGTGGTGCAGGCTGAAAAGTGTGTTCTTTCCCTGAGAAGCTGTTTCCTGCCATTTGGTTCTTTCTGTGTTCACAGACACTGGACTTTGTGCATTCTTTGTAAATAAACACAATTGCAACAAAGAAATACTTATCACCCATTTCTACTCCTAGCTGGAACAGCCCCAGGGCCCCAAAATTTGCCTACCCACCTGGGTCAAAAAGCGGCAACACTATTTAATAAAACTTAAAACAAAACAAACCATCTCTATAGTTGAGGACTTATGTTCCCTGTAATTAGAGGGCAACTAACTCAGAAATATTTCCATAGCTCTTCTCTCAACTCACAATCAGAATTTGCTTCCCGTGTGGTTCTGCCTGTTTGTGTTCATATTCTAGCACACGGATTTCCTGGCAGGAAGGGGCATACAAACCATCAATAGGGCAGAATATTTGCAAATGCTGAACTTGGGAATATTTTATTCTAAAAGCAATGCTGATCCAACTAGGGAACCGATACAGTGCCATGTGATCGAAACATCTACTCCAAACTAACCAGCGCACTTTGCATATGGAATGATTACAATGGACCAATTGATAGGCCAAGAATTGTTTGTAGGAGTTACAGGTCTGTCTCATCTTACGCTGGGGTTACATTCCGCGGTCAGCGCGTAAAGCGAAAACCGCGTATAGTCAAAATTACATTGAGTGTAATGGTGGGCAGAATCGCCCGCACTACAGAAACAGTATTTAAATTGTTTTTTTTCTCTTTTTTTTGTTTTTTTCTTGTTTTTGCCGACCGCATAAAGCTGAAATCGCACATGCTAAATGCACCTAAGATGTGACAGACCTGTATCTGCTGAACAATTTTGAACAACAAAAGGAATTGGGGAGAACCATGAGCTCCCCTCAGACAATTCACAAAGGGAAGATGAGGCAAAAATCAAGGTGTTCTCGTGACAGTCAATTAATCATGACAATCCTGGGTTCTCAACCAGAGGTCATAATCAGGTGTTGAGGGCTTACATCCAACATGCCCATCTAAAATTACTAAACGGGAGTGCGTTCCCTGCTAGCAGGGAGGGGGGCTATTAGGTCCCAGTGTGGAAAAGGGAGTCCCAATTTGGAAAAGGCTGAGAAGCAAACTGACTCATTACAAACAGTTTGCCCTGCACAGTTGGGGTGATGGAATCCAAAACGATCACATGAAAAAATAAACAAAGCATGTACAAAAATTCTCTCCAGGGTCTCGGCTGGATGGCTCGTTGGCAGTAAATGTTGATTTATGGGCCTTGACTCTCTGTTCAGGGTTGAGCGTATATACAGAGCACTGCCAAGCCAAATCCCACCTCTGTGGCCATCAAACCCCAGGAGATCAATGGATTCCAGTCTGTTAGAAAATAATTACCTTTCTAGATGTCTTCAACTAGTCCCTCTTGAAAATCATGCTCCAATTAGAGGGTGCTGAATATAAATGCTTTGGATGTCCTTCT
The DNA here is from genome assembly GCA_003942145.1 of Platysternon megacephalum. NCBI lineage: Eukaryota > Metazoa > Chordata > Testudines > Platysternidae > Platysternon > Platysternon megacephalum. The sequence continues at coordinate 504,959 of QXTE01000361.1, read as the reverse complement.
GGCCTGCAGATTAGCCCCAGATGTGCACCAGCAACAGGTGTTATTGCATTAAACATCACAGCAATCAGTCCTGAGTATGTCATGGTTTTTAAGATGTCAAAACTTTTTCTTCAGCAAGAAAGCTGATAGTAAGTGATTTGTGCTAAATTAACTACAGGGGGTTCAATTCATTTTAACAGCTTCTCCAAACATTGCATCTAAGAGCTTGCACTTGGGTTTGCAAAACAGATGGTTAGGCCTTATAGTTACCTGGTTTAACTATTCCCAAATTGTTACCGGAGTGTGGATGCTGCTATATGGGTATAAAAGTGTTTATACCATTATAGATTATTCCTGTATGGGAAGGGGAATAAGGTGTTCCAGTGAAAGGCACATTTTTACCAGTATAACTGCGTCCAGACTAGGGGTTGTGTTGGTATAACTATTTTAGTTAAAAAAACCCTCATACTTTCCCCCCTTCGCCCCCCCCCCCCCCAACTGAAACAGTTATATTGGTACAAAGACTTTAGTTTTTTTGGCAATGACTATGGTCAGATCGAGCTGCAAACATCCAGGGAATTGATGTACTTACTAGCTGATAAACGCAGAATTCAGACAATCGAAGTGCCAATGTTTGGAAGCTGGGCCACATGCAGAATAGCTTCCAAATCCCACTTGCCCCCCACCTCTCATCCATTAATCTAATCAGCCAAGGTACCTGGAGCAAGGGCTTCCCACCCCTAAACCCACTGTCTGTATGCGTGAACGCATGCTTGCACTTTTTCTCTATTTGGTAGAATGTGTGAGCCTGCACATGGGATCCTCCTCTCTTGGTTAGTAGAGCTGCATCTCTAGCTTACAGGGTGAATACAGTATCTGGGTTTTTAAAAGGAGAGGGTTCTGAGCTGTGGCCCCGATAGTAATGAGCTAACAGCACATGTACTGTCTGAGATTTACTCCTACAGATTATTAGGCCACTGATTCACATTAAACCTGCCCCCAAAGGTCCTTTCTGCAGTTCAGTAAAAATACTGAGCCAAATTCATCACTGAGGACGTTCTATTAAGTTCACTGCAGTAAGAGCAGGGATGAATTTATCCTGGCGTGTGGGATCCTTTCTCCAAGCACTTGTGATGACAGGTTTCCACCATTATTCATAAGTCAGAATCCTAGACATTTGCAAGCAGGCCCAGCTGCAATCTGGAGCATTTTCCTCTTCTCCAAAATTTGGTGCTTTCAGGGGCAGAGAAGGTCAGATGACACTAAACTGGGAGGAGAGGTAGATATGCTGGAGGGTAGGGATAGGATACAGAGGGACCTAGACAAATTGGAGGATTGGGCCAAAAGAAATCTGATGAGGTTCAACAAGGACAAGTGCAGAGTCCTGCACTTAGGACGGAAGAATCCCATGCACTGCTACAGACTAGGGACCGAATGGCTAGGCAGCAGTTCTGCAGAAAAGGACCTAGGGGTTACAGTGAACGAGAAGCTGGATATGAGTCAACATTGTGCCCTTGTTGCCAAGAAGGCTAACAGCATTTTGGGCTGTATAAGTAGGGGCATTGCCAGCAGATCGAGGGATGTGATCATTCTCCTCGAGGCCTCATCTGGAGTACTGTGTCCAGTTTTGGGCCCCATACTACAAGAAGGATGTGGAGAAATTGGAAAGAGTACAGTGGAGGGCAACAAAAATGATTAGGGGGCTGGAGCACATAACTTATGAGGAGAGGCTGAGGGAACTGGGATTATTTAGTCTGCAGAAGAGAAGAATGAGAGGGAATTTGATAGCTGCTTTCAACTACTGAAAGGGGGTTCCAAAGAGGATGGATCTAGACTGTTCTCAGTGGTGGCAGATGACAGAACAAGGAGCAATGGTCTCAAGTTACAGTGGGGGAGGTATAGGTTGGATATTAGGAAAAGCTTTTTCACTAGGGAGGTGGTGGAATCTCCTTCAAGGTTTTTAAGGTCAGGCTTGACAAAGGCCTGGCTGGGATGATTTATTATATGGAGATATACCTATCTCATAGAACTGGAAGGGACCTTGAAAGGTCATTGAGTCCAGTCCTCTGCCTTCACAGCAGGACCAAGTACCCTCTCTGACAGATTTTTGCCCCAGATCCCTAAATGGCCCCCTCAAGGATTGAACTCACAACCCTGGGTTTAGCAGGCCAATACTCAAACCACCAAGCTATCCCTCCCCTCTTTAGTTGGTCCTGCTTTGAGCAGGGGGTTGGACTAGATGACCTCCTGAGGTCCCTTCCAACCCCGATATTCTATGATTCAAAGGTGCCCAGCCTTTCAAGGCTGATTCAGGCCCCATCAGGAGTCATGAGATCCCCACTAGCTCTTCCAGTGCCCCCCAAACCTCCCTCCATCGCAGCCTCGAGCCCCCACATCCTGACAACCTCCATCCTTTACCAGAACCACCCACAGCCACCACCTCGATACACAGCTAACCCGACTCCCCCCCGCCCATAACCTCAAAGCACCTCCACTCTCAATAAAGAATAGACCACATTTTTTCTACTCTGATGATTTTGTCAGTCTTGTGATTTTTTTCTTAAAGCCCCAGCTTTTATTTTTTAGAAATGGAAGATTCTAGTTCTAGGGGTTTGTGAAGAAAAGTGAGACCTAAAGGTTCAAAATCCAGAAGGTAATTAAAAGGGACCCCAAATGTGTGGGTTTTTTTAAATCTTGATTTTGAATGTATGGGGGTTGGCAACATTGTAAACTGATTGCACCCCAAACCCACCCCATACAGAGCCTCTGCACCAATTGAACCCCAAACTCATCCAATACAGAGCCACACCATCCCCAACCATTGCACCCCAAACCCACCATATTCAGAGTCACCCCACAGCCACCCAACCCCCATCCACTGCAATCCAAATCCACTCCAAACAGAGCCACCACACCCCACCCATTGCACCCCAAACCCACCCCATACAGAGCCACCACACCCCTACCCATTAGACCCCAAACACACAGCAGAGTCACCCACCTACACAAACTGCACTCCAAACCCACACTATACATAACCACCCCACCCACTGCACCCAAAACACATTCCAGTCACCCCAGCCCAACTGCACCCCAAACCCACCCTACTCAGAGATACCCCCGCCCATTGCACATCAAACCCACCCCACACAGAGCCACCCCCTCCCCACCCCACCCATTACACTACCCCATACAGAACCACCCACCCCACCCAGTCCACCCCAAACCCGCCCCATTCAGAGCCACCCCACCCCCACCCCCACCCATTGCACCACAAACCCACTCTATACAGAGCCACCCCACGCCTACCCATTGCACCACAAACCCACCCCATACAGAGCCACCCCACCCACTGCATCCCCAAATGCACACCATACAGAGCCCCTCCACCCCAAACCCACCCTATTCAGAGCTACCCACACCCACCCATTGCACCCCAAGCTCACCTGATACTGAGCCACCCCACCCCCACTGCACCCCAAACCCACCCTATGCAGAGCTAGCCCACCCCCACCCATTGATCCCCAAACCCACCCCATACAGAGACAGACGACCCACACCCACACCACATACAGAGCTACCGCACCCCACCTACTGCATACCAAACCCACCCCATACAGAGCCACCCCATCCTGACCTGCTGCAGCCCAAGCCCCCCCATACAAATCCACATGTTCCATAGAGTTCCATACAAATCCACATGTTCCATAGCAAATCCACATGTTCCATAGAGTGTCTATGGATAGAAATTTCATGCTCTAGTAAAAATATAACATTAGGGATCTATTATCGACCACCTGACCAGGACAGTGATAGTGATGATGAAATGCTAAGGGAAATTAGAGAGGCTATCAAAATTAAGAACCCAATAATAGTGGGAGATTTCAATTATCCCCATATTGACTGGGAACATTTCACTTCAGGACGAAATGCAGAGATAAAATTTCTCGATACTTTAAAGGACTGCTTCATGGAGCAGCTGGTACGGGAACCCACAAGGGGAGAGGCAACTCTAGATTTAATCCTGAGTGGAGCGCAGGAGCTGGTCCAAGAGGTAACTATAGCAGGACCACTTGGAAATAGTGACCATAATACAATAGCATTCAACATCCCTGTGGTGGGAAGAACACCTCAACTGCCCAACACTGTGGCATTTAATTTCAAAAGGGGGAACTATACAAAAATGAGGGGGTTAGTTAGACAAAAGTTAAAAGGTACAGTGACTAAAGTGAAATCCCTGCAAGTTGCATGGGCCCTTTTTAAAGACACCATAATAGAGGCCCAACTTCAATGTATACCCCAAATTAAGAAAAACAGTAAAAGAACTAAAAAAGAGCCACCGTGGCTTAACAACCATGTAAAAGAAGCAGTGAGAGATAAAAAGACTTCCTTTAAAAAGTGGAAGTCAAATCCTAGTGAGGCAAATAGAAAGGAGCACAAACACTGCCAACTTAAGTGCAAGAGTGTAATAAGAAAAGCCAAAGAGGAGTTTGAAGAACGGCTAGCCAAAAACTCCAAAGGTAATAACAAAATGTTTTTTAAGTACATCAGAAGCAGGAAGCCTGCTAAACAACCAGTGGGGCCCCTTGATGATCAAAATACAAAAGGAGCGCTTAAAGATGATAAAGTCATTGCGGAGAAACTAAATGGATTCTTTGCTTCAGTCTTCACGGCTGAGGATGTTAGGGAGATTCCCCAACCTGAGCTGGCTTTTGTAGGTGACAAATCTGAGGAACTGTCACAGATTGAAGTGTCACTAGAGGAGGTTTTGGAATTAATTGATAAACTCAACATTAACAAGTCACCGGGACCAGATGGCATTCACCCAAGAGTTCTGAAAGAACTCAAATGTGAAGTTGCGGAACTATTAACTAAGGTTTGTAACCTGTCCTTTAAATCGGCTTCGGTACCCAATGACTGGAAGTTAGCTAATGTAACGCCAATATTTAAAAAGGGCTCTAGGGGTGATCCCGGCAATTACAGACCGGTAAGTCTAACGTCGGTACCGGGCAAATTAGTTGAAACAATAGTAAAGAATAAAATTGTCAGACACATAGAAAAACATAAACTCTTGAGCAAGAGTCAACATGGTTTCTGTAAAGGGAAATCGTGTCTTACTAATCTATTAGAGTTCTTTGAAGGGGTCAACAAACATGTGGACAAGGGGGATCCGGTGGACATAGTGTACTTAGATTTCCAGAAAGCCTTTGACAAGGTCCCTCACCAAAGGCTCCTACGTAAATTAAGCTGTCATGGGATAAAAGGGAAGGTCCTTTCATGGATTGAGAACTGGTTAAAGGACAGGGAACAAAGGGTAGGAATTAATGGTAAATTCTCAGAATGGAGAGAGGTAACTAGTGGTGTTCCCCAAGGGTCAGTCCTAGGACCAATCCTATTCAATTTATTCATAAATGATCTGGAGAAAGGGGTAAACAGTGAGGTGGCAAAGTTTGCAGATGATACTAAACTACTCAAGATAGTTAAGACCAAAGCAGATTGTGAAGAACTTCAAAAAGATCTCACAAAACTAAGTGATTGGGCAACAAAATGGCAAATGAAATTTAATGTGGATAAATGTAAAGTAATGCACATTGGAAAAAATAACCCCAACTATACATACAACATGATGGGGGCTAATTTAGCTACAACGAGTCAGGAAAAAGATCTTGGCGTCATTGTGGATAGTTCTCTAAAGATGTCCACGCAGTGTGCAGAGGCGGTCAAAAAAGCAAACAGGATGTTAGGAATCATTAAAAAGGGGATAGAGAATAAGACAGAGAATATATTATTGCCCTTATATAAATCCATGGTACGCCCACATCTCGAATACTGTGTACAGATGTGGTCTCCTCACCTCAAAAAGGATATTCTAGCACTAGAAAAGGTTCAGAAAAGGGCAACTAAAATGATTAGGGGTTTAGAGAGGGTCCCATACGAGGAGAGATTAGAGAGGCTGGGACTCTTCGGCTTGGAAAAGAGAAGACTAAGGGGGGACATGATAGAGGTATATAAAATCATGAGTGATGTTGAGAAAGTGGATAAGGAAAAGTTATTTACTTATTCCCATAATACAAGAACTAGGGGTCACCAAATGAAATTAATAGGCAGCAGGTTTAAAACAAATAAAAGGAAGTTCTTCTTCACGCAGCGCACAGTCAACTTGTGGAACTCCTTACCTGAGGAGGTTGTGAAGGCTAGGACTATAACAATGTTTAAAAGGGGACTGGATAAATTCATGGTGGCTAAGTCCATAAATGGCTATTAGCCAGGATGGGTAAGAATGGTGTCCCTAGCCTCTGTTCGTCAGAGGATGGAGATGGATGGCAGGAGAGAGATCACTTGATCATTGCCTGTTAGGTTCACTCCCTCTGGGGCACCTGGCATTGGCCACTGTCGGTAGACAGATACTAGGCTAGATGGACCTTTGGTCTGACCCGGTACGGCTTTTCTTATGTTCTTACAGAGCCACCCAACCCCTGCATCCCAAACCCACTCCATAGAGCCACCCCACCCATTGCACCCCAAACTGACCCTAAACAGAGCCACCCAACCCCCAACCAATGCACCCCAAACCCACCCCATACATCCCCACAAATTGCATTCCAAACCCACCCCATACAGAGCCCTGAACCCCCACCCATTCCACCACAAAGCCATGCCACACAGAGCCACCGCACAGAACCCCAAACCATTGCACCCTAAATCCACCCTGTACAGAGCCACCCCACCCACTGCACCACAAACACACCCCATATAGAGCTACCCCACCCCACTACACCCCAAACCCACCCTATTTAGAGCCACCCCACACCCACACATTGCACCCCACACCCATGCCACAGAGCCACCTCACCCCACACACTGCACCCCAAACTCACCCCGTTCATAGCTACGCCACCCCCACCCATTGAACCCCAAACCCATCCCATACAGAGTCACCTCACACCCACTGCACCCCAAACCCACCCCATACAGAGCGACCCCACCCCCACCCACTGCACCCGAAACCCACCCCATATAGAACTACCAACACCCACCCAATGCACCCGAAACCTACCCCAGATAGAGCCACCCATCTGCACCCATTGCGCCCCAAAGCCACCTCATACAGAGCCACCCCACCCATTGAACCCCAAACCCATCCCACACAGAGCCACCCCACCTCCACCCATGGCAATACCCCATAAAGAGCCACCCACACTCACCCATTGCATCCGAAACCCAACCCATATAGAGCCACTGCACCCCACCCACTGCACCCCAAATTCACCCCATAAAGAGCCATAAAGATTTTGGATGGGTAGATGCTGCCACCACCCAAGTGCAGAACCCCCTTGAGAGCCCAGGAAGGCACACTTGTGGGGTACCTTCAAGCCCTTTCACACACACCCCTCCAGGGAAGAGCTGAGAAAGAAAGGAAAGAAAAAAAAAAGGAAATGTGCACAAATCTCTTAACACACAAAAATCCAATTTTGTTCTTAAAAAAGATAAATTTTATTAATAAAAAAAGAAAGAAAATACATCTGGAAGCTCAGGCTATTGTTAGATTTTAAAAGAACAATTACAAGGATTAAGCACCACAAATAGTTTTCTTGAGGTCCAGCTTAAAGGTTACAAGGAAAACAAAAGCATCTGGGGTTAGCACAGAGAAGTCCACAAGCCATAAAGAAATAAAAAGAGATAAACCTAATTGAGTCTTCCAAGACATTGCCTGATCTACTTACATATCTGGGGTTTTAAATGAGTAGTTTCAAGGTATGATACTGAAGATTTTTTCCTACCTGGCCCAAGTTCTCACAACATAGCTCTGCCCTGGCCTCCTCTCTCCCGGGGAGAACAACAACAGACAGATAAATAAGATAGATAAAAGGGGAGTCTTTGTTTCAATTTTAAAAAGTTCTAGTCTTCCCATTGGCTCTTTTGGCCAGGTGCCCACTCACTTCCTTTTACCTATGCATAGCAGTGAGACTTTTTAACCCTTTACAGGCAGTACAATTATAGAACAGCTACTAAGAGGGATTTTATAGCTGCTGGCTGTCTGGCTCTCCATAAAAGGGAGCTAACCCCTCTTCATTTCTCAAAACCACCCACCGCACCACAAATACACCCTATACAGAGCCCCCAACCCCCATCCATTGCACCCAAACCATGCCACACAGAGCATCCACACACCAAACCTTTGCTCCCAAAACCTACCCCATACAGAGCCACCCAACCCCCACCCATTGCACCCCAAACCCACCCCAGTCAGCCCACCCCCACTGCACCCCAAACCCACCCCACACAACCCCCATCCATTTCACTCCAAACCCAACCCATACACAGCCACCCCATCCCCACCCACTGCACCCCAAACCCACCCCATACAGAGCCATCCACCCCCACCCATTACACCCCAAACCCACACCATAAAGAGCCACCCCACCCACTGCACCCCAAACCCACCACATACAGAGCTCCCTAACACCCACCCATTACACCCCAAACCCACCCTGTACAGAGCCACCCCACCCCTACTCACTGCACCCCAAGTCTACCCCATACAGACCCACTCCAGCCCCCCCCATTGCACCCCAAGCCAATACAGAGCCACCCAGCTAACCCATTACACCCCAAACCCACCCCATTCATAGCTACCCCATCCCACCCCTTCCACCCGAAACACACCCCATATAGAACGGCCCCGCCCTGCTACCAGAGGCCCCGCCCCGCCCCCGAGCCGTGCGGCCCTGGGCTCAGAGCGGCGCCGGCAGGCTGAGGGGACGCATCTCAGCGGCGCGCGACCAGCCCGACTCGGCCGGGATCCGCCTCAGCCCGGCCCCGCAATGGGCTGCACCGTGAGCGCCGAGGACAAGGCGGCGGCCGAGCGCTCTAAGATGATCGACAAGAACCTGCGCGAAGACGGCGAGAAGGCGGCGCGGGAGGTCAAGCTGCTGCTGCTGGGTGAGCCCCGGCCCGCGGCCGCCCGGTCCCGCCCAGCGACACCTCAGTACCCCGGTCCGCCCGGTACCTCCTCGCCAGCCCCCCGCCCCGGCCCGCGTCACCTCCGCGGTATCGCCCCGCGCTGCGATCCCCCGGTACCACCCGGCCCGCCCCACGTCCCAGCCCGCCCTGCCCCTGCTTTTCCGCCCCGCCCTGCGTCTCCCCGGTACCCCGGTCTGCCCGGTACCGTCTCGCCAGCCCCCCGCCCGGTCCCTCCTGGTCTCGCCGCCCGCCCTCCGGTCCTGCCCAGCGACACCCTCGCCCCTGGTACCATCCTGCCAGCACCCTGCTTGGCCCACCTCGCCCCCACAGAACCCCAGGCACAACCCTGCTTTCTGGTACCACCCTGCCAGCTCCCTGCCCTGGCCTGCCTTGCCCCCACAGTACCACCCTGCCCTGCATCTGCCCAGTATCCAGGTTCCTCCTGTTGACACCCCTGCTACCTGGTACCAGCCTGACAGACTCCTGCTCACCTTGACCCTGTGGTACCACCCTGCCCTGTAACCCCTAATACTGCCTGATATACCCTGCCCTGTGACACCCCCCCCCCCCATGCCCGGTACCAGTACCACCTGCCAGCCCCTTGTCCGGCCTGCCCTGTGACCCTCCTAGTCCTGTGGTGCTGCTCTGCATTCCCCCAGTACCCCGGTCCCCCCCAGTACCACCCTGTGCAGCGACACCCTGCCCTTGTACCATCTGGGCCTGCCCCCTGGTCCTGCCCAGCGATACCCCTGCCAGCCCCCTGCCTGCCTTGCCCCCATGATACCGCCCTACCCTGTGTCCCCCCGGTACCGTCCGTCCCAGTGACCCTCCTCCGGCCCTGCTCAGTGACACCCTCCTGCCCCGGTACCACCTGGCCCAGCGAGCTCCCCACCCCTGGTAGCCTCCTCCCGGGCCTACCGAGAGCCCCCAGTGACACTCCTGGAATCCCCCAGCATCTGAGAGTCCCCCAGCCTGCTGCCTCCCACAGAACACCCCCCTCCATGGTTTTCAAGGGCCTTTTGCCCACACCCAGACCCTGCATACTTTTAGCCTGCCCTGCCCAGTGACCTGCCTAGCAGACCCCAAGGTACAGCCCATTGCACCTACTCTAGTGGCTTCCTGTACTCCCCTGTGTTGCACCCCTGAGACACCCCAGGCCCTCCACACTGCATTCCCAGGCTGCCTAGGTACACCTCAGCGACCCTGTGATATACCCCCCTAGGTACAGCCTACACCCCATACATCTCCCCAATACACCCCCTCGATAAACCCCACCCACTCAGACCCTCTCAATACACCCCTGCACAGACCATCCAGCCCACGACCCCCTTACATACACTTACACCCCTTATGCAACAGTCCACACACCTTTTATATATCAGACTCCCTAGTAACACCCCCATATAACAGCCCCCACTAGATACAACTTCAGCCTCCACCCCATACATGACAGTCCTCCCAGATACCTCTACTTCCTCCTAGATACCATAGGCCCCACTCTAGATGAAAACCCTCAGTTCCAATCCTCAGATACCACAGGCCCTCATCACCTCTTTCTCAGCCCCATATACCACAGGCCCCTATGCATGGCATATGGAGGCATGTACCTCAGCCCTACACGTACCCCAACCGCCAAGTTCCTTTCACAGCTTCCCTACTACCCCTCAAATAAGCTCCCCACCCTCATTAAATACAAACTCCTATCCTTCCCTACAAATTTCTGTACAACCCTCTGTGAACACCCTCTCCCCATCTTCCCCCAGAGATCCCCCAAATGTAACCCTCCCATTCCTTCCCCAACTGCCTATTACCCCACTCCCTCCCTTCAGTTACCCTTTTCCTCTGGAAAGGCCAACCCCTCATCTTCACACCCCCAGCTGTCCATGCCTCCCCAAAGAATACCCATTCTTCTGTCAGCCCAACATTTCCACGTTCTGAAATACTCCATCCTGTCCAAACCCACCACCCTCCCTGAAGCCTTGTCCACATTCCAGCTACCACATCCCCTCCAAACATGATCTTCAGCTGCACCCATTTGAATGCAACTCCCCAAATACCCCCTGCCAGTTACAGAACTCCACCCTTGTGCAACTATACACCCTGCCTCATGTTTTCCAGCCCCTCTGCAGAGTAAATGTGTGGAGGGGAAAGTTTTGAGTGCCCATGCCCCCTCCCACACCGATGCAGATGATGAAGAGTTAGGATCCCTGTCAACTGTGGTTGGGGATGGACTGCTTGGGGGGAGATTTGGAGACAGCGGCTGCTCAGGGTGATGAAACTTGTGGGGGAAATTGGAAACACTTTCTTCCTGCTTGATTTGGGGGGCACTGTGGTCTGTGAGGTGAACCCCCCTGCACTGAGCAGTGTTGCTCAGGGGGCAGAACTGCTTCTTGTTGATTCTTAGTTTCCCCTTTTTGAAACCCTTTGCAATCTGACTGAGACCAGATGGTGCGCTCATCCCCTTCCAGGAGATGCCCAGAGTGAGCTGTGTCTGCAGTCCCAGGTTACTGGCCAAAGGGCTCTGTCAGCTGCTTTATGCCTTTAGCATCCAGCAGTGTGCTGCACTATTTCTCTCTCCCCTCCTTTCTCTGAGCTCATCATGGGGCCCCGTAAGCTGGGAAAGTAAACACTGATTTCAAATCCTCAGACTTTCTTGCTTTTCTTTCTCCCAGATAACCCCACTTTTTTTTTTTTTTTTTTTTTTTTTTTTGAGGGGGAGGGAGAGGAAGTAAATTGCTCTTCAGTGCCAAGGTAGCAGGGTATTGAAAGAGTGTTTTCTGCAGTCCTTAGTGTAACTAGAATGGTGGAAAGCATACCCTTACAAGAAGCAGCAATGTGAATTCAGTATGCGTGGATACTGGCTGCTCTTATTTGCTTAGTTCAGTAGCAAACTTTGCACCAGTCCAGCCTGTGTTTACTGCTCCTCAAATATTTTTCCACTTGTTCTGCCTGTCTTTTAATGAAGCTCCAATCCAAATTGAAGATTTTTTCCCTAATGACATCATCTGCTGCTGATGAGAATGATAATGTATTTGTCTACCGCTTTCTGTGTTCAAAGCACTTTACCGACATTAAACTCAGACATCTCCGCTCTCTGTCCTTTGGCTTTGGGGAAGAAAGCAGATTTTTAAAATGTTTTAAATAATCTCCTAATTGGATTTTATTCTGTTTCTGAAATTCCCAGGAAGAGCGATTCCTCATTTAGCCTTTTAAATGCCATATTACGTGATACTCTCACACAGTGTGGGGAAGCCCAGATGGGATGGCAAACTGGAAGATGTGGGGTGGGTTGGGACAAGAGGTGATTAAGAGACATAGGTTGGAAGGAGAGAAGCATGTGATGGCAAAGCCGTTTAGAAAATGTCTGTCTTGTGGATTTTTAAAATAGAGGAAACAGTGGCAGGAAACAATGATGAAATCAGGCAGGCTCATTTCTTTAAACACAACCTTGTATTAGTAACTACATAATTAACATCTGAGCAGCTCTAGTCAATACAGCATTGTTATTTTATTGACACAACAGTGACTTCTTGACTTATTTAATATTGGTTAAGTGCCTACAACGTATGTACTCCCGCTAGGAGAGTCCATGGTCTTATTTGAGGACAGTGGAGATACACTGATGCTTTTTTAGAGAGATTTCAGTAAACAAATTAGATCTGATTCCTGTGTTGGTGCGATGTGCTGATGATATCAGGACCTACCAACTGGAATGCAAGATTTCTTAATGCCATTAATATTTTAGGCCCGGATCCTGCAATCAGGATCCATGTGGGTGGACACCAGGGTAGCTCCATTGACTTAATTGGGGCTCTGTGCAGGTATGGGGATCTGTTTACAGGATTGGGGACTTAGGTGGGGAGAAGTCCTACACATATTCACGTAACCTTATTTTTGGGCGTGAGGGATCCAGGCCTAGTCTTGCATCTTTTTTTTCCCTTTAGAAATAAATGGGTCAAGTAAAGCAGCAGCACTAAAACATTGTTTCTTGTAGCCTCTTTTAACCCCCTGCTTCCCATAACTCCTAAATATTTAATAATAAAGCTGCAGAACGAGGTGCCTGTAGTACTTTTAGTAGCAAAACAAAAACCCATGCTTGACTTTTTTTTCCCCAGTGAATTTTCTCTTGTATGAGTCTAGCATCTGTTGGCCTGCGTAATTTGTAAGATAAACATGCTTGTGATCGCCTGTGGATTTACAGCTGGCTAGGTGAATTCACTGGATAAATAAGGACGAGGGCATCAGCTTCACCCATAAACTAAAAATAACTTACAAGGTGGCAGACACCTTTTGTATTTGGATTTCCACCTGTGTTAGAGTAAATACAACAGGAAACCTGTTTGTAGAGCACTACTGTAGCATTTTTGCTAGCTTTGGTAAAATTCTCTAGCTGAAATGGATACTCGGAGCAAATTTTTTTTGGGATAATCACTTTTGCACTAAACATTAAATGTGAAACAAGGGCATGAGTTTTGCAAAATGCAAATGATGCACATGGTTAATTTACAGGTAATAATATTCCTCATGCTTCACTATTATGTTTTCTCAGTTTAAGCAGGGCTGTAGCCATGTCCTTTGCTGTGGCTGTTTACAGTAACTCATTTACTAACAAAGGCCTCTGTCCTGCAAGCACTTAGTCATGTGCTTCACTTTATTCACACAGTGACTGCTGTTGGAGTTAGTAGAACTACTGATGTGTAAAGTTAAGCACGGGCACACACATTGGTGTAAGGGCTGGTCAGTGTGTGTTACAGGCCCCCCCCCCCGTGCCTGTCACTGAGGATCTGAGTTGTTGCAGCCCCCAGCTAGGTAGCCTTGGCTCTTTAGCTCAAGCTGTAAAATCTCCTGTTTTTAGCCCTGGAGTTACCCAGTTCAGTCCCTGGTGTGTTGACCAAGATGGTGGATGTCACGTTTGCAGGATTGCTGCCAAAATGACCATCTGTTTTTGACTGCTACCTGTTGGCTACAAAATTAAAGGGAAGAAAATGTCTTGGCAGCTTTGAGTGAATTTGTGTATTTTGCCCTCAGTCATATAGTATATACAGTGCTTGGTTTTGGATGTCCAGTGTGGAATGAATTATTTATTCCCAAATTGTATCTTTATGTTGGAAAGGATGCGGGGGGGAGGAAGAAGGGAAGGATCCAAATGATCCTTGCCTTCTGAAGTGGAGAGTATTTACAAAATATTATTCTGATCTTGGTGTGGGGCTCTAAATTCAAAAGTAGAGCAAGACCATTTTTCTTTCTAGCAGCTGTTCAAGTGTAAATAGTGCTGAAGACTTGAGTCATTATTGCCCTATATTTAAGATGAGACATGTCTGCAAAATACTTTCAAATTAACTTGAAGTCATTGCACAAACAGATTGCTCTTTACTGAGAATAGCAGTAAATGATGCAGTCACAGAAGACACCTTACTGCCTAGATTGTGACTAATTGTAATGTTAACTTTGTAATTTCTGAGCACAGTTGTCAATTTTGGGTCAGTTACAGCAGGGTGAATCTCATCAGTAAATTCCTATAACAAGCACATACATATTTTAATAGACTTTTGAAGAGTGACTGTATAACAGGAGTCCCTGAGACTTAGCAAGCACTTTCAGGATGAAAACTGACTTGACCTTGATGAAATGAGTGGTGAAGAGAATCTGACGTTTGGTCTGTTAGTTGTATGCCAGAAGATGTTCCTCATTACAAGGCTGAAAGTATGCATGTCCAAGTGATGCTGGCAGATGGACTGTCCCATGGAGGCTGGTAATGGCAGATGTATGTACATTAAAGATAAGTCAAGGAAAACTCCTGTGGCATGAGATCATTATTGTTAATTGTTTGAGGGGGAAATGTATGTAGTAAGCCTTCTAATACCAGCGACTCTGAAGTCTGGATTTATTTTTTCACTGGGTCTGCTGTCTTTACAAAGTGATGCTGGTATGGTTCTAATACTCAATTCACATACTTACTCCTTAGCGTTCCAATTTTTAGATGGGTCCCCCCCCCCAAAAAAAACACAACACCCCCCCCCCCACAAAAAATAAAATAAAATCAAGTTGTGTTGTGATGAAAGATCTTACTCTATCAAACTGCTGTGAGCTATTGCTTTGTGAGCCTCTGGAGCAGAGAGCAGTACTGCGTTTTATCAGGACATTTGTCTGCTTTGGGGAGAGCAGCTGCAGTGATCAGAGAACCAACTTCTTGTACAAGCTCAAATTAATACTTTTCAACGAACACGGTGGCTTTTGTGTGTTGTGGCTAAAGATTGGACTGAGGTCTCAACAAATCCTCTGTCAAATCAGAACTCACTCTCTTCCTGCTCTTCATGTGCATTCAAACAGGCTTAAAAGGCTTCTCTTGTCTTGAATCTTTTGCACCAGAGCTTTGGCAGACTAGAATAGTCGTGTAGCTAAGGGCTTGTCTACACTGGCAATTTACGACGCTGCAACTTTCTTGCTCAGGGGTGTGAAAAAACACCCCCTGGAGCGCAGCAAATTTCAGCGCTGTAAAGTGCCAGTGTAGACAGTACACCAGTGCTGGGAGCTGCACCCCTCGTGGTGGTCGTTTTTTTAGAGCGCTGGGAGAACTCTCTCTCAGCGCTCTGCCGCGACCAGACAAGCCACATTAAAGCACTGCCAGTGTAGACTAGCCCTAAATCTCAGTGTGCACCACTTGCCTGGAAAATTTAATCTGCCATTTCAGCTCCAACAAACATGTTAGGGAGGCAATAGGTAATGCTTTCTGATGGCTTGGTTTTAAACGGTGCCCTATGATCTCCGTCCTTCTTTCCTCTCTGAATCATGGATGTTTGCTTAGATTATTCACACAAACATTCATTAGAAGTAGGGCTGTCGATTAATTGCAGTTAACTCATGGGATTAACTCAAAAAACTAATTGTGATTAAAAAAAATTAATCACAATTAATCGCAGTTTTAATCACACTGTTAATAGAATACCAATTGAAATTAATTAAATATTTTTGATGGTTTTGTACATTTTCAAATATATTTATTTCAACTAAAACACAGTATACAAAGTGTACAGTGCTCACTTCATAGTATTATTTTTTATTACAAATATTTGCACTGTAAAAATGATAAAATAAATAGTATATTTCAGTTCACCTCATACAAGTACTGTAGTGCAATCTCTTTATCGTGAAAGTGCAAGTTACAACATATATTGTTTTGTTTTTGAGTGCAGTTATGTAACACAAACAATGGAAACTTTAGAGTCTACAAGTCCACTCAGTCCTATTTCTTGGTCAGCCAATCGCTCAGACAGACAAGTTTGTTTACATTTATGGGAGATAATGCTGCCCAATTCTTATTCACAATGTCTCTGGAAAGTGAGAACAGGCACTTTTGTAGCTAGCATTTTAAGGTATTTACGTGCCAGCTATGCTGAACATTTGTATGCTCCTTCATGCTTCAGCCACCATTCCAGAGGACATGCTTCCATGCTGATGACACTCGTTAAAAAAATAATGCGTTAATTAAATTTGTGACTGAAGTCCTTGGGCGAAGAATTGTATGTCTCCTGCTCTGTTCTACTCGCATTCTGCCATATATTTCATGTTATAGCAGTCTTGGATGATGACCCAGCACATGTTGTTTGTTTTAAGAACACTTTCACTTCAGATTTGATAAAACACAAAGAAGGTACCAATGTGAGATTTCTAAAGATAGCTCAGCACTCGATCCAAGGTTTAAGAATCTGAAGTGCCGTCCAAAATCTGATGGGGACGGGGTGTGGAGCATGCTTTCAGAAGTCTTAAAAGAGCGACACTCCAATGTGGAACCTACAGAACCCGAACCACCAAAAAAAGAAAATCAACCTTCTGCTGGTGGCATCTGACTTGGATGATGAAAATAAACATGTGCTGGTCTGCACTGCTTTGGATCATTATCGAGCAGAACCCATCATCAGCATGGATGCATGTCCTCTGGAGTGGTGGTTGAAGCATGAAGGAGCATACAGATGTTTAGCATATCTGACACCTTAAAATGCTAGCTACAAAAGTGCCATGCAAATGCCTGTTCTCACTTTCCGGAGACATTGTGAATAAGAACTGTGTGCAGTTCTGGTACTGTGTGCAGTTCTGGTCTCCCATGTTTAAGAAGGATGAACTTAAACTGGAAAGGGTACAGAGAAGGGCCACTAGGATGATTCGAGGAATGGAAAGCCTGTCGTATGAAAGGCGACTTGAGGAGCTCGGATTGTTTTCCTTAACCAAAAGAAGGTTGAGGGGAGATATGATTGCTCTCTTTAAATATATCAGAGGGATCAATATCGGGGAGGGAGAGGAATTATTTCGGCTCAGTGCTAATGTGGATACGAGAACAAATGGATATAAATTGGCAGTTGGGAAGTTTAGGCTTGAAATTAGGCGAAGGTTTCTGACCGTCAGAGGAGTGAAATACTGGAATGGCCTGCCGGGGGACATAGTGGGGGCAAAAGACCTCTCCGGCTTTAAGACTAAGCTTGATAAGTTTATGGAAGGGATGATCTGATAGGATAACTTGATTTACCCAATAGGTCAATAATGTGCCGCCTGGGAGTTAGTACCGATTTTAAATGTTGGGATATTGGGAGTCTTTTCCTAAGGGTCAGGATAGAGAATATTGGCCACATGCTCGGGGTTCAGCTGATCGCCATATTTGGGGTCGGGAAGGAATTTTCCTCCGGGGTAGATTGGCAGAGGCCCTGGAGGTTTTTCGCCTTCCTCCGAGCATGGGGCAGGGGTCGTTTGCTAGAGGATTATCTGCTGCTTGAAGTCGCCAAATCAGGATTTGGGGACTTCAACAGCTGAGTGAAGGGTGAGAGTTATTTCAGGGGTGGGTGGGTCAACTTTTGTGGCCTGCATCATGCAGGAGGTCAGACTAGATGATCATAATGGTCCCTTCTGATCTCAAGTTCTATGATTCTATGATTCTATGAAGAAGTGGGCAGCATTATCTCCCATAAATGTAAACAAACTTGTTTGTCTGAGCGATTGGCTGACCAAGAAATAGGACTGAGTGGACTTGTAGACTCTAAAGTTTCCATTGCTTTATTTTTGAATGCGTTTTTTTGTACATAATTCTACATTTGTAAGTTCAACTTTCATGATAAAAGTACTTGTATTCAGTGAACTGAAAAATACTATTTCATTTTTGTTTTTTACAGTGCAAATATTTTTGAAAAATCATTATCAAGTGAGCACTGTACACTTTGTATTCTGTGTTGTAATTGAAATCAATATATTTGAAAATGTAGAAAACATCAAAAATTAAATAAGTGGTATTCTATTATTTAACAGTGAGATTAATCACAATTTTTTTAATCGCTTGACAGCCCTAATTAGAAGTTTATTAGTGTTTTAATAGTTTATTCCAGTGGGCCATAAATTACCAAAACAAAACTTGTGGCCGCTTTGAAATCAAGCGCGCTCCATCCCAGAAGCTTCCCTTGGTGGGGTTCACCCTTGAATTTGCCCATCATTCTGTGTCAAAAATAGACTGCTGCACAAGGGGAAAAATGTTTTTAAAAAAGGCAGACTTTGGTTAGTAATTCTAAATTATTGTAAGACTTTCCATCTCTCTCCTTAAGGAATGTTAGCATTAGAAAAAAATGGCTATACAGCTTTGTTCCAACGTTTAGTCTTTAGCTAAAAATAAGTGCAACCAAAGACTGTTCAGTTGGCTTTGGAAATGATTTCCAAAGCCAATGAGAAATACCCTCCTGTTACCAAAGAGAAAAGTGTTGCTGAATTTTGCTGACCCGAAAGTAGGGTGGAGAGTTTCACTTGTGCTATTACTTGCTGCAGATCTGGATGCATTCTCTTGTTAAATTTCCATTCTCAGAAAACCAGCCCTTGACACTCTGACATGCAGCTCTCCCTGTAGGGCAGTCCCTTTTGTGTCTGAGCAGTATGAGCTATTTTAATTGAGATCTAAGCTCTGCCTCTGGGGAGTAGTGATGGAAATAATTCCTTTCTCTTAATGGCTTCTTTATAATTAGTTTAGTAACTCTGATTGTGCCCAGAAGTTTTTGATCTCTGTGGATGAAGGGTTTTTTTATCAGTTCAGATGTGAAAGTTGGCTTCATTTACTAGAGCAGGGGTAGGCAACCTTTCAGAAGCGGTGTGCCGAGTCTTCATTTATTCACTTTAATTTAAGGTTTCGCGTGCCGGTAATACATTTTAACGTTTTTTAGAAGGTCTCTCTCTATAAGTCTATATTATATAACTAAACTATTGTTCTATGTAAAGTAAACAAGGTTTTCAAAATGTTTAAGAAGCTTCATTTAAAATTAAATTAAAATGCTGATCTTAAGCTGCCAGCCTGGGGTTCTGTTCACCTAGGCCTGCAGCGGGTTGAGCGCGGCCTGCGGCCGGGACGCNGGGGGGGTTCAGGGGTGAGGGCAGAGGGCTGGGGTGTGTGGGGGTGCAGGACAGAAGGCTGGGTGTGTGGGGGGGTGCAGGGCAGAGGACTGGGGGCATGGGGGGGTTCAGGGCAGAAGGCTGAGTGTGTGTGGGGGGTTCAGGGATCAGGGCAGAAGGCTGGGTGTGTGTGTGGGGGGTTCAGGGCAGAAGGCTGGGTGTGGGGGGGTTCAGGGGTGAGGGCAGAGGGCTGGGGTGCTCCCAGCCCCCTGCCCTGAGCGGCTCATGGCAGGGGGCTGGAAGGGGTATACCCTGTTCCACCCCCTTCCCCAAGGCCCCGTCCCTACCTCTTCTCTGTCTCCTCTACGGAGCAGCGAGCACGCTGCGGCTCGGCTCCGTCCCCCTTCCCGGGAGGGAGGAGGAGGGGCAGGAAAGCTCCAAGCTGGGGGAAGAAGCGGCGGCGGAGCAGCTCGGCTGCCGCAGGACCAAGCTTCTGCCTCCTGCCCCCGCAGGGGAGAGCGGTGGGCGGGGGGGCGGAGTGGGGCTGGGACTGCGGCAGGCAGCGGCGTGCCACCCAAAATCGGCACGCGTGCCAAACTTGCCGACCCCTGTACTAGAGAAAATAAAATAAAAAAACAAAAATACACCTTGCTGACGAGGAGTTGAAGAAAGCAAAGGCCCTAGCTATTAATCTCAGCCCAAGTATGCTTTCCAGAAGCATGGGAGACATTATTTCTCCAGCAACTGTGAAGGTAGTGGAATATTGTAGCAGAATTAACATTTTGGAGCAGCGATAGTAATTGCTGTCTTATAACAAAACTGGGAGAAAACTGGAACCACCAGGACCTCTGGAATTCAACAGTTCATCAAGGCTAATTTCTGTGGCAGTGCAAACCAAACTGTGTGCCAAACAGTTTTCTAAATTTTACTACAAGGATAACTAAATTCTTTGGCACATTTACCCAGTAGGAGAACATAACTAGTTTTAGCAGAGCAGCTTCAAACAGACACAGTGCTACTCATGGACTTAATCACGTTAAAGAACATATGCGTCTGTTTGAATAGGTGTTGTTGATCTCCATCTTGCTGGAGGCAGTGGTGTTGCTAGAACATTGTTTTTATCAGATAGATTTTTGTCTCTGCTTATTTTGGAAAAAAAATCTTTGGCCTGTAGATACAGTTAATGAGTGTGTGTGTGTATACAATATATATACTTCCTACAGCTGAGTAAGGCATGAACATATACAAAATAGAGTTAAATAATATTGTCTCTATCAGATGGTCTGAGATCTACAGTTCCACAAATGGAGAATGATTAATGGATTGGAAAACATGCCTTATAATATGCAGTGCTTATAGCCGTGTTGGTCCCAGGATATTAGAGACACAACGTGGGTGAGGTAATATCTTTTCTTGGACTAAGCTTTCAAGCCACACAGAGCTGCTCTTCAGGTCTCTTCCTGAGGAAGAGCTCTGTGTGGCTTGAAAGCTTGTCTCTCTAACCAACAGAAGTTGGTCCAATAAAAGATACTACCTCACCCACCATGCCTTAAAGTGGTGGACTCCCAGAGCTCAATCTATTTAGCCTAACAAAGAGGTGTGACTTGATCATAGTCTGCAAGTACCTACATGGGGAACTAAACTTTCATAATGGGCTCTTCAGTCTAGCATACTCAGGGTACGTCTACACTACGGGATTACTCCGAATTTACGGAATTCGATGTTTTGCAACCGATTGTATAAATTCGATTGCACGCGGCCACAGTAAGCAGATTAATTCGGCGGTGCGCGTTCATGTACTGAGACTAGCGTCGAATTCCGGAGCGTTGCACTGTGGGTAGCTATCCCATAGTTCCTGCAGTCCCCCCCGCCCATTGGAATTCTGGGTCAAGATCCCAATGCCTGATGGGACAAAAAACATTGTCGCGGGCGGTTCTGGGAACATCCTCCCCCTCCCTCCGTGAAAGCAACGGCAGACAACCGTTTCGCACCTTTTTTCCTTGGTGAACTGTGCAGACGCCATACCTCGGCAAGCATGGAGCCCGCTCAGCTCAAGACAGCAGTCATGAACATTGTAAACACCTCGCGCATTATCGTGCAGTTTATGCTGAATCAGGACCAGAAAAGTCAGGCGAGGAGGAGGCGGCTACGGCAGCGCGGCGACGAGAGTGATGAGGACATGGACATGGACAGAGAATTGTCTCGCGCCACGGGCCCCGGCGCTTTGGAGATCACGTTGTTAATGGGGCAGCTTCTCGCTGTGGAACGCCGATTCTGGGCCCGGGAAACAAGCACAGACTGGTGGGACCGCATAGTGTTGCAGGTGTGGGACGATTCCCAGTGGCTGCGAAACTTTCGTATGCGTAAGGGCACTTTCATGGAACTTTGTGACTTGCTTTCCCCTGCCCTGAAGNTGCTATTGCTGCTTGCTGTGTGCTCCACAATCTCTGTGAGAGTAAGGGGGAGACCTTTATGGCGGGGTGGGAGGCTGAGGCAAACCGCCTGGCCGCTGATTACGCGCAGCCAGACACCAGGGCGATTAGAAGAGCACACCGGGAAGCGGTGCGCATTAGAGAAGCTTTGAAAACAAGTTTCATGGCTGGCCAGGCTCCTGTGTGAAAGTTCTGTTTGTTTGTCCCTGATGAAAACCCGCCCCCTTGATTGACTCATTCCCTGTAAGCAACCCACCCTCCCCCCTTCGATCACAGCTTGCTTTGAAAAAAATAAAGTCAGTATCGTTTAGAACTCATGCATTTTTTATTAACGGGTAATAAACATAGGGAGAGAAATAACAAGGTAGTCCGGGTGGGGTTTCCGGATAGGAGGGAAGGAACAGGTCACTGAAAAAGTTCAAAATAATGACAGCCTTTTGCTTGGGCTGTCCACTGGGGTGGAGTGGCAGGGTGCACGGAGCCTCCCCCCCCGCGTTCTTACACGTCGGGGTGAGGAGGCTATGGAACTTGGGGAGGGGGGAGGGCGGTTATACAGGGGCTGCAGCGGCACTCTGTGATCCTGCTGCTGCCATTCCTGAAGCTCCACCAGACGCTGGAGCATGTCTGTTTGCTCACGCAGCAGCCCCAGCGTTGCATCCCGCCACTTCTCCTCCCATTGGTCCCTTCTCTCCTCCCGTTGGTCCCTCTTGTCTTCACGATCACTGGCATCTTTCCTGAACTTTGAGACCGTGTCCTTCCATTCATTCAAATGAGCTCTCTCATCGCGGGTCGATTGCATTATTTCTGAGAACATGTCGTCTCGCGTGCGTTTCTTTCGCCGCCTTATCTGGGAGAGCCTTCGGGACGGAGGAGGGAGGCTTGAAAAATTTGCAGCTGCAGGAGGAGGGAAAAAAAGGGAGAGAAGTATGTAAAAAGATACATTTTATAGAACAATGCTTATACTCTTTCACGGTGAACAACACTATTCACATTACATAGCACATGTGATTTCAGTACAAGGTCGCATTTTGCATCTTATATTGAGTGCCTGCGGCTTTGGTGTTAGAGATCACAGACGCAGGGCCGGGCAACAGAATTCGGCTTGTATGCAGCCATGGTAAGCCATTGTCTTTCGGCTTCTGCATTAAATCAGCGCCCTCCTTTCCCATAGCAAGCAAAGCCCATTAAGTGCTGCGGTTTTCCTGTTACCGTGCAGCAGCAGAAAACAAAATAACACCCCCTCCACCACCACCACCACCACCCATCCAATTCTGTGGGATGATCGCTTTACCCCTCCCCCCACCGCGTGGCTGGTATCAGGGAAGACCCCTGCTAGCCAAACGCGAAAACCTCAGCGCCATTGTCCACCCACTCCCCCCCGCCCGCTTGGCTAACTGCAGGGAAGGATTTCTTTTCAGCTACAGGCAAACAGCCCAGTAGGAACGGGGCCACCTCTGTCCCCTTAATTACATTCCCGTATTTCAACCAGGTTACCCTGAACGATATCACTCTCCTGAGGATAACACAGCAAGATAAAGAACGGATGTTGCTTGAATGCCAGCAAACACCGGGACCATACGCTGCCAAGCTTTGTCATGCAATGATACCAGATTACTTGCTGCTAGCATGGCGTGGTCAAGTGTCCTACCATGGAGGACGGAATAAGGCTGCCCTGCCCAGAAACCTTCTGCAAAAGCTTTTGGAGTACCTCCAGGAGAGTTTCATGGAGATGTCCCTGGAGGATTTCCGCTCCATCCCCAGACACGTTAACAGACTTTTCCAGTAGCTGTACTGGCCGCGAATGCATCCCAAGTCCCCAGGGCAAATTAATCATTAAAAAATGCTTGTTTTAAACCATGTTTGATATTTAAAAAGGTACACTCACCAGAGGTCCCTTCCAGGGGGTCTGCGATACCGCCTTGGGAGGGTTCGGAGGGTACTTCAGTCAGGGTGAGAAAAAGATCCTGGCTGTTGGGGAGAACGGAGTGCTGTGTGCTCTCCGCAAGCTCGTCCTCGTCCTCCTCCTCCTCTTCCCCGTCCGCAGAATCCTCATGCATGGATGAGATTAACCCCTCCTCGGAATCCACGGTCAGGGGTGGGGTAGTGGTGGCGGCCCCCCCTAGAATTGCATGCAGCTCCTCGTAGAAGCGGCATGTCTGCGGCTCTGCCCCGGACCGTCCGTTTGCCTCCTTGGTTTTCTGGTAGGCTTGTCGGAGCTCCTTCACTTT
This sequence comes from Platysternon megacephalum, assembly GCA_003942145.1. Classification (NCBI taxonomy): domain Eukaryota; kingdom Metazoa; phylum Chordata; order Testudines; family Platysternidae; genus Platysternon; species Platysternon megacephalum. The sequence continues at coordinate 481,003 of QXTE01000361.1, read as the reverse complement.
AACACGGCACTGATATGAGTCCCTATTGTGGCCTCTCTCCATCATGCCCTTGGAGATCTTGTCAAAAGTTTTGGCATTTCGTCTCTTGGACCGTAGTTCTGCTAGCACTGAATCCTCTCCCCATATAGCGATCAGATCCAGTACCTCACGTGTGGTCCATGCTGGTGCTCTTTTTCGGTTCTCGGACTGCATGGCTACCTGTGCTGTTCAGCTCTGTGTGGTCACCTGTGCTCTCCACGCTGGGCTAACAGGAAATGAAATTCAAAAGTTCGCGGGGCTTTTCCTGTCCACCTGGCCAGAGCATCCGAGTTTAGATTGCTGTCCAGAGCGGTCACAATGGTGCACTGTGGGATAGCTCCCGGAGGCCAATACCATCGAATGTCGTCCACACTAACCCTAATTCGAACCGGCAATACCGATATCAGCGCTACTCCCCTCGTCGGAGAGGAGTACAGAAACCGATTTTAAGAGCCCTTTAAATCGAATTAAATGGCCTCATTGTGTGGACGGGTGCAAGGTTAATTCGCTATAACGCTGCTAAATTCGAACTAAAATCGTAGTGTAGACCAGGCCAAAGATATAACAAGATCCATTGGCTGGAAGATGAAGCTAGACAAATTCAGACTGGAAATAGTGTAAATTTTTAACAGGAAGAGTAATTTAACCTCTGGAACAAGTTATCCTGAGCTATGGTGGATTCTCCATCACTGGAAATTTGTAAATCAAGGGCAGGAGTACATTTAAAACACTGCAGCAGCACAGATCTTCAGTGAAGACACTATACCACCAATGGAAGAGCGTCTCCCATCATTATAATTAATCCACCTCCGTGAGAGGAGGTAGCTATCTCGAGGGGAGGAGCCATTCTGTCAACATAGTGCTGTTTACACCAGGGGTTAGGTTGGTATAATCACATCACTCGGGTGGATTTTTCACACCCCTGAGTGATGTATAGTGATAGCAATGTAAGTGTATAGTGTAGATCTGGCCCAAGATTGGATATTTTTCTAAAAGATCTGCTTTAGTTCTAACAGGAATTATTTGGGGGCAGGTCTCTGGCCTCTGTCACACAGGAGGTCAGACTGGATGATCACAAGTGGTCCTTTATGGCCTTAGAACAGTGGTCCCCAACCTTTTCCTTCTGGCGGGCACCAAAAAAAAAACCAAAAAAAAAAACCCGAGGGCTCCGCGGGTGCACTTACACCCCCCGGCGGGCGCAATGGCGCCCGCGGGCACCGCGTTGGGGACCCCTGCCTTAGAATGTAAGTCTGATGGCCGTTAAGGTTACTGAATGGCTGACAGCCACTAGTAAGTTTTAATTCTTCTTGCCATTCAGAAATTTGCCTGTTCAAAAAGTATAGTATACTTAAAGGTTTTGTTTAATGGCGAAGCTGTCTTTGTTTAGTCACATGTCCAGCCATGTCTAAACCAATCTCAGTGTAACTATTCCATAATGATACAGTAGGAAAAACTTCGCTTCACTGCTCCAGCATCCTTCAGGCAAATAATTGTATCTTCATCAATCATTTGGAATACCAGAATTCAAGTAATTGAAACTGAACATATTAGTGCAGCATATCTGTCTCCTGCTTGTAAAGATGTTTATTTTTACACGGTCTCCATCCAGTATAGTTCTTGTAGAGAAGTGATTTATTTAGATGATGTCATACCTTATAGGCATAATTGGGGCTCAGAGCTATTGTCTCAGGCTCTTTGCAACCTCAGGCATGTGTTGCTGCGCTGGTTATGCCCAGGGGAGCTTCCCCCCTCTAAGGGTTTGTCTTTACTGCGTAGTGAACTCGAGTGTTGTCCATAATTTGCAAGCATGCTGAATCATGTTGCTGGCCTGAGAGGGGATATAGGCCAAAATCGAGTGAGCACATCTAGTCGGCTGCTGATTGACCACTCTGTAGTGTGGATGCAGGCTAGTGCCAACTGAGCACTTCTAGTGCTGCAGTGCCTTCCCACAATTTTCCCAGTGTGCCCAGAAAGGACAGACAGGTTCTCCCACACTTACTTCCGTGCAAAGAACCATGGGATATGCTCCCAGAAGTCGTAACGCCACCCATGAGTGAGTGCACTGCCTGTGTGGACACAGCAAGTCACTGCTTAGTTTGCAGAGTTGCTGCTTTCACTTGAACTCGGCTAACTTGGGTGTAGGTAACTGGAGTTAACTCTGCAGTGAAGGCATATGCAATTCAGAGCTGTTGTCTCAGGCTCTCTGCAGACTCAGGCAAACACCACTGCATCTGTTACACCCTCTCAAAGCTATTGTTTTTCATGTTAAATTTTATCAGTGCCTGAAAAATCCCCATTTTAATAGGAAATTTTTCTGTGTGTGTTTGTTGCCTTCCTCAGTCTGCAGACCGCTCCAGTACTTTTGCTATTGCTCAGAGCTTTGCCAAGCTGCATCAGGCTGAAGTTAACATGATTCAGGACAGTTTAGCTGCTTCAGCTCAGAACCCTGTGGGCAGAAGTGAAACTATTGGTCACATCAGTTTCATGTAGCTTCTTGGGAAGGTCATGAGGAGCAGCAGAGGAAGGGATTGGAGTTTCTTCTTATGGGGAGGAGGACCCAGAAAAGAGTCTGAGGAAGGGGTGGGGCAATGGACAGCCCTTGATCTCCTTTGTGGCAGCTGGGATCCTCTCTGGGATAGAAGAGTTGGCTGGCACATGCTTCTGTCCAGCTGCATGTAGGGAGTGGAGCTACTGTTATAACAACACCTAAGATACTGGAACTGTTCTCTCCCTTTGCAGATTTTTTTATTTTTTATTTTTTTTAAGGTAGTGAAATGGACTAGATGCAAACTGTCAAGTGCAGAGCTGTATAGTCAGTTGTTTGTGTGGCTCTTTTCCACAGCAACCGGGAGAGGAAAAATGTTTTTAAAAATAGGAAAATATGCTTGTAAATCCGCATTAACTGGCAAGGGACTTCTTGGGTAAAGTGCGGTATCTGAAACTACTTTTTAAGTCTCTCTCTCTCTCTCTCTCTCTCTCTCTCTCTCTCTCTCTCTCTCTTTCTTTTTTTTTTTTTTTTTTTTTTTTAGTTGACTAAATTTCAAATTGGTGATGTCCCTCTGATCTTCCTGGCAGCTTCATTCCCTGAGCTACTGAAGCCTTCTTAAACTTCCCATTTAGGATTTTAAATAGATTTTTCTATTTATCCCTCCGCCAAGTATAACTCTTTATTATTGTAAAGCAGCAAGTATATTTTTCCAGGAACAGATTTTAGCACTCAGCAAATGCTGCAAAGAATTTTTCTAGTTATTTCCATTAAAACTAGTCCTTTTGGGGTCCCCTAGTAATACAATACCTTCCTCTCTCCCTCCGCAACCCACATGAAGCTCCATCATTTAAAACAAAACATCATATTGAGTTGAGAATAGGAAAATTCCAGCCCAGCTGCTAAAGTTCAGTTACCTCTGGAGTTCTGAGTTGTCTTTGGTCCATTTTGTTTACAGATGACAGTGAACCTAAGTAAGTGGATATTGGCTTTCTCCCAGACACCCAAGTTATTTTTAGATTGTGAAGGGTTTTTTTTGTTGTAGCATCTGGTGAGGCAAGTGGTTCTATGTTTGGGTGGGGGGGGGGGGGGGGAAAGTATTGTGCAGTAATATATTACTTAGATTAATTTCACATCCACCCTACAATTTTCTGTAGAATTTTGCCTGTAATTTTTATTTGCTTCCTGATGTTGTATTGGACTTGATTGTCTGAATGCATGCCAAAATAACTTTTTAAAAAAAACAATCCTGTTCTTAGGATGTTATCACTCTGCTAACTTAGCTGATGTGTCGTGTCCTACCAAAAATAAGAATGAACTCTTAGGCAGTTAGTTGCATAACTTTTCAGGGGGAGGTGAAAGTGAGGGATGGGAGAAATTGACATAGTTGCTGAATTAGATGTACAAATAAGCCATCTTCAGTATATGGAGTTTGATCTTTTATTTTTAAGTACGATTTTTATACTTGTTAAGAGTCTGAAATGTCAGCTATCTGGTTACTTCAGAACATTTTTTGGAATTGTATTCAGTGGCTGCTTTTGTTTTGCTGTCTACATGGACAGTTACAAGCTCTCTGTGGGTGTGTCTTAAAAAACAGATCCCCCGCCAATAATCTCATTGGGTCACAGTAAATGACATGTAACAGCTCCTCAGTTCCTTCCCGGTGCCTGGATCAAGGGGCAGGGCTCAGCAACTTTTTCTTCTGTTTTCGAGGGTTGCATAAAAATAGAGGAAGGGAGGGGCCGGCTGCGACTCTCTGAGGCTTCATTTTCCCAGCGCAGTAGGTGGAGCTAGGGTGGGTTTTTTTGTGTTGCTGCCCGTTTGTGGCATTTCACTTGAGTGACTTTCAGCTATAGTTAACGGACTGTGGTGCCCCCTCCCCTGCTCTGAGCCTCATCAGTAGTAGTACAGTAAAATGTTTCCAAATGTAGGTGTTTGCCCTGAAGCACCTAAATCCATAGGGAGGCACATAATTGGTCCTAACTCCCCCACCCCTCCCCAGAGTGCTGAGCACTCGCAGCTGCCATATTTTCCATTGGGGCTTGGAAGCCCTCAACGGCTCTGAAAAGCAGGTCACCTACTCTGGTTGCCTAACCTGAGGCCACTGAGGTTTTCAATCTTTGACTGAAGTTTCTTCCCCCCTCCCACCCAGCCAAGCACCCTAATATACTTGAAATTCTTTTAAACACAGATTTTGTTGCAATGTTAAAGGCTTCTTGCCAGACTCTGAAATCAGAGCCTAAGTGAGGGCTCCAGGCACCCCTCCCATCCTGCTGCCAGTCCCCTCTCGGTAGCTGTTAGCAAAGGAGGAAATTCTGAGGCATTGAGGGTTGGTTGATGCACTCACAACATTACCCAGGATGCTTCTCCAGCTTGCAGCTATGTTGTTGTATCACTGGGAGTCTGATCTCTGAGAACACACTGAAAAGTTTACCTGTGCTTTTGTTTTGTGTTGAATCCAGATGTTACAGGGACATCTGTCAGGTCAGATTTAGGGAACCTAACTGTGGAGCCAAAACTAAGCATGTATAGAACCTTAAAAAACCAACAGAAATGTTTCCATTAGAAACTTGTGGAAAGTTTTCTCTCTCTCTCCCCACCCCTGCAATGTTTGTAAGCTAACCTTGGTTGCTTTGTGCTGGTGACCCAGGAAGTGAAATTGACAAGAAACTGACTAGTCTATTTTCAGTGTAGTGAGCTGAGAAAAACGCCTAACTGTCAAAAATACAGCTAGTGAAAGTAAATGAGAACATACAACATTAATAAGCTGTGGTGTTTGACAATGGTAAACAAACTGCTTTCTTAATGAGATTTTTTAACCCTGCAGTGTCCCTTTAAAAATAAGCTTGGTCATGATCAGTGGGGGGTTTTCAACTCCAGGATAAAGGTGGATTTGGAAGAAATGGGAGGCAGCCTAAAAAGACCTTTAGGATTTAGAACCTGAAGGAATCCTTGATATGAAATTCACAGCAAACTGAGGGGCTTATAAAATAACAACCATTGAGTTCGTTTCTGTGCTTACTTTGCAAGAGTTAGAGCCTCGCTAATGCTCACAGCAGTGCAGGGACCTGTATGCCTAGCAGGGCTTTGGAACCTAACAATGCAGGAAATGCAGAGCTGTGAACTTGGATCTTGGCAAGTATATCAAAACGGATTAGTAAATGTTAGGACCTAATGTTGTCTATTTAGACTTATGTGTTTTCTCTATTTTTAAAACATAAATGGCAGCTGGCTCACTTTTGTTTCCTACTAGAAGCTCAGCTGGAGGAGCTCTGCTCATCATGGATATGTTTTTAAAAATAAAAAGGTGCATCTCTGACACTCCTGAACCTAAGGACTTGCCTATACTAGAAAGACGGGCCTTTTAAGTATACTGATATGGGCCTGATCTACACTAGAAAATTAGTTTGGCTTAACTATGTCAGTCAGGGTGTGAAAAATCCACACCACTAGGTAATCCACCTCCCCAAGAGGCAGTAGTATTCTTCCGTTGACCTAGTGCTGTCTACACAGAGACTTAACAGTAAAATCTTCCCCTAATATGGGGGCAGTTACATCACTAGAAAGGTGCTTTCTGCTGGTGTAGCTATTGGGAAGGGGACTAAGCTATACTGGTATAAAGAAACTTCATATTGGTGCATCCACAACTGGGATTGTCCCAGTATTGGTAAAAAATCACCCCCTAACTGATAGTTACCCAATACAAAATGTGTGTGTGGAGCAGGCCAAAGATGGAATGCGCCACCTTGGTGAAAAGTGATATTGTCCCAACCTCACTTGGCAACTTGTAAACCCACCTCCACGTAGCTTTAATGTATTAAACAAAGGGTTAAGCTGTCTGGCCCCTGAGGCAGGGTATTTGGGAGACTGGAAGGCCTGGCAGCCTCCTCACTGCTAGGTTGTGATGGGGCGTAGTGAGATTAGCACCTCCTTCTAGTGGGGTATTTTAGAGTTCTCAGGACAGTGTAAAGCTGCCCTCCTCCAGTGAGAAATCCCAATGGATTGGGAGTGGGGGGACCGCTGACAGCCCTCCCCACAATTTTGGGTGTCGTCCGGTGCAGGTGGAGTGTGTGTGTTAATGCCTCTCTGTGCCAGCTGGGGTAACTCAGGTCCATTGTGTTTTTTAAGCAATTGTTAACCCTGATTTGGAAGAGGATGCATTTGTGTACAAGGGGGAATGTAGAGCAGGCCCAGGCTGCTCATTAGAGAGGAGAATCACCTGTCAAGTGCTCAGTCGCTTCCCTCTGTGGTACAGTGCTTCTCTAGTGACTTGGTGGTTTACTGCAGCCTGGGCGCTGGAGTGCAGGGCTGGTGACGTTGGCTAACTTCAAATACCCTGTGCAGTTTGTCCTTGGTACCAGAGTTCCTCCTCTCCTGGCGAATGTTTAAGGTCCTGCACAGAGCAAAACCTGTGCCTGTCTGTCTTCTCCAGCTTCAAGAACATTGTCCTCTGGTGGCCCATCTTGTGATGTCCCTCCCAAGCTTGAGAGGGAGGAGCTACTTTGCTTGTGAAAATCCTGGGGAGCCATTGACCCTGCTTTCTGTGAACGGCTAGAGCTTTACCTGAGGAATAGCATTTTAAACATTGAATTACTGAATATAATTGTGCGCTAACCACACTGTGAACATTCTGCTCTGGCTCCAATTTAGCTCTTTTCCTGGGATGTTAAATTCCATTTTTTCCAATGTATGAAAACGGGCCTGCCAATGCCTGCTTTCCAAGACTTCCCCGTGCCGTGGGGAGGGCTGGGTAGACATTGCCATCCTAGAGTCTGTTGTAGCAGAGATGGGGATTTGCTCTCTGTGCTGGGCCCAGAGGGGTGGACTTTGGAGCTAGGAGGATGTGGGTTCTACTCCTGGCTCTGCTACAGGCTTGCTCCATGTCCTTGTGCCTCTATTTATCCATTTGTAAAATAGAGATGATGCTAACCCATCTCTAAAATGCTTTGAGATCTATTGAGGAAGAGCTATTCTCTACAGAAATCTTTTATTCGTTGCATTGAACTCCAGGAGTCCTGCTTGAGAGAGCTCCATGGCTGGGATCTAGCCAGCAGGTCCATCTGAATGCTCTGTACCATGCTCAGTTGCGCTTGGCGGAGTTCTTGGAACCCTTTCATTCTTGTGCTGCCTGGTGTATTAGCTAGGTCTCCCATTCTTTAGTTCAGGAGTTTTGTATTGGTGACTCCTTTCACACAGCAAGCCTCCAAGTGCGACTGCCCTTATAAATTAAATACAAAATTTTTTATATTAAACACTATTATAAATGCTGGAGGTGAAGTGGGGTTTGGGGGTGAAGGCTGAGAGCTCAAGACCCCCAGTTTGAGAACACCTGCTTTAGTTACACTCCCTGTGGGTTACCCTGAGCCCACCTCAGAGCTGCAGCTGAAAAGCACCCAGAGTTTCCAGTGCTGTGATTGTCTGGTCTGAATCATTGTGCCTGTGCTAAGCGAGAAGGTGACTAAGCTACCGCCCTAGCAGTGTAATGTCAGCAGCCTCCTCCTTGTTCCCAAAGCTGTGTGTGTTAAGTTCTTTTCATTTGCGCTGTATCCCAGAGCGTGCTACAGATAGAGAACTGGGTGCTGACAAACGCTGACTCCAGTGAGTTTTGGCAGTGGTTCAGTGTAGAGTGATAGTGGTCACACAGCCTTCAATGTGAGAACACGCTCTGTCCAGCGTAAGATGTTGGCTGGGACACTGGGGTTATCCCTGTCTCCTTTGGGGAAAAGCACTGTAACATGCACCAGCAATGGGCAGGAAGGATCTCTGGTTTATTACCTGCTCATCTGATAGCCAGCACCTTTCCTCTGTGAGCTCTGTGGGGCTTGCAGCCATGTACTTTTGGCCTTGAGACAAGAGTCAGCGTTGTAATGTGCAACTGCCATTAAATGACCACACTGCCCTAACTTCCTTTCAGGGCACTGATGGACCAATACAATGCAACAGAGCTACTGTCATTTTAGTTTAGTCCTTCAGATTAGTGGTGGGTTGAGGGAAGTAGAAGCTAGTCGGGTACCTTTTGAACTGTAAAAATGGAACCTCACCAGCCTGGCTGAATGCTCCTCACCGACTTCACATCATCTGTGCTTCTTTAGCTCTATCCAGCCATCTAAAGATCTCAAAGCCCTGGGTAGACATAATGAATGTAGATCCCGTCAGAATACCTGTCCTGAACCGCTGAGTATTGGGGGAGCTTCTCTGGCTACAGTCTTTATGTGCCATGGCGGTTCTTCAAACCTGCATTCAGTGCTTTGGGGAGGGAACATGCTGCCTTCAGTCTTCCAGGGTGTGGTTTGCGAAGCAAAATGGTATCTGTAGAGGGGTCTGTTAAACCATTTACATGGAAAAGAGAGGGGTTGCTAATTAAGGATAATGCATCATTAATGTTGAAAGCTAGGCCCATCGTAAATTGCAACCTGGAAGTGCTCAGTCTCCCGGAGGGGGCTGGGAGAGTTCCTTCCCTGTAACACTTTCACTCCCTTGAGTGAATTTCCTCTTGAGGAAAAGTTTGTTCTGCCACAGGGATTGCAAAGGCAGTGTTCCTTAGCAGCAGTCTCCCTCTAGATTCCCTATAGATTCTTCACGTAGGCTTTTATTTCATCCTGAGAAGAGTCGTGTGCTAAAGTGTTGAAGCATCAGGGAGCTAATTTCATATCAAGTGAAGAAAATACAGTTTTTCCTGGCTATTCCTCAGGCAACATCATCCCAGAGGAAATACTTCTGCCATTGCAAACAGGGTTTATTTCTTTAGGGGTTGAGGCTAGGCTTTTGTTTCCTGACAAACCTCATTTGGTCATTAGCAAACTAGGAGAATTAGTGAGTTATGACACTGCTAGGCTTTTACTGGGGCAATCTAAATGCCAAGACCAGGAAAAGAGACCCTTGCACATGACTTAGATGAAGACTTAGTATAACTCTATTGTTGCTGATTCTAATCAGGAGCTAGCACTAATTTGTCTGCATCTGGATTTGGCTGGCAAGTGTTTCTTTCTGAATTAGAATATATGACTGCGCATTATATGTAGAATCCTCAGGTAACAGCTTTTCTTGTGCTTGATCAATTCTGCTTCTTGAGAGTCCAATTAATCTTCCTCATTAATTCCCCTCCCCCCATTTTTGGTTCAGCTTCTTGTGTGACAAGGCTTCTCTGGAAGGTGGAGTTTCTAGTTAAATTTGTGCTGTTTGTGTTTTCCTGTTGTGTCCATGTTGCACTGGCTGTTGAATCAACATACCTGGTGAGGTTATGTTTCTTCCATTCACTTTTGTAGCCACTAGGCCAAGCTCCCCTTTACTAGCTCTTGTTAGCGGTGCTCTAGCTGATTGTGTGTGTTCAGGCATGAGATATGGAAGGGGAAGCATTAGTAACAAGCTGTGCTGTTGTGACAAAGCCCACTTCCTCCATTTGAGTGAAATGATGGGGGATGGGGTGACGGGTTCATTTCACCTCTTACCACCCATCTCTTTAATCTCCTTTGTTTCTGCTTCTTTGTCAAATGGCCACTGAATGTGGAGGATTTTCAGATCAGAGGAGCAGGCTGGTTGGCACATGGGACTGGCCTGGGAGCCCTGGGTTCTATTCCTGGGTCTGTCTGAAGTTGCTGTGTGAGGCTTAATTCAGGCACGTTTGCGAGACACTCAAATACTACTGTGACTAATGCCAGTAAATAAGGAACTGTGCGGACGGTGTACATCATGAGGAACAAGGGCTGTGCTGTCAGAGGCGTCCAAGGGAATGCGTGGATTAAAGCACCTGTTTCAGGACAGCTGTGTAGGGGTCACTAAGGACCAGCCCCTGACAGGTATTTAGGTACCTAATTCCCATTGATTTCAGGTGCCTGAATACCTTTGGGGACCTGGGCCCAGGCTAGCAAGCTGAATGCATGTGACCTTTAGCCACAGAAGAATTGGAGTTGGGCAGCACCAATGAGCACTTCTGCTCCCAAGAGAAGGAAGCACTCAGTCTGCCCTGTCCATCCCACTATAAGGTGCCCATTACCATCGTATCTGAGCCCGCCAAAATGAAGGTTCTTCTGGAAACAAGTAGAACTTGTTTGTGTGTAACTTTTTATTCCCTGTTTGACAGCTGCCTCAGGCTGCCTGTGTGCTCTATCAGGATCCCACCCACGGCAATTTTATGTTCCCTTCCAAATGGAAAGTAATATTTTACCCCAACTGGGAGCCTTGAAATGCCATGAATATGATAAAGGCCATTAGTGGCAACCAGAGGCCAAGCCTGCTGTAAAATCACTGCTTGTGCTTTGAATGTGACAGCGCTGCTCTCATACAAAGCTGTGTTGAAAGTTGAGCCTGCCATGTAAGTCTGAATGGATTCCTTCCATCAGCCAGCTCATTATAACCCTCTCACCAGTGGCTGAATTGGACTACCAGGGCAGTAGGCATTCAAATGCATAGTAATTTTGCACCTTAAAAAACAAATGGAGCTGTTCTTCAGTGCAGCTAGTTCTTCCTTTAACATTTTGTGTAGTTCAGCTGGATACCAACATTCCTTGTAAGTCATTGCACTGAATTTTTACTGCCATGTATCATTTACCAAATCAGTTTCACTTAATTCCTATGATTCAGTCTATTTTTATGTCTCAGATCAGTCACCTGCACTTAACATACAATTCATCCGCTCTGAAAGTGTGATTTGCATCATCGCATCGGAGTTCAGATCTGCTCAGTTGAGAGCAGCCTCTTCTGTAGTGTAGCTTTGCTGACTGTGCCTAAGAGAAGGCACAAGTCCTCTTCCTTTGTGACGTGAACATCAAATTGGTCCCCAAACCCTCCTTGATCTGCTCTAATGATCATCTCTGGGGAGGTCTCTGAACTCCACTCTTCCACTCCACTGCATCTCTGCTATTCAGTGCTATTAGTGATGGAGTGCTATTACAGGAGGGTCAGTGGTGACCTTTCTTCTTTTGTACAGAATACAAGCTGTCACTGTGTGCTCTACAGTATGAGTGGTGACAAGTGTTAACAGGATGAAGGATGGTCCAGTGGTTAGAGCACTAGTCTAGGACTTGGGAGACCTGGGTGCAAGTCCCAGCTCTGTCACATGCTTTCTTTGACCTTGGCTAGTCACTGCCTCAGTTCCTTATCTGTACAATGGGGATAACGGCATTGCCCTCACTATGTGAGAACCAATACATTAAAGATTGTGATGTGCTCAGATACTGCAGTGATGGGGGAGCCTGATAAAGATCTCTAAAAGAGATCAACTGCATGATATACCATAATAACCCTAGAGGTCACCTGATGTGATGTAAGGTGTGGTTCTGGAGCCAGCCTAATTGTGTTAGTTGTGTTGGCCAACAACAGAAAAAAATATGCGGCTGAGCTAATCTGCCCACATCAAATGAAATGTTAGGTGTGAGACCCAGGACCTCCTTTTGTGCCTTGATAAAGTTGATCATTAATTGGTGCATATGTCAGGGTGACATACTGAAATGTACACAAGGCACTGGAGTAGATAATTCTTTGTTTAAAAACTCAACTGATCTTCTGTAGCCAGCATAAATGCAAGCTCTTCAAACTGTAAACCCTACTTGTTGCATATGCTTTATTAGTGGTATTAAGTGCTGAGAAATCTGTAACAGCTGAAACCAAGCATTGGCAAATTGCTGCTAACAGATGCAATTTTAATACCTAATTATGCAGGATAAATGGAGGCATGATGTAAAGTGCACTGGATTGGTAACACAAAGTACACCCAGTCTACAGATCCCCTTGACTAATTCTGCTGATTACATATTCACCTATTTCTAGCAACTGCCTGAAAATCTCAGTACCAAGCTCATAAAAGTTGGGACAACAGAAACCGTAGCCTTGGTGCCTCTAACCTGCATGCTTAGCGAAATAGTATGGGCCTGATTTGGGCTTCAGAGCACTGGTTGACCGTGCTCCTGTGTGATTGGTCTCCCTTCCCCCTGCTTCTTTACTACAGGAGGCTGGGAATGTCCTGGTTACTGAATATGCAAAAACCTTTGTTTCCAGCACAGCAGTACAATTTATGTATGCTGAGCCACCAGCAGAACTGCCTTCCCCTTTTGTGTGGCTGTAAGGAGTCTAGGGGCTGGGATTGGCATATGGCATGTTGAGTTTGCTTCCGTGCTTTGTTCTGTGGGCTTTCTTTGTCTGACTTTCCAGTTATTTCCCATGTTGTGAAAGTATATGGTGGAGATGTAAGACAAATTTGCCATTTCTCGCCATTAACATGCCATACTCATGGTGGAAGAGAATCTATTACTTAAGAATCCATGTCTTGGGGAATGAATTCAGGGGTCTCAACAAACCTCTTCTGCTTTGAAGGTGGAGGTGCGTGCACTGGGCCATGAAGGCCTCCTTCGATTACTGCTCCGGAATGCCCCTTTTGGTCAGAAATGTGTCTGACCTATGCAGCTGGCTGATCAGGCACAGCCTGATGTGCCATTAAAACACCTGCTCATGTACTTGGGCTGCTCAGAAGCCACAAAATGATTTTAATACAGGGCAGACTCTCTGCTGTTCTGAATTTAAAGCAAACCCATTGATTGGTTGGTTTCACTTATGCAGCCCTGACCCCATGACTTTTGGAGCCATATTAGCATTTGCCAGTGATGTCTTTTCGGGCTTCGTCATCCGTTGAAGCAGGGAGTCCTTTAGCCTTGCATTTTTTGAGGTTGTCTTTAACATGTAGTTAAGGCTGGCAGGGGAAATCTGATTCTCAGTGAGTTGGCCCTGAGTCACTTTGGTGTGAGTATCTGACCTTGTAGCAACAGATCTGCAGGCGGTGTACCCTTTTTTCTTGAGATCTTGGAAATGGGTTGCTGCATCCAGCCTGTCTGCTGAAAGCTCCGTTTAGGAATGTCTAACTCTTATGACCCTTTACGCTAGAGGTTTCCAATAAATATAGATGGAATGACAATAATTGGAATATTTTGGCGGAACGTTAGTGGTGCCATTAACAATAGTCTCCTAAAAGATTGGTGCCTTATAATTTCAGTGCCTGCTAATACCTTTGAAGGACTGAGTGTTGGATGGCTCAGCTAATGCGGGAGAGAGCCTTTCGCCTCAAGGCTGCTGGTTCAAATTCTGTCCCAGTTGGTAACTACCAAAATTTGTTCCTATGGGAAGGCTGTTAGCTGGCCTCTGTCCGGTTCCAGGTGCCCAAGTCTCAATTTGCCTTTTGTATAGTTGCTGTTGCAGATATTTGTTTGTATCATAGTAGTGGCTAGAGGCCTCACGAAAGAAAGGCCCTGCCCTCACGAGCTTACAGTCAAGGCAGACTGAGGGTGGGAGGAAAAGTGACTGGCCCGGTATAGCATAGCACGTCAGTGGCAGAGCCATGGAAGAACACAGGTCTTCTGCCAGTCTGATTCCCACTGGACCACATTTCCCCCCCCTCTCTTTCTGCTCTGAAGACCTAAGTCCTCTGCTTATAGGGCCTCCCTTGCCATGGATTACACATCCTGCTTGGATTTCCCTGCGGGGTCAATCAATAAGGAAAAGTAAGATAGAGAGAAGCCTTTTATTTAAAGGTGACCTGTAAAAGGGTGAATAGGTGTGTGCTCTCTTGCTGCTTTGGGGTGTATGAAGGGGGCCTGGAAGGTGTTGGAAAACCGAGAAGAATGGTACAGTTGCATTTAGGCTGTGTGTATACTGCCACTTTCAGCACTAAAACTTTTGTTGTTCAGAAGTGTGAAAAAACATCCCCCCCCCCCCCCTGGCGGTTCGTGCCAGGGGGAACAAAAACCCCCCCCCCCCCCCCCCCCCCCCGAGCGACAAAAGCGCCAGTATAGACAGTGGTTTGTTGCCGGGAGCCACGCTCCCAGCGATAAAGCTACCACCGCTTGTTGGGGTGGTTTTTTAATTGCTGGGAGAGCTCTCCCCCGGCGATAAATCGTGTCTACACTGCCCATGTCACAGCGTGGCCGCGGCAGCGCTGTAATGTGGGTAGTGTAGACATACCCTAAGGGCTGGTCCACACTAGGGGCGGGATCGAACTAAGGTACTTCGACTTCAGCTACGCGAATAGCGTAGCTGAAGTCGAAGTACCTTAGTTCGAACTAACGCGACTTACCTCGCGTCCGCGCGGCGCCGCGATCGAAGTTCGCGGCTCCTACTTCGAACTCCGGTACTCCGCTCGCCCTGCAGGAGTACCGGAGTTCGAAGTAGCGCGTTCGGGGATCGATTTATCGCGTCCATACAAGACGCGATAATTCGATCCCCGATACTTCGATGGCTACCCGCCGATCCGGGCGGGTAGTCTGGACGGGGCCTTAGATTCAGGCTGTTGGAGGTTTATGGTCCTGGTAGTGGTAACTGCAGGGGTCCTGGGTGAAGCAAGGTGTCACTTTCTGCCCCAGGAAGAGCCGGTTCAGAGCACTGCCACCTCAAATATTAAGTCACGAGTCAGGTGCCAAAAGATCATCAGATTGAAGCAATTGTATATTTGGGGTTTTTTACTTGCTTTCTGGGTTCTGAGCCCTTCGAGCACACTCGGGTCCTTTTCTCCAAGTATGAGGGCTGGGAGTCTTTTTTCAGTGCAAGCTGAGAGTCTCAGCTCCTGGAACTGGGGCTTTAAAACACCAAATGCTGCAATACTTGTGATAAAATTACAGGAGTTGGCAACATGGAATCTAGCTGCCTCCGCTAGTGATTGCTGCTGCATAGGAGGAGATGAGGAAATAGAAGCTTCCCTTATGAGCCAGCACTGTTAGAAGAGAATACTTACCCAGTATGACTTTTCCATATAACCTCTCACTCAGTTGCCACAGGGAGATTGCGCAAATGGAAGGGGCGGTGGCTCGTGATTGCAAGTTGGTTGGGGAGCTGTGGTTGAGATAAGCTCTCTGAAACCTTGCTTGCATTAGAAAGGGTTTGGTGGTATAGACCTATCGGCAAACCCTCCTGGTGGGGACACAGCTCATACTAGCAAGTGTGCTTAGGGCCTAGTAGATAGAGCACTGGACTGGGACTCAGGAGATCTGGGTTCTATTCCTGGATTTGCCACTTATCACGATTGAACTTGGGCAACTTACTTCAGCTTCCTGTACCTCAGTTTCCCCATCTTCAAAATGGGGATGATACTTGCCTCTTTATAAAGTGCTTTGAGATCTACTGATGAAAAGTGCTAGGTAAGAGTTGGGGGTAGGATGTTGTTATACTGGCAAAGGCACTTTTTTGCTGGTATAATTGCATCTACACTTTGGGATGTACACTTTTTGCATCCCTCACTCCCATTCAGCAGGCCAGGTTTTGCTGCTGTATTAATACTTTACCAACCCCAGTTTCTCGTGTAGATCAGATACTATGGACCCATGTTTGAGGACCCACCTGGGCTGGTGTTTAGTGCAGCTCTTTCAGGATAGTCTTGGATCATTACTTTGCAAGTTCAAAATTGTTCCCTTCCTGTGTGATACTTGCTTCCCGTTGCTGTTTTTAAAAGAGACAAAGGAAGAGATATGAACAAAAATACCTTGAACTGGGGGAGGAAGCACTCAGCAACTGTGCGATAAACAATGATCTGGCTGAGTTGGGTTTTCTTTTAGCGGTAATTTATAGACTTCCTTTTTTTGTGGGGGAAGCAGAATTTTTCTTCTCTTCACACTCGTTCCTAGAACAGTGCTAATTTGTGCCCCTACTCTGCCTGACTGGGAGTCCCCCGAGCAGCCTGTCGTGCAGGTTACTCCTGTCAGGCCCACGAGTGACCTGAATGGATGAGGCTGCCCAGTGACTTCAGTGGATGAGGGACTCTGGGTTAAAACAAATGAGTCTGTCTTTGGATTTCCCAGCCACACCTCAGAGTCCCTGTCAGCAGGTCAGTGTCCGCTTCTGTTGGAAGTGAGCTAGAACCGAGGTGAGCTCTGCAGCAATTCAGGCCTCCATGGAAGCCAAAGCCTGGGTTTGGTCCTCTGCACTCTCAACACAGAGAGAGTACAAAATATTCCCTTCAGCACTCAGAATTCACCTTGATGTTGTTGAAAGGACTCCATAGGCAATTCCAGAAGGCCGGTGTCACCTTTCCCAGGGCAGCTGCAGCACAAGGTTCCCCCATGCTGCCCTGCCAGTGTGGACAAACCGTCCCTGAGGGCAACAGGGGAGTTCAGTCTCCACGGGCTCTTGGCTGAGAGCACCAGCGAGATGGCTAAAGATGGGAGAGGCGCTTCCGTTCCTAGTGGGCAGGTGTCTGCTTTATACACACGTGCAGGGCCGTCCTTACCCATACGCAAAGTACGCAGCTGCGCAGGGCACCAGGAAATTTGCGTGCTGCTCCAGCCACTGCTCCGGCTCTTCCCCAGGGCCCCTGCCCCGCCCCTTCCCCACTCCCCTGAGCTCTGCAGCATGGCCAGGCCTGCACTCACCGGGGGCGGGAAGTGCAGACCCGGCCCCAGCCGTGCTGCCGGTGAGTGCTGGGGGGTGGTTTCCGCCTGCCCCCCCCCCCGGAGGCCTGGGGACAGCCCCTCTGCAGAGGCCTGGGGCCCCACACCCCTCCCCACGGGGGGGCCGCGTAGGGCCCCAGAATAGCTAGGGACGGCCCTGCACACATGCAGTCATTTCACAGAAGCAACCTCACAGGCATCTGATGTAGGGCTTGAGCCATGTGTCAGCAGTGGAAATAAAAGGGTTAGTGCATGGGGATGTGGCCCCTGAAATCCAGGCAGGGTGTTTTGAGCTGCTGGGCTTTGTGTCTACAACAGTGCAGTTGAATAACAGTTTGCATCAAATCCAAGGACATGAGTTGTGGCCCTTAATTGTGCCCTTTTGACTCCCTGTGGTGGCACCTGATCTGCACACATCCATGTGCAAAATCCCAGGCCTGCTCAATCCTTTCCCATTTAATCAGAATCTAAGCCTGCGCTCTCGAAGTGAGAGACTCCAGTTCCCGAGACAAGCCCATCAGTGTTCTAGTGCTTTCATGCATCTGTTACTTCCTTTTCCCTGCTACTACTGGGACTGTATTTTTCAGCTTTAATGGACTATGCTTGATTGAACGGAACCAGTCTCTTTCTGGGGGCATGTCACGTCCTGTGCTGCAGGAGTGAGGAGGTTAAACTGAGACAGCCTCTCTTCCTTTTTCAAGCAGCAGAGCTGTTAGTTCAGTTCTGGGATTATGAAAAAAGGCAACGACTGACCTTTTAATAATCCCCCCCCCTGCTTAAAGTCCTGATTGCATCCCTCACTCCCACTTAGCAGGTCAGTAAACACACGGCTTCTCAAGCTGTTTCTCTGAGATAGAAATGTCTTGGGAAATTGATTCTTGTCTCCTCTCTGCCAAGCATGTCTGGTGTCTGCTCACTTAAAGGAAGGCATCTTCCATTCTTCCTTACAGTAAAGTACAGTAGGATGGATTGCAACACTGGGTGGGAATCATGCCAAGGGGTATGCCATGGTGGGCGAGGAACTACATATCAGCCACTGAGTCTTGCTTGTCCCCAGGGGAAGGGCTCCTGCTTGCTGAGGTGATGAGCAGGAAGGCTTGATGCAATGAGGCTGCCAGTTAGTTCTAATTGCACTGGTGGCTTCTCCTAATTTAATCCATTGGCAGCAGCAGGATGACTGCAGCTTTGTCTGCAGCGTTGTGAAATCAGTGCCTCTTCCGTTAGTATGCTGCTCAGTTCTCAGCACCACAGCAAGGGCCTTGGGAATGCTGAAGTGTAGGCACCACAGGGCTCGTGGGCTGCACTCTGACCAGCTCTGTTCTCTCTGTGGCAAGCAGATGAGGGGAGATACTAACCTGTGGTACAGAAGTGGGTGGATTTAAATTGGCAAGAGGAGCCTGTTGTTTGATGCTTGTTTCATTTGTGCATTCTGGTCTTGTACAAGGCTTGAGAAAATCCTGGCTGCTTCTCTTGGGTGGAGGGTGGGGACAGGGCCTGCTTTTCTACATCTCTCTTGCAAGGCATGGGCTCTTTTTCTCTACCTCCTCCCCCACCCCCATTCTTTATTCTTTGGGTTCCCTCAGCTCTGTGAATAGCCCCAGTACCTCCTCCGGCTGCTGTTCTGAGCTTCCCCAAGCAGCAGCAGCCGCAGAGTGAAGTTGACCTGATTCTTGTCAGTTTCACTGCTTCTATTCAGAATCCTGTGGGCAGCGATGAAATTGACATGAATCATGTCAACTTCCCTTATCTGTGTGGGAGAAGGTGCTAGAAACATTTATTGAAATGAGTGCTTATGTATCCAGCAGCTCTTGGATTTGCTTAAATAAGGTTGTAGGAGCCAAAGATCCCCAGCAATATTCCCAAGTCAAAAGTTAACTGAAATAGACTTTTATGATCACAGTTTTGGTGCCCTGCCCTAGAGCTGTGCTTGGAGTCCAGGAAACTAACCTTAATTTCTCTCTTGCTTTGTGTGTGCACACATGAGGCAGAACATGCTAAAAAGTAC
Organism: Platysternon megacephalum; assembly: GCA_003942145.1. Classification (NCBI taxonomy): domain Eukaryota; kingdom Metazoa; phylum Chordata; order Testudines; family Platysternidae; genus Platysternon; species Platysternon megacephalum. The sequence continues at coordinate 462,135 of QXTE01000361.1, read as the reverse complement.
CCTAAAAAGTTACTTTTTGAAGCCTGGTGGCCATCTCTATTTTTGGGGTGTCCTAATTCAAGAAACCCTTATCCATCTCTCTTCAGATTTTATAGAAAAATTCTATCTCAGCATCCAGGTCTAGGATGCTAATTTGAGGCCAATGTGACTTTAATTTTAGATCTGGAATTCCAAATCAGGGCTGTTATGGAACCATAGGTGGAAACCTTAACTATAAAGTGGCTGCTGTCTGTAATATTTCACTCCAAGGTGCGTAACCTATTTGCTTTAAAAACGTGTATCTGCTTTCATATCAGTAGATTTTGCACATAACGTTTGTTTGCACTGTGATAGCACCTCAAGACTTCCAAACAGGATCAGGGCCCACTGTTCTATACGAACTGTATAGATGACCAAAATGGACAGTCCTTGTAACAGTTTTACAGTCTGAGATTAGGACAATAACAGGTGGATAAACAGGCAAGTAGTGGGCTCCAAGTTACAGTAAAGATAGGCGTGTTCAGGGCCGGCGCAACCCATTATGCGACCTAGGCGGTCGCCTAGGGCACTAACATTTCGGGGGCACCGGTGCCCCGGTCGTCGTCGGTATTTTGGGGGCGGGACCTTCCGCTGCCTAGGGCGGCGAAAAAGCTGGCGGCGCTCCTGGGCGTGTTTATATATGTAAGTCATCTCAGTGGTGATGAGTCTCAGAGATGGTCACCAGCTGAGTCGGTGCCAGATGCTTGTGATTTTTAGGCCTTGTGGCAGAGTTAGGTTTCAATGGTAGAAAGATCTGAATCCTGATATAGCCCAGACTTCACTGACAGTTGTGGTTTGTATTTCTCCCCCCCCCCCCCCCCCCCATTAGCAAAACATGTTTCCTATCGGTGGCATAGGGCTATCCACAGTGACTCACTGAGTATCATTCATAGGGAGTTAAGTAGTGTTTCCGCAGAGGATGCAAAATCTATAGTGCAATTAGTCAGCCCCCAGCAGCTCCCATTGGCCACAGTTCCCCATTCCCGGCCAATGGGAACTGCTGGGGGCGGTGCCTGAAGCAACAGCCAAACACACCCCTGCACCCCTCCTCCCCCAGGTTCCAGCTGCTTCCTGGTGCGACGCGGCGGCAGGGCAGGCAGGCAAGCAGGGAGCCTGCCCTGCCCCGGGTGCGGGTCGGGCCGGAGCCCGCTCCCCGCACTCCTCCTGCACCCCGACCCCCTGCGCTGAGTCCCCTGCCGCACCCCGACCCCCTGCTCTGAGCCCCCACCGCACCGCACACCCCTCCTGTGCCCCCTGGGGGCAGGGAGGGGGCAGAGTTGGGGTGGGGATTTCGGGGAAGGGGTTGGAATGGGGGCAGGGAAGGGGTGGGAAGAGGCGGGGCAGGGGCGGGGCCTCATGGAAGGGGTGGAGTGGGGGCGGGGCCGAGGGGGGCGGGGGGGGGAGGTGTCAGTAAATGCGGCCCTCGGCCCAATGTACTAGTCCTCATCTGGCCCTCGAGGTCATTTGAGTTTGAGACCCCTGTGCTAGAACTTGTAAGCAGTGATATTTTATTCTAGTTTTAAGTTGCATTATACATTATTATGAAAACTCATACTTGTATACACTGCAAGTTTAAAAAAAAAAAAGACTTGAAGAAACTTTCGAGATCTGCAATGCTGCATTGGAAGTTAGGACAGAGGATGTGATACAACATATTATATATCATCCCCTTTTCCAGTAGGGAAAAAGCATTTCTGGGAGGGTGTAGCTTCTCATGGCAGTAAAGAGAAGCATTCAGGATTGACTTGGTTAGTCCTCCTTTTCTAGAGAGTTATGTGACAGCTATGTTTGTGGCTGGGTCCTCCATAGACTGCTTACAACTTACTTTATTTAAGGGGTCTGATGTTTGCATGTTGCATAATAGCTTGTGGCTCTGCTGAGTGTCTCAGTCGAGACAGATGTTTGAGGCATGTATACAATAAAATCATATGGTGCATAAGCTGTAAAACAGGGTGTGACGGGTTGGATCACAGAAACCCCCTTGGGAGCTGCCGACTGATGTGCAAAGGCTACCTCTGTTCCTGTTCTCCCTGCCAGCTCGGTGGCTCCAGCACCCTGTCTTGCTGAAGCCAGACACACCCGTCTGCTCCAGACACAGACCCAGGGTCTGAATCACCTGTCCCAAAGCTGCAGGTTTACCTGAAAACAGCTCACAGAAGTGTGCTTGCCCTTAGCACTCAGATGCCCAATTCCCAATGGGGTCTAAACCCAAATAAATCCGTTTTACCCTGTATAAAGCTTATACAGGGTAAACTCATAAATTGTTCGCCCTCTATAACACTGATAGAGAGATATGCACAGCTGTTTGCTCCCCCAGGTATTAATACATACTCTGAGTTAATTAATAAGTAGAAAGTGATTTTATTAAATACAGAAAGTAGGATTTAAGTGATTCCAAGTAGTAACAGACAGAACAAAGTAAGTTACCCAGCAAAATAAAATAAAATGCGCAAATCTATGTCTAATTGCACTAAATATAGATAAGATCCTCACCAGTTCCAAAATGTTCCCTTTTACAGGCTAATCTTCTTTTAGCCTGGGTCCAGCAATCACTCACACCCCCTGTAGTTACTGTCCTTTGTTTCAGTTTCCTTCAAGTATCCTGGGGGGGTGGAGAGGCTTCTTCTTTAGCCAGCTGAAGACAAAATGGAGGGGTCTCCCACGGGTTTAAATAGACTGTCTCTTGTGGGTGGAGACCCGCTCCTCACCCTCTGTAGAATCCAGTTACAAAATGGAAATTCGGAATCACATGGGCAGGTCACATGCCCATGCATGACTCAGGACTTGCAGGTAGCAGCCATTACCCACATGCTACCTTGAACGTCCTCACGTAGACTTCTTATGTGGATTGAAGTCTTCCAAGCTCTTTTGTCTGTTAAGTGCTCTTTGAACACTTAATTTGCACATTCCTTTCCCAAGAAGTAATCAAATGTTCTAACTGAGGCCACTTAGAAATCAAGCAATTATATAGCCAATGTTCATAACTTTGAACACACAAATGGTGCCTGCATACAGCTAGGGTAAACATAACCCGTAGATCATAACCTTTACATAAATATGTTACATGGCCTATGTAGCAAAACCCTATTCCAGTTATATCATACATACATTTATGAGCTCCCCCCCCCCCCCATAAAGCCTTATGGGGTACGCTGTCACACAGGGAACTTGTGCACTTAAATATTCTCCTCATCAAAATAACCCCATCTTGCTGTGAATAATAATTTGGCAAACAAAAAGCATGATACAGTTGGTTTCTAAAGATAGTGGTGTGATTCACTGCAAGCTTCCTGGAGGGACTGCAACGAATGCAGGCAGCGCCTGCTTTTCTACTCCTTCGTTTTAGCTAGAAGGTCAATAAATGACAGATCTGGCTAGTGGGGCAGCTGGCTGTGTCCTGATGATGCCCCATCCTGGTATTCTGCCCATTTCTCGAACAGTCTTCATACAGGCTTTAGAGGAGTTTTCTGGGTCACTGTCCTGCTTACTGATGAAATCCAGATGAATTAGATGCTATCCAGATGGATACAGAATGTTGCAGTGTGTCAGTTCAAGAACAAAAAACCTTGGCTGTCTGAGCCTGAGTGGTATTCGGCTTGTGACAGATATGAATAGCAAAATCTAGGAACAGAATTTAAGAACAACGAGCAGTGCCTTCATTTCCTGTGGTGGGAGGGAGGAGCGTCTGGGGCTAAGTCATTCAGAGTGTTGCCGGAGTTACATTTCCTATCATTCTGAGCTTAGGTTGAAGGTGGTGTTTACAGCTGTTGGGGGTGGGGGAGGGACAAAGATTTGTTGGTTTTATATGGAAAGTTACTGTGAAAAGTTTAGCACTGATGTCAGCACAGCATTGGCACTAGTACATTTCGCTCTCATTTCTAGTAGGCATCAGAGGGTGTATGTGCATGCCACTGCAAGCACACAGGAGCAGTGGAGAAACTGCTGCAGATTCTCCCAAGCCCTTACGCTGACCTGCTTTAATTAAAAATGTGTATAATTACTCCTCCCCTTCAGAAAAGGAATGGCAAAAGCTCTAACCTATATGTTTGCTTTGCTGGAGATTGTATATACAGTGGGAGAACCATCACCCTCCCCCCCGCCTCCCCAAAAAACAAAAAAACAGCAAACCCAAAAAACTCCTATATGTTGGGCAAAAGGGTTCTAGTGGCATAAAGGGCATTAAGGGTCTTTGGTCTGCCCAGGAAGGATTCCCTCAGCACAGGCACTGTGGAAGACTGCCATAAGCCTGCCTTCTGAGACTCCCCATGGCATAGGGACTGGGACAAGGCCCAGCACCCACTGCTGCAAAGATTCCATGCAGCACTGCCATAGTTTAGACAGGTCCCTGGAGCAGCCCAGGATCAGGAGGGCCCAAAGGCGGCTTAAAGCTGCTCTAGACCCATCCCCTGGGCTTCCAGTTCTGTGCTGTATCTCTAGGAAGTGCAGTGCTGAATCTCATCCAGTGAGCCCCAGCCTGAGCACCTTAGTCAAACACTTGTAATCAGTGGGAGATCTGCTGGAGCAGGGATCTTGAGGATTTGGCTCAGTAGAACTGGGTTAATAGATGCACTTCTGTGAGCTGAGAAGTGTAATGGAATGTCCTTAATACCAGCCGTTGAGGGTTTCACGTAGCAAATCCCTGAGGATGCATATATAAGGAAGACTCTCCATAAATCATTTCTCTTGCTAAATGTTTCTGGGTGCCTTCCCATCCCTAAGGTGCCACAAGTACTCCTGTTCCTTTTTGCGGATACAGACTAACACGGCTATTACTCTGAAACTTCCCATCCCTGGACTCTCTGATTACAATTAAGGAGAATTCCTTCAATCCTTGGGCAGTAATATTGTGTGTAATAAAAGGATACGATTGACTTAAAAAAAAAATCACACTTCTCTGACAGGGCCTTGTCTGTCTCTTGCAAGAAACACCTAAATTACTGCATGCATGAGTTTCATAAGTTGTTTCAAAGGCAAGCTCACAACTTGCTCCCTAGTAAATTCATCACCTGTTCCAGTTAACTTGATTCACTGGCAGAGGTATGTGAGGCTTATACCTTTGGAGATCCACCCACAAGCAAAATGTGGGTGAGAGAAAACTAAGAATCACACTGATTTTTTTTCTTATTTTTACACTATTAAAATGCTCCAGAACTTTTTTGTGCAATAATTTATTACTGAAAGATTTTTCTCTCTCCCCCCCCCCCCCCCATTTTCAGTGTGTTTACTTTGTGCTTTTGCAGGCATTTGCAATGTAGAGTCAGTTTCAGTGCCCCCTCCCCACTCAGTCAGTTTCCTCATATTCTTTGTGTGGTGGGTCTTTCCTTCAGCAACAAGGAAGCCTAAACCCAAGGAAGAGAGAGTATTTCTTGAGTTGGAAAACTTGACTGTAAAGTCATTAAAAAATTGTCAGACCTTGAGGGCAGTTTTACTGCCTGAAACTAACTGAACTCAGTTCTTGAAGTTGATTAATTTCAAGTTGAATTCAAGTTGTCTCTTTTAAAAATCCTTCCTCAAATCCTTTGCAGACTGTGCTGTGGTTGCGTGGGCAGAAAGATACAGGAAGACTGTTTCCTTGGAGGCCACTAGTTAGCTTAAAGCACCCAGTCCTTATTGCAGATCAGTTATCCATTGCACCATCTACCTTAAAATTGATGCAGGAATAGTTCACATATCCAGACAGATTTGGGCAGATCAACATGCAGATGTTTCTCTGTGCTTTGTTTGTATCTGATTGCATGTATCTGAATTTGTGCATGGAGACTCTTAAAAGTTAACGTTCAGGCAAGTACGTTTTCAGCATGGATTGCCCTTGGTCTTTAATTCTACTTCAGTTGTACATGGAATTGAAAAAATCCACATCCATCTACCCCTGTTATTCAGCATGGGGTCTCAGAGGCATCCCAATAAAGCAGTTTTTAAAGCTTATTAAATATATTGCAGGAAGTCTGTTCTCAGCCATTTGTCTATTAAATGACTTGAGTTAGTTAAATTTCTGATGAAGTGTAATTTTTAACCCAGGCCAATAGAGCTTGACTTTTCTGAATCAAAGACTCAGTTTGGGACTTTACAAATGGATTACCATCATCTACTTTAAATAAACCTTGCTGTTCAGTGACCATGTCATGTGGCCCAGTCTCTGGGCTGGAGGGCACAAATGCATAACAACTCTGAGGAAAAGGTTTCCCAGTGCAGCTTATGGGGTTACAAAGATGATGCATTCTTGGGTACCTGTAAGTAGCTCAGAGCTTTTCAGACTGGTGTCCTCACGATGGTTTTGCTTTTTTTAAAAAAAAATTTATTTCCTTGCTGCTGTGACCCTCCCCAAGCATCTTTGAAACCCAAAGCAGGACTCACTAGTTGAGAATCAAGGCTCCGAACCATCAAGGTACTTTCCAGCTGTTACCTGACTCTAGAGACTTGCAAAATCCAGTTTTCATATAAGCCTTACAGAAATTCTTTGAAAACAAACAGAGACAGGTGGAGAAAGAGCAGTAGCCAGGACATTTGCATTGCCATTTTAAACTTATTCTCCTGGATTTAGTAGGAATGACTGAAAACTGGGACAAAATAACCATTGGTTACACAACAGCCTCACACTAAGAAAACATAAGGCATTACCCTGCTGGATCAGGCCTGTGATCCAGCTAGTGCATTATCTTGCCTCTGACATTGACCAATACTAGCTGCTTCAGAGGACGGTACAAGAAGCCCCACAGTAAGCAGCTGTGGGATAATCAGCTCCCAGGGAAAATTCCCTTCTAACCCCCAATAGTTATGTCCTAAAGCAGCAGGATTGTTATTCCTTCCTGCAGGCCTGTGACTTGAGCAATACTAGGCTTAGGGCTTGGCTACACTGGCAAGTTACAGCGCACTAAAGCCGCGCACAGCGCTGTAACTCACTACCCGTCCACACTGGCAAGGCACGTACAGCGCTGTATCTCCGGAGATACAGCGCTGCTTGTACTCCTCCTCCCCCAGAGGAATAAGGAGAATTGTGCTGCTGCTGCTGCGCTGCGGTGCCAGTGTAGCCGCCCAATGCGCACTGATTGGCCTCCAGAAGTATTCGGCAGTATCCCACAATGCCTGTTCTAGCCACTCTGGTCATCAGTTCGAACTCTACTGCCCTGGCCTCAGGTGACCAACCGTCAGACCCACCCTTTATATTCCCCGGGAATTTGAAAAATCCCCTTCCTGTTTGCTCAGCCAGCCAGGTGTGGAGTGCTATCAGCGAATCTTTCCAGGTGACCATGCCTCCACGTGCCAGGCGAGCCCCAGCATGGAGCAATGGCGAGTTGCTGGACCTCATCAGTGTTTGGGGGGAGGAAGCTGTCCAGTCCCAGCTGCGCTCCAGCCGTAGGAATTACGATACCTACGGGCAGATATCAAGGGCCATGATTGAAAGGGGCCATGACCGGGACGCTCTGCAGTGCAGGATTAAGGTGAAGGAGCTGCGGAATGCCTACCGCAAAGCCCGCGAGGCAAACAGCCGCTCGGGTGCTCCCCCCACGACCTGCAGATTCTATAAAGAGCTGGATGAGATACTTGGGGGTGACCCCTCCTCCATGCCGAGCACCACCATGGACACTTCAGAGCGGGTGGTGGAGGAGGAGGACGAGGAGGAAACCGGGAGTCAGGGTGCTGGGGCGGTTGGAGACACCCCGGACTACCTGGGTCCATGCAGCCAGGAGCTCTTCTCGAGCCCGGAGGAAGCTAGCCAGTCGCAGCAGCCGGTACTTGGTGGAGGACAAACTGGTGGAGGACAAACTGAAGAGCGTGTTCCCGGTAAGCGCTTTATTTTTTGGGAAGGAAGATTTTCGGGAGAGGAGGGTTAGGGCTGCATGCATGCCTAGATGTGGAATAGCGCATTGATGTGGTCTATCACTTCGCGGTAATCGGCCGCGGTAATCTCTTCGAAAGTCTCATCCAGAATGTGGGCAATGCGCTTGCGCAGGTTTCTTGGGAGAGCCACCGTGGTCCTTGTCCCAGTCAGGCTAACGTGTCCGCGCCACTGTGCCGCGAGGGGCGGGGGGACCATTGCTGCACACAGTGAAGCTGCATATGGGCCAGGGCGGAAGCCGCATTGCAATAGAAGACCCTCCCTTGCTTCCCAGGTCACCCTCAGCAGTGAGATATCTTCCAGGACGAACTCCTGTGGAAAATTTTGGGACAGTGTTCAGTGTAGGTGCCCCCTGCAGCTGTTGGCTCTCCCCAAGGCACAGAAACCCAGAAGACAGTACAGCCCAGAAACAATCAGTCCCCCTTACTCACCATTTTGGGGCTCCCGTGGGTTATGTCCGCTCTCTTTGGGACAGGAAAATTATGCTATTGTGTACACTGTGTGTGCCCTCCTCAAGTGCGGGGGAATGATTACTCTGTCTGGTTTAAACAATGCTGCCTCTGTTAAGTGTTGCATTTTGCCTTTGCAGATGCAACCTTGAGACCTCAGCCGTCCGTGTTTACACCTGCTCAAAGACTGCAAAGACTCCGGAGGAGACCGCGGAAAAGCAAGGAAGACATGCTGCACCAAGTCATGCAGCAGTCTGTTAAAGAAAATCAAAAAGCCCAGGAGTGGAGGGAGAGAGCGCAGGAGTGGAGGGAGACAGAAAGCAGGATCCGCCAGGAAAACTCATCGCACCGGCGGCAGGCCACGCAGCACCGGCAGCAAAGCACGGATAGGCTGATAACCATCATGGAGCGCCAAGCAGACTCTATCCAGGAGCTCGTAGCCATGCAGGCGGAGCACTACCGCGCCCGCACCCCCATGCAGCCCTTGCCCCAAAACTCGTTACCTTGTGCCCCCATGTCCCCTCCAACCCACTTTCCCCAACGTGCGGGTTCTTACCGCCAACTGCTGCCTCCAACACCGGTATCTTCACCACCCAGCTCTGAAAACTACGAGCCTTACCCCCTGCACTCAACCCCCATCACCATGCAGTATAGACATCATGAAGTGCAGCACTCAATGCAAAGCAGTGGAGACAGGACATACGCAGATCTCTGATTGTACCATTCCCCATCCCAACCCCACCCCACCCCATTGCCCTTTCTTGATTCCCAAACAGTTGTTTCTTTCAATAAATTTATTTTCTTTTCAATAAATGGATATTTTGGTTTTGAAAACATTCTTTATTATTGCATAAAGTAAAAGATCCATTAGGCCAGGAACCAGGCACTGCAAATCAGTGAAGCAAACACAGATTCCTACCAACATTGTAACCACAGGGCACCAGACATTACTGCTGGCTTTCAGCCTCAAATTGCTCCCTCAAGGCATCCCTAATCCTAGCAGCCCCGTGCTGGTCCCGTCTAGTAGCCCTGCTCTCTGGCTGTGCAAATTCAGCCTCCAGGTGTTGAACATCGGAGGTCCATGCCTGCCTGAATATTTCACCCCTCCCTTCACAAATATTATGGAGGGTACAGCACGCGGATATAACCGCGGGGATGCTGTTTTCTGCCAAGTCCAGCTTCCCATACAGAGATCGCCAGCGGCCCTTTAAACGGCCAAAAGCACACTCCACAGTCATTCGGCACCGGCTCAGCCTGTAGTTGAACCGTTCCTTGCTACTGTCAAGGCACCCTGTGTAGGGTTTCATGAGCCACGGCATTAGCGGGTAAGCGGGGTCTCCAAGGATCACAATGGGCATTTCGACTTCCCCTACTGTGATCTTCCTATCGGGGAAAAAAGTCCCGGCCTCCAGCTTCCTGAACACGCCAGTGTTCCGAAAGATGCGTGCATCATGCACCTTTCCGGGCCACCCTGTATTAATGTCAATGAAACGCCCACGGTGATCCACTACCGCCTGGAGTACCATAGAGAAATACCCCTTCCGATTAACGTACTCGGAGGCTAGGTGCTCCGGGGCCAGAATAGGAATATGCGTCCCATCTATTGCCCCTCCACAGTTAGGGAAACCCATTTGTGCAAAGCCATCCACAATGTCCTGCACGTTACCCGGAGTCACGGTTCTTCTGAGCAGGATTTTATTAATGGCCCTGCAAACTTGCATCAGCACGATTCCAACGGTCGACTTTCCCACTCCAAACTGGTTCGCGACCGATCGGTAGCTGTCTGGAGTTGCCAGCTTCCAGATTGCAATAGCCACCCGCTTCTCCACCGGCATGGCGGCTCTCAATCTCGTGTCCTTGCGCCGCAGGGTGGGGGCGAGCTCCTCACACAGTCCCATGAAAGTGGCTTTTCTCATCCGAAAGTTCTGCAGCCACTGCTCGTCATCCCAGACTTGCAGGACGATGTGATCCCACCACTCAGTGCTTGTTTCCCGAGCCCAGAAGCGGCGTTCCACGGTGCTGAGCATGTCCGTGAATGCCACAAGCAATTTCGTGTCGTACGCGTTACGTGACTCGCTATCATCGTCGGAATCCTCGTCGGACTCGTCACTGTCACTTCGGATCCTAAGGAATAGCTCGACTGCTAAACGTGACGTGAAGGCGAGACTCGTCAGCATACTCCTCAGCAGTTCGGGCTCCATTTCCCGCAGACCGAAACGGAGCACACAGATCGCGCTGCACAGAAACCGTTGAAAGATGGCGCCAAATGTGGACGGAAACACAGGGATTGCTGGGATGTGAAGCGATGCATCATGGGTCGTTGGGACAGGACCCAGAATGCCCCCCCACCCAACCCCTTCCCACAAGCCACGGCGCCAAAGTGGCGCGAAAATGGGAAGAGGTGCTCTGTGGGATAGCTGTCCATAGTGTGCTGCTCCCAATGCCGCTGCAAGTGCTGCCAATGTGGCCACGACAGTGCGCTGGCAGCTGTCAGTGTGGACAGACTGCAGCGCTTTCCCTATTCAGCTGTACGAAGGCAGGTTTAACTCACAGCGCTGTACATCTGCCAGTGTAGCCAAGCCCTTATTCTCTATTTTACTGCTTCCTGATGTACAAAGGTTGCCTGAAAGGTGTGTGGGTTCCCACTCCAAACTTTTTTTTTTTGCCAGTTTATTTCCATTAGGAATTGTTGGCTGCCCTGGAAGACTGTATGGTGGGTGTAAAAACCTGTGAAAATATACCCTCACGAGACTCAAGAGAGCAAAGGCTGTGCAGCTAAGAAGGAAGAGATCTTTTTTTAGACTGTTTAAAACTTTGCAGGCCACCTGTAAGAATTGTTTTGTTACTTAGATTCTTGTCACAGATCCTTCATGTGGTGCAGCAGAGAGTTAGCCCTGGTAAACAGTAACCCATTTGCAGTGTCTACATATCAATTCCATCTCCCTCTCCCCAAAGGTTTATTGAATCACTGAAATTTTGGGGTTACCAGAGGTCACCTTGTCATAAAGGAGGTTTAGTATAGTTGAGAGCATCACTTGGCTGCGTGGTTTCAATAATGCGTATTACCAGAATATCCAATTCCTGCCTGTAAGATTATGTCAGGGGTATGTTACCCCGCCAGTCAATATTTGAGAACAAGGAACCTTGTGTACTGCATTATAATGACAACTGAGTTGCCGTGCTTTATTGCTGTTCCAGAAGGAGAATGTAGTAAAATAACAAAAGGCTTTTTAATTTCCTGTTTGGTGGGGTTTTTAAAGGCTTTCCCTCCACCCCCACCCCCCCAACTGAATTTAGTGCCGATGGTGATGGCAGCAGCACTGGTTAGCTTCCCTTCAACATGTCTCAACCCTGACCTATGTAGGAAGTCCCTATGTATGTCGGGGAGTTATTCATGGCCCATTCAGTCCTTGGCTTCTCAACAAGGCTGCTGTTTGTAAGGTAGTTCCTCTAATATGGAAACCTTTTAGCTAGTGACTAGACGGAGACTACCAACTTGCTTCCTGTGGACCATTGCCTTCAGTCGCTGCTGATTAGAATGGATGATGTAAAGTTTCTGGATTTGTTAACCACTCAATCACCCAGCCCTTAGACCTTATACAGGATTGCAGTAGAACTGAGCAGCCTCTCCTGGTAGCTACTACAGTGAAGAAATGGTTTGGTATTGAAGTCTCTGCCTAACTCAGGGCAGGTTCTGATCTGACTACAATGGTGGGCAGGTTTTAAATTCAAAGGAATTATCTTTGTGGTGTGTTCTAGTGGAAACCTGACTACTACAAAGAAATGCATGCTTTCTTTGGAGACCCACCATCTAGCTGGGGATAATACAGCTGCTTGATTTATACAAGAAAGCATTCAAGAGAATGCTTGACTACTTCTGATTCTGTGCAGAGGATGTGAACTAGATGGTGTCACCCTTCAGGAGGATTTTGAATGCTGCTTTTAAATGGGTGACAGAGATGGTAGCTTGTCATGGCTTTCATTTTGAAGATGACAGCATCTGCCCACAAGTCTGTGATTTGAGAGGAGGCGAGAGAAGTATGGGGAGCCTTGCCTGCCAATCAGTTTCTCTTAGTCATTTTAGAAACACAGAATCCTGTTGAAAGGCTGCCAACTCTGTATGGAAATCAGAGGGCCACTTGTGAAAACATTCCTTTTTTAAATGCAATTATTTTTAAAAGTAATTTTCCATTTATTGTTTCTACAAAGGGCAGTCCAAAGGAATGTTTATTTTGCATGTTGTTTCCCCCCAGTGCAGTAGCCCCACCTTCCTAAGGTGGGGCTTGAAAAATCCAGTTGGCATGCTGGGAACTTTTCCATGTCAAATGAAGAGCCCTAACAATTCCTGCAGAAACAAAGCTTTAATTGAGGTGGGGAAAAAGGGTTTGTAGCCATCGTGGTTGTGAAGAGAATCGTCCAAATATAAACCAAAACAGTGTGTTCTTCCTGAGTTTGCAAGCTGGCAACTCCAGGGCTTTTACTGCTGCTGCTCAAGCTTTCCCCAGGGGCAATAGAGTGAAATTGAGACCACACTAGTCAGTTTCACTCTGCTTGGACAGTCAGGTCTCTGGCTGGGTAATCCTATTATTCTATCCCCTCCCCTATTTTTCGGGTCTACCTCTGGCTAGTGGGTTTCTGGTATGTTTTTGAAACCCTGGTCCTAAGGGGTAAGTGGGTATTATGTTACTGAGCTCCTGTCGACGGATACACAGGTTGTTTTTTAAATGTGTACCTTTTTAGTATTTCCTAAATATACAGGAAGTAAAGTTGTCAATAAATCAATATACAGTAATGAATAATTACATCTACTCTGTTCAGTAAACAGTAGTCAATAAGCTGCAGTTGAGCTAAGAATTCATTATGGGAAAAATATCTGGCTGATTGCTAAAACAATATAATATTCTGTCAAGAATTTTCCTGTCCAGGGATTTCCAAACTGTGATCTGTGGCGAGCTGGCTGGGCACATGGTGCTGGCTCTCCTTGTTTCCAGTTGCTTAATCTCCTAAAAAGACACTACTTTTCCCTATGTAAGCAATTGCTCTGTTGACACAGGGATGGATATCCGATCACCAGTGGAAGTGAAGGTGGTCCATGAGACACTCTTGTCTGTTCATCTTCCAGTCACCTAGAGGTGGTACTAAATCTCCTGTCTAGTGCTTTGCTATTCATTGGCATGAAATAGATAACAGGGCCTTAAAATTCTCCCAGTGTCTGGTCAAATATTTCCTCCAAATCTTCTGTTTTTAAACCAGCTGTATCTAATAAAACCGAATAAATAATCCCAGATTGTCCTAGTACTCCAAACTTCATGATAGACATAAACCCCGCTTCCATATAGCATTCTGTAGCTATTTCTGATCTAGAATGAAAAGTTCTGCTCAGGTGATATTTATGATATGCTGAAAATTTAAGAGTAATTTTATGCTGTGCATTAAGACATGGTCCTAAATCATTGGCAGATTAAATTCCAGTCCTTTTCCAGAGCAATTCAAATCTAAAGATATGTCTAAGAGTTAAAGGAAACCTTGAATGATTTAAAATATACATTGGTAATTTCTTTTCCCCATAAATGGAAGCAGATGAGTTGCTAAACGTTTAATTCTGTTTTTTTCAGCTCATCCCTGATATTAGAAATCCAAAAACTAATCTCAGAGAAGTATTGATAAAAACATGCAAAGGCACAATCATATCTGAAGATGTTAATTCATTATCTATTATATCTCCCCCCACACATGCTCCACAGGCTAACCTGAACTTGTAGCTGATAAATAAGAGATATTTTTCAGTTTTGCATTGCAACCAGTGCCATCTGTGCCTGGATTTTGTAGTAGTATCATGCCAGAGAAAACATTACTGCACCATAAGGCAATCCAGAAAATAGTCTTTTCTCATCCACTAGCAGCTGCTGCTTCCTTTCTTTTATTGCCATGATTTTGTACTGTGACTCTGTTACCTAAGACAACTGCTTTGCCATCCAATGTACTGGAGGACCTGCCTGCCCTGCGTGAGCCTCTGTGTGTATGGGGGAGCCCAGATGGATATGGGGGCAGGATGCTGGGTAGCAGTTCATACACTTTTAATGTCATAAGACTAGAGACCAACCTTCTTATAATGTCTGCGGGGAGCAATGTGGAGGGCCATAGTCTCTTCCAGCTTGCATAGCTGGCTCCTCTCTCTTTCTATCTTGGGTACATATATGGCCCCTGTTACTGTAGTATCTGAGCACCACGCAGTCGTTAGCATATTTCTCCTCTCGCACCCCTGTGAGACAGGGCCTGGCTATTATCCCCATTGTACAGATGAGGAGCTGAGGCCAGTGGCACACAGTGACTTTGTCCAAGGTCTTACGGGGAGTCTCTGGTGGAGCAGGGGTTTGAACCCAGGTCTCCCAAGTCCTAGGCTAGTGCCCTGCCCCGGCCTTTGTCCAGCCTTGCTTGTGGCACTTGTTTAGTATTGCCAAGATGAGCAGCCTCTTTACTTTCTCCATTACAAAATCTTAGTTCGTGTGTTGTATCTGGACTACACCACTGGCATAGTCTTCCTGCAGGTCTCCCTGCATGCGTTGCCTCCAGCTTGTACAGAACTGCACTGCCAGGTTCATTTCTCACCATAGTCTTGAGTCCTTCTATTATTATCCCCTTTGCTTATCTGCTAATGCATTCCCAGTGTGACGGTACCTCCCATAAGGCTTTGTGGGAATATGACATAACTGGAATATGTTTTGTGCTGCCTGTGTCAGGTACATATCTCTGTAAAGGTTATGGTCTACTATATCTATTCATCCCTTTTGTACACATATATCATTTTGTACTTGAGGTTAAGAATATGGATTGTATACTTGCTTGATCTATAGGTAAGGTTTGTGAGGCATTGGGTCAGCCTCTTTAGGAAGGAATTCACTAGGTTAAGTACCCGATTGGGGAACAATGCATCTTGGAATGCTCCAATCCACATAAGAGGTCTTCCTGGAGACATGCAAGATACCATGTGGGTAATGGCTGCTACCTGCAAATACTGAGTCATGCATGGGCATGTGACCTGCCCATGTGATTCCGAATCTCCATTTTGTAACTGGATTCTACAGAGGGTGAGGAGGGGGTCCCCACCCACAAGAGACAGTCTATTTAAACCCGTGGGAGACCCCTCCATTTTGTCTTCAGCTGGCTAAAGAAGAAGCCTCTCCACCCCCCCAGGATACTTGAAGGAAACTGAAACAAGGACAGTAACTACAGGGGGTGTGAGTGACTGCTGGACCCAGGCTAAAAGAAGATTAGCCTGTAAAAGGGAACATTTTGGAACTGGTGAGGATCTTATCTATATTTAGTGCAATTAGACATAGATTTGCGCATTTTATTTTATTTTGCTGGGTAACTTACTTTGTTCTGTCTGTTACTACTTGGAATCACTTAAATCCTACTATCTGTATTTAATAAAATCACTTTCTACTTATTACTTAACTCAGAGTATGTATTAATACCTGGGGGAGCAAACAGCTGTGCATATCTCTCTATCAGTGTTATAGAGGGCGAACAATTTATGAGTTTACCCTGTATAAGCTTTATACAGGGTAAAACGGATTTATTTGGCTTTAGACCCCATTGGGAATTGGGCATCTGAGTGATAAGGGCAAGCACACTTCTGTGAGCTGTTCTCAGGTAAACCTGCAGCTTTGGGACAGGTGATTCAGACCCTGGGTCTGTGTCTGGAGCAGACGGGTGTGTCTGGCTTCACCAAGACAGGGAGCTGAAACCACTGAGCTGGCAGGGAGAACAGGAACAGAAGTAGCCTTTGCACATCAGCTGGCAGCTCCCAGGGGGGTTTCTGTGATCTAACCCGTCACACCCAGGTCAAGTTTAAAATCATGATGGTCGTTGCAGCATGTCACCCTTCCACTCAGTCTTGGGAGTGAATGAATGGAGATCAGTGCCTCAGCCAGGCATTTGTTCCATCAAAGCAATGAACTGAGATTGATTTCCCATAATTCCCCTCTCCTGCTCTGCCAATCGTATTACCTGCCTCCCAGCTGGCTTCCTCTCTTCCTAAAATCCCTTTATCCAGTTCCACACCAAGCTCCTCATCTTTCAAAGCTCTCAACGATTCTCACCCATCTCATCTGTTCTCATTTTGTCCAACCCTCCGTCCCATTGTGCTCCTCTGTATCCTCTCTCAATCGCTCCCTTTGATTCCTCTCCAGGCTGCCTTCTCGGAACAGCCACTTGCTTCTTTTACATTAGGTTCCTGCTCCTTTCCTAGTTTTCCTCACATTGCTCCCTTTAGCTGTGGTGTCTCCACCCTTTGCCATATCTGGACTGTTGTCCTGGGCTGTGTGCCTTAGCTTTCTGATGGTAAACAGGACAGGGACCTTGGAATTCTATGTGAATGTGTGTGACTGTTCATTTCCAAATTGCGGTCATTTTGCCATGGAACAGTTGGTTCAGTTAACGCTTTTCATTGCTTCTGGTCAAAGTTCC
The DNA here is from genome assembly GCA_003942145.1 of Platysternon megacephalum. Lineage (NCBI taxonomy): Eukaryota > Metazoa > Chordata > Testudines > Platysternidae > Platysternon > Platysternon megacephalum. The sequence continues at coordinate 445,359 of QXTE01000361.1, read as the reverse complement.
ACTTGCTGTGTGTCTGTGAAACTTGTGTCTTGCTCTGCAGAGCTAAAGCCTTCACTCCTGTGGTGAATGTAAGATCTATAGGAGTCCCAACCTAGTGCTCCATGCTCCCTGGCCCAGATGAGGCTCTTTGGTCCTCTCCAAACCCACAGGCCACTAGATCCCAGAAGCTTGTAGCTCTTGTAAACTCTGCAGGAGTCGGACGTCTAGGCCCCAGGGGTTCTCTGGTCCTGCAGAAATTAAAAAACCTCATTCCAGAAGCTGTTGGAGGGTCCTTGGATCCTAAAGCAATTAGGAGCCCCAAGTGAGTCCCAGCCAGGGACATTGCAGCGCTGTTTATAAACCCAGAGAATATCCCATGTATTTGAGAGGCAAATGCAACATTGCACCAACTAAACTTTCCATGGGCTTGTCTTTGCTGCAACAGCTGGCTGCATTTACTCCACTCATAGGCGCCGACTCCGTGGGTGCACGGGGAAAAATTGGTGGGTGTGGCGCACCCACTGGCAGCTCCCTGACCTGCCCCAGCTCACCTCCGCCTCCTCCCCTGAGTGGGCCACCGCGTCCTGCTTCTCCCCCCTCCCTCCCAGCGCTTGCACCACGAAACAGCTGTTTCGCGCGGCAAGCCTGGGAGGGAGGGGGGAGGAGGAGTCATGCAGCGCGCTTGGGGAAGAGGCGCCTGTGACTCCACTTGAGCGTGCCTAGCTCACGTGAGAGCAACCACACTGCAAAACAGCACTGCAGCTACACTCGGAGCGATGTGATTAGCAGCTGAGGAGTTGTAACTCAACCTGAGGCACCCCTTCTGCATTACTAGCTCCAACATCAGCAGTAATAAAGCTCCAATCCCTCTTCCCATCACCTCTGCAGTTCAGCTGAAAAGTCACACATGAGAAACTCTAGGCAGATTGGTCTAGATTTGGTACATTTGGAGTGGGAGGGTCAGTCTGCCTTATAACCAAGGTTGTGTCTAGCTTTGACTGTGCAGATTTAACATGATCCAGGTGCTGCTTAACTTGCCACATGTGGTTTGGTTACAGGCAGGAAACTGTTAAGGGCGCATGTACATGACAATATGCCAAGTGCCAAGTTATGGGAGAGGGGAGGAGGGAATGAACTGGCAGTAACTTCTGTGGAGGTTTTATGGAAACTCCACCCTGCATTTCTCACTAAATAGATAAGTCCCAATTCTTCTAGGGGTGAACACTCACTGATGCACTGAGTTGCTAATTAGGTAGCAAGATAAGGTCTTTGGAGGAGCTCCACTCCAACCAGATCTTGGCATCGGGCCGCTGGAAGTGAGAGTATATAAATATTGCATTAAATGTCATGGCTGTACTAAAGGAAGCTTTAAAAGCTTAAATCACAGTGTCCAAAATATATTGGAACTAAATAATTTATCTTGCTGACAAAGTGTTAAAAGATTAACATTGCCTTTCGGATCCAGCCATCTGCTCCCTCAATGTTTTTTAAAAAATACCAAAAAACAAAAAAAACAAAATTCCTTGTGCTGCAGAGAGAGATCGATCTGGGTAGTGAAAACTGCCGAGTGCCAGCTGGTGGAAATGGTGAAGACCCTGATCCTGGGAAATGATCTATGTGGGTGGACCCCTGCACCCACGCAGGAGCCCACGTAGGAGTGCAGGGGTCCCACCCAGACAGATTTCACTGCAGGATCAGGGCAAAATCTGCCCTGAGAAAGTCTTTTTCTATAGGGTTTAGAGCAGCCATCTTAGTTCTCTGACTGACCACCTTATGGACAGATCCTCTTTTATAAACTTGGGTCTTTTACCTCTAGTCGCTATTTTGAATCCAGAGCTCTTTCTATTCCTTGGTGGGACATGAGCCGGTGTTGGCAGCACCGTTGGCTTCTTGGCTCCTGAGACTGTCAGCAAGGTGGCCCATGGGCTGTAGATCCTGAACTCCTTCGGGCTAGCCTGTGGAGCTGATCTCCTCCCATCTGTGGGAGACAGGTTTGAGAGGAAAGCTTGCACAACCACTGTTGTATCTGTTCTGTGCCAAGTATTTTGCTTCTAATCATGTTGACCTGGCACTTTTGCCAGCTTCAAATTCATTGCTCTTCGCTGACCTCTCATGCTCTGGTTCAAAGTGAAATCAGTGGAAGGTGACTGGTGTAAAGCAGTGTAAGAAATTACCTGGGACTCCAGCGCAGTCTTCACTGGGATCATAGATGTGATCTTCATTGTAAGTAGGTGAGAATGGAAGAGGACTCAGAATACATCTTCATGGCAGAGGTAGCTTGCATGTTGAGCACCCACATTAGCCGAGCCTGGGTACAAGTATCCCCACTGCAAAGCTCTGTCTGTTTTACTGTGTCCTCATTGTTTCTGCACTTCTTTGTATGTGCCTGGGGGCGTATCCCACAGTTTTGTGTGCAGAGACGCTCTAGGATTCTTTCCCAGTCCGTTGTGGGAGAATTGTCTGCCCTTGGGAGGGAATTGTGGGAAGGCATTGGAAGACTACTAGCACTTCAGTGATTTAGCCTGAGTCCGCACTGAAAAGCGGGTGGGTTGCTGCCCAAGTTCAAGTTGAGCCTGGGCTCTAACCTGCATCCCCAGCCAGGCCAGCTAGTGTGAGCCTATAGTATCTCCAAGCCTGGGTCAGAGGTTTTTCTGTGCAGGCAGTAGGGGGTGTTGGGCTAAAACCCATGGAAGAGCCCTGGTTAACTGTGCAGTGAAGACAAACCCTGGAAGACTTGTTCCTGCTTGGGCACTTGATCGGTTCTTACCTTTCAGACTGCAGGTTCACACTGCGATACCCTTCCCACCTGAGTTTCTCTGTGCGCTGGGGTACGTTGGGGCCTGAAGTTCAACGGCAGGGAAATCGATTTCTTTGCTACTGGTGTCGGCTGAATGCTTTGGTCGTAAAAAGGCCCCACACCTGTGACTGAGGAAGAATAGCAGGAAAAGGAAAAACCGGCAAAATGGGTTTCTACACTTCTGCTTGCTCGAGGGCTTTTCTCTGAGTTGGAAATGCCTTTTTCTTTTGAGACAGGGCTGCTTAAAATCCGGAAATACTGCCCCTTCCTCCACTCCCAGGCAGTCATCCAGGCAATTGTTCCCTTTCGGGAGGGGATAGCTCAGTAGGGAGGAGGAATAGCTCAGCGGTTTGAGTATTGGCCTGCTAAACCCAGGGTTGTGAGTTCAATCCTTGAGGGGGCCATTTAGGGATCTGGGCAAAAATCTGTCAGGGATGGTACTTGGTCCTGCTGTGAAGGCAGGGGACTTGACTCAATGACCTTTCAAGGTCCCTTCCAGTTCTATGAGATAGGTATATCTCCATATAATAAATGGATGTCATTCACTGTGTTCTGGGGATCTGGGCAGTGCTTCCGAGTGGTTCTCTTGCACTCCCATGTGAAACAGGAGAGACTATGGAAGTTCCAGCAGTACCAGGAAGTGCAGCTGAGTGGGTGGAGGGTGGTAAGGTTCACATTGGCTGGAGCAGCAGGCAGGCTGGCAAGGCCCTGTGATTCTACCTCCAGCATTAGTCACTTTGCAGATATCTTAGCTTTTTTTCATCGGAAATAATAAATCTTATGTGGATGCTGTGGTAGAACTTGCAATGCGGAGAGATGGGTTTTGATTTTTATTAATACATCTTTATTAAATTTTGTGATGCAGACATTATAAAATAATTTTTGAATACCCCTAGAATCTGCAAACCTCTTATGTAAGGAAATAAAATTTGAAACATGCTGGCCATTGTGGTTTGCTTGTCAGGGAATCCAATATGGGCTACTGTAGGAACTAAACAGGGAGCAAGAAGTTATGGAGACAGGCACAAATGGTAGAACTGTCATGTCCTTTTCTGCCCTCACGTCAAAAGCTTTATTATTCACTAATACAAGTACGGGACTGAATCAGGGAAAAGATGCATTAACAATACCCACCTCTCATCTGGTGCTTTTCATTAATAGATCTCAAAGGAGGTCAGTATCATTATTCCTATTTTATAGATGGGGAAACTGAGGCACAGAGAGGTGGCTTGCCCAAGGTCGTCCAGCAGGCCAGTGTTTGAGCTGGGAATAGAACCCAGGTCCCACGAGTCCCAGCCCAGTCAATGTAATTAGATTGAGGAGAATGTATTGCTCTTATTCCCTTTCTAGGGACAGAGCCCTAGATAACTTTTTACTAAAATAGCTACACTTAGTGTGGGTGCTGTTGTATCGTTATGCTGATGTAGCTTATTCCCCTTCCCATAGAGGAATTGCTGTCCTGCTATAAGCACCTTTATACTGGTACAACTGTGTCTGCCCTAGGGCAGTTGTATTGCTTTAATTATACTTAAAGCAGTACAACCTGTTTGCCTACAAGCCCTTAGATCTCATATAGGAGAGGGAAGTTCCTCATAGCCTCTGGAAGAGTACCACTCTAGTTTGCCAGCGCCTTTGAAGCAGAAGGCTGGTGTGTGCTAGCTGACAGTTTCCTTTTTAACATCTGGCTGGCTAGAACCCATGCAGGGCGAGGGCTCTGAGCTCTCCTCCACCAGTGACCGTCTCCCCTGAAATTAGCGGTTGAAAAGGAATGTACCATACTGTTGTGCAGTAGCAAAATGTGCCAGGCATGTTTATTCCGTGCTTCACAGTTAATTTGCATTGATGCCTTTCTTGGGGGGCGTGGGGACCATCACCAAAAACCTGGCAACTGAAGTCACTCATGAAAGATTTTGTACAGTGAGGTATCCCTCCTGCCTCCAGCATGGTGACCCCGGATAGAAAGCCAAAAAAAAGAATAATCCACTGCAACCCTCTGAGCAGAGGAGCCTCTGAGTGTATTGTCTGGTGGGGATTTAGGATGACTTAATTCCCTTGGAATGCTGATCTTCTCCAGCCGCTGGGAGTGGAACCCATCCTGTTTCACAGTGCTGTAGGGAAGAGCCGTGGGCCAGAAAGGGGAGGAGAAGAAGGAGCGGGGAGCTTTGCTCTCCACAGGGAGTCGGGGCCTGACTGAGGAGGGGGAGCGGTGGGCATGGCAAAGCAGTCGTACTTGCAGGGAAGGCTGTTTCTTCAGCCAATCTCTGCCGCTCCTGGGTTCTGCAGTGCCACAGGCACCTTTTGCCACTTGGATTGCGAGAATCAGTTCAGACTGAGTGCTGGCTTTAAGATCCACTGAAATGGAAATGATGTACTTTTCATCCAGGACTCAAAAGGAGTTTGGATGCCAAACCAGCACCTTTCTGGTGACTTCATCAATAAGGGCAGAGCTGTAGGCATTTTATTTCAGAGGGGTGGCGGTTCTGGAGGAAAAACCTTTGGTTGGCCGGGTTTCCCTTTTTTTGGTCTTCCCAAGCCTGCAGGCATTTCCTTATGGTATCTCCTTAAGAAAGGTGCGAACAGCCTCATTTAGCTCAATAGAGTGTTGACCCCGAAGCCTACTGATGCAAAATATCAGTGTTAACAGTTTTACTCTCTGGAGAGGATGGATGTGTCTAATGCACTAGACTGGGACTCAGGACATCTGGATTCAGTTTTAGCTCTTCCACAGACTCCCTGTGCAACCTGGGGCAAGTCAGTTAATGCATGATTTCAGGTCCCCACATGAAAAATGGGAATTGACTGCCTTGTCTAATTAAACTGTAAGCTCAGGAAGGATCAGGGACCTGTCTCTTCTTATGCATGAGTAGTACCTAGCACAATGGGGCCCTGCTCTCTTACAATTTTAGCAGAAATATTCAGCTAATGTACTCATCCAGCATGACTGGATAGCATACGACTTAGGGAAGGAACGGGCCAGATCAATCAGGTCTCGCCTGGTCCACCCCCCTTGGAGGGTGAATGGTCAGCATATATTTTCCTAGTGCTCTGTTCTGTTCACTTTAAAATGTAGCAATCAGTGGGGTTTCCTCTGTTTCCCTGCAGAGAATAGGTTTCAGAGTGGTAGCCCTGTTAGTCTGTATCAGCAAAAAGGACGAGGAGTACTTGTGGCACCTTAGAGACTAACAAATTTACTTGGGCATAAGCTTTCATGGGCTGGTTTTAGCCCACAAAAGCTTATGCTCAAGTAAATTTGTTAGTCGCTAAGGTGCCACAAGTACTCCTCGTTCTTTCTGCAGAGAATATTTCACCATCTAATAGATTTCACATTGACTTCCCCAATCTCCTCGCCCCCCGGCCCCAGGTGTAAATGTTGCTCAGTTTCATCCCATTCATTCCTACTTGTGCTCCCAGGGCTCAATGTGAGCCCCAGGGAACAAGGAAAAGGAAGGGAGAAGATGGGTCAGTGAGGGATAAAGATGTTGGAGCTTGTCCCATTCCTGTCCCTCCCCCCACCCCTGTGGCTCTCTGACCCTTGCTTTCATCCCTAGAAGTAATGATTTTAGCAACTGTGACCCTGGTGCTCAGAGTGTGTGTGAGAGAGAGTGAGTGTATGTGGGGTTTGCCCGCAGGTAGAGGTGAGCTGAGGAGGGAAGGAGCTTTTATAAAGCTCCAGCTAACGATGAAAATAGAGTCTACAGCTATTGAAACTGAGAGAAATGAAACCATTTGGTTCTGGAGCATGCACATGACTTCTAGGGCTGCTGCTATCTTCTCAGGGCCTTTATTTCTGAGATAAGCGAGTCTTATCATCCCCATTATGTAGAGAACTTCTCTGGGCCACAGTTTTCCTAAGTGACTTGCTCACATTCACCCTGTGAGTTAATGGCAGAGCCAAGAACAGACCCAGGCCTGCTGTTCCCAGCTCTGTGCTTGAACCAGTAGAGCAGGGTGTCGTATACTGGGAGTGCTGTTAGCACACTGGGGACAGGGCCCCTGAATTGCCTAAAGACACTGCTGGTTGAGTATTCAGAAACCTTTTAAGGGGCCTATTTCTCCATCTTCTCCTTGACCAGCTGATTCGTTCTATAAAGCTAGATGTGCTCTTAGAGTTGCTCTGAGATAACTCTCAAACTTTGAGTCCAGACGCCTTCAGCCGGCTGAGGACTGAAAGTAGCCAGAATTGCTTTAGAAAGTGGCTTGTTCTATTTTAGTAACGTTTGGCTGCTCACACTTGATGTGCCCTTTGTTATATCGAGTACCTGCATTGGTAGAAACTTTGCCAGCCAGTCAAATCTCTCCTCTTCCTCTTCTTCGAGTGATTGTTCATGTCCATTCCACAATAGGTGTGCGTGCTCGCCATGTGCACCGGTGCTGAAAGTTTTTCCCCTAGCAGTACCGGTAGGGGAGTGCCCCTAGCGACCCCTGGAGTGGCGCCATTATGGCGTGGTATAAGGGGCGCTGCGCGCTCCCCCCACCCTCAGTTCCTTCTTGCTGCCAGTGAAGGTGCTTCAGAACTCCTCTGCTCCAGCTCTGCTGTAGCTTCCCTCTTGGACTCTGTTAGTTCATAGTTAGTGGTACCTGTAGTTAAAAAGTAGTTTAGTTAGAATTAGCTTAGTGCGCCCGAGTCGGGGCATGCCCCATGCCCCGGGCTTTAAGTCGTGTGACACTTGCAAGCGGCCGATGCCCGTGAGTGATCCGCACGCGGGCTGTTTACGCTGTCTGGGGGAAACCCATCTCAGCGATCGCTGCAAGATTTGCAGATCCTTCAAACCTCGGACCAAGAAGGAGCGGGACATTTGGCTCCGAGCCATTTTGATGGAGTCGGCCTTAACCCCAACACCGCTGCGCCGCTCCGACTCTGCACTGAGCACCATGGCATTGGTGCGTGGCGACCCTGTGGTGCTCTCCACCAGCCGGCACCGCTCCCCATCTACGGTGCACGCCAAGAAGGCTAAGATGAGGTCTTCTCCGCTGAGGCACCGGAGCAAGACCAGGGGAGAGACTGTCCACGCTGGGCAGCTCTCAGTTCCCATCGGCCTCCCGGCCTCCAACTCAAGTTGAGCGGATTAGCCCAGCCCACTCCGAGCCGGCCTCCCCGGACGTCAGTGGCCACATTTGGGTGCCCTCCACGCCGGAGGCCTTGCAGGCAGCTCGAGACGTCATGTCTCTGCCGGTACCGGTGGCACCACTGCCGTTGGCTCCCCAGTCCAGAGGCAAGCCACCGCTTGGATCCCCGCAGTCGCCACCTGGACGGTACTGTTCACAGTCTAGGGAAGGTTCCCGACGCCGTTCCCCGTTCAGTGACTGCCCCGTGTGCAGTCCGTGCAGGTCCCTGTCGACCCCCACCAGATTGTCTGGCTGGGTACCGACTGGCAGGGGTTCCAGGCACCGCTCCACCTCGAGGGAACGTAGACCTCGCGAGGAGAGTGTGCCCCTTCGATACCGGGACAGACGGCACCGGAGGTCATTGTCTCCGAGAAGCTACTGTAGCCCTTCGCGGTACGGGCATCGATGCCATTCTTGTTCTTTGTCTCGCTCGAGGTCCCCGCCATGGCATCGCTCCCACAGCCCCAGGCGTCGATCGCTGGCACCTCACGGTCATGGATCCACCCATTGGAGCCGGTCGCGGAGCAGCTGCGACTGGCGGTACTCCTGCTCCTCCACGCCAGGATCACTGTCTTGTGGTCGGCACCGTTCCCGATGCCACCGTTCATCCCAGTCCTGGGATAGCGGTAGATCGTATGCCAGCCTGGCCTCCCTTCGCAGTCGTCAGTCGATGGGCTAGGATAGTCAGGCTGGACAGCCCGCTCTGCCGGTGCCACAGCAATGGGCCCTGTGGCCCCCGATGCAGCCCCTGGTGGTGGCTTGCTCGGTGGCCGGAGCCTCGGAGATACCGTCGGCTTCCCTTTCTCAGCCGCCCAGAAAGGAGTCGGTGGAGTGTTCATCCCCGGTCCCGTGCTCAGAAGGGGACCAAGTGGTGGGGCCTGCGGCACTGGTGCAGACGCAGAGTATCATGCCCCCATCCTCCCTGGATGAGGCGATCACGGCCCCTCCTCCACCTGTCCCGCAGGAGGACACCAAGCACACCAAGAGTTGTTGAAAAGGGTGGCATCAAGCCTCAACCTACAAGCCGAGGAGGTGGAGGAACCCTCAGACTCCCTCTTCAACGTCCTCTTGGCTTCGGCATCGGCCAGGGTGGCTCTCCCACTCCATAAAGGGGTGGCAAAGATCTCGAACGCCTTGTGGCAAACTGCAGCTTCCTTGCCCCCCATCTCTAAGAGGGCAGAACGGAAATATTTCGTGCCCACCAAGGGGCATGAATACTTGTATATCCACCCTGCCCCCAACTCTCTAGTGGTTGAGTCGGTCAACCATAGGGAGAGGCAAGGCCAACCCGCCCCTACTCCTAAGAATAAGCACTCGAGGAGACTAGATCTATTCGGTAGAAAGGTTTATTCGTCCTTGAGTTTCCAACTGAGAGTGGCGAACCACCAAGTCCTGCTGGGTAGATAGGAGTTCAATTTGTGGGGCTCTCTGTCCAAATTTGAGGACTCCCTCCAAGAGCGTGACAAAAAAGAGTTCAAGGCTCTGGTGGAGGAGGGTATGGCTGCCGCCAGGGCGGCCCTGCAGGCAGTCTCGGATGCCACAGATATGGCTGCAAGGCCTCCGTGGTGTCCATGAGGAGAGCGTTGTGGCTCCTGCTGTCTGGGCTGTCCAGCAAGGCACAGAACTCCTTACAGGACCTTCCGTTTGATGACAAGGCCCTGTTTGCGAAACAGACAGACGTGAAGTTACACGGTCTGAAGGATTCCTGCACAACATTAAAGACCCTTGGCCTCTATGTCCCGGCCCCAGCCAGGACCAAGTTCAAACCGCAGCAGGCTCCCACCCAGGCCACCCACTCCAGATATGAGCCCCCTTATAAAAAGTCAAGGGACTATAAAAAATGCCCGCAACGGCAATCCCGGCCTGGGCCCCAACCTGGGCCCTCCAAGAGCAAACAGGCGGTGAAATGCCTGGGGGCGACTTACCAGTTCATACCAGGGATCCACCCGCAATAAAGCTTCCCTTCTCCAACCGGTTGTGTGCTTTTCTCCCAGAGTGGTCGCGGCTGACCTCGGACCCATGGGTCCTCAACACAGTCTCCCAGGGCTACACCCTCCAGTTTACCTCCACCCCACCCAACCCTCCATCCCCGTCCCTCCTCGGGAACCCCTCTCACGAGACCCTGCTTGAGCAGGAGGTGCCAGCGGAGTTCAGACGCAAGGGGTTCTACTCCAGCTACTTCCTTATCCCAAAGGCCAAAGGGGGACTCAGGCCCATCCTGGACCTGCGAGGCCTGAACCCAGTACATGGTAAAGCTCAAGTTTCGCATGGTCTCTCTGGCCTCCATCATCCCCTCCCTGGGTACCAGGGACTGATACGCTGCCCTTGATCTGCAGGACGCATACTTCCACTTTCATATATTCGAGGGACACAGGTGGTTCTTCCGTTTCACGGTTGGGCAGGAGCGCTACCAGTTTACTCTCCTCCCGTTTGGCCTGTCCACTGCTCCCAGGGTATTCACAAAGTGTATGTCTGTGGTAGCGGCCTACCTCAGACGTCAGGGGTGTGTGGGTGTGTCCAGATCTTCCCCCACCTCGATGACTGGCTGGTCAAGGGCAGGTGCAGGATCACATATCACTCCTCCTGTACACATGCACCACGCTGGGCCTGTTGGTAAATGACACCAAGTCCACGTTAGTCCTCGTGCAGCGCATAGAGTTCATTGGGGCAATTCTGGATGCGACGTCGGCCAGGGCCTGCCTCCCTCCCACTGGACAAATTCGAAACCCCAAGGGAGCTCATTAGCATGGTCACAAGGTTCCCCGTGACCACAGCCAGAGCGTGCCTCCAGCTCCTGGGTCACATGTCAGCGTGCATGTACGTGGTTCGTCACGCCAGACTCAGGATGCGGCCCCTCCTCTGGTTGGCCTTGGTATTCTCACAGTCCAGACACAGGATGGACAAAGTCCTCACTGTGCCCGAACCGGTGATTGCCTCTCTGTGATGGTGGTCCTCCCCGGGGAACATGCTCCAAGGGGTCCCGTTCAGGGGTCGACCCCTGTCTGCGGAGTTGGTGTCCGATGCATCGGACCTGGGGTGCGGAGCCCATGTGGGAAACGTCCAGACCCAAGGTCTGTGGTCCGCGCAGGACCTTGCCCTGCATATAAATGTCAGGGAGCTCAGGGCGATCCGTCTGGCGTGCGTGGCCTTCCGCTCATATCTGGAGGGCAGAGTGGTCAGGGTTCTCATGGGCAAAACGGCCTCATCAACAAGCAAGGTGAGGCCCGTTCCTCAGCCCTCTGCCAGGAAGCCCTCAGGCTGTGGGATTTCTGCATAGCCCACGATATTTACCTAGAAGCCCACCACTTACTGGGCGCCAGGAATTCTCGGGCAGATCGCCTGAGCCGAGATTTCTCCTCTCAGCACGAGTGGTCACTGCACCCAGAGGTGGTGCACAGGATTTTCTAAATGTGGGGAACTCCCCAAGTGGACCTGTTCGCGACACGGCAGAACCGCTGGTGTCCCCGCTTCTTCTCTGGCGGGGAGTTGGGCGTGGGCACCATCTCCGACACCTTCCTTCTGTCCTGTTCGGGCCAGCTTTTCTATTCCGCTGATCGGCAAGGTCTTGGGAAAAGATAAAAACAGACAGGGCCCAGGTCCTCCTGATCGCCCCGGTGTGGCCCAGGCAACATTGGTACAGGACTCTCACGAGCCTGGCAGTCACTCCGCCGTGGCCGTTGCCATCCCGCCCAGACCTGCTATCCCAGGACCAGGGTCGCCTCCTCCACCCCAATCTCACGGTGTGGCTGCTCAATGGTTAGGCCGGGAGGAGAGGACTTGCTCGGAAGGGGTTCAGCGTATCCTCCGGGAAAGCAGATGGCCCTACTTGGCGAAGTGGTCTTGGTTTTCCTGGTGGGCCGCTGATCGCGGCGTTTCGCCTGTGGCTGCTCCGATTCAGCTTATATTAGACTACCTCCTTCACCTTAGAGCCCACGGCCTAGCGCCCTCGTCTGTCAAGGTGCACTTGGTGGCCATATCGGCCTTCCACCTGCCAGTGCAGGGCCACATGGTGTTCTCCCATGCCATGACTGGCCGATTCCTTAAGGGTTTGGATTGCCTCTTCCTCTGTTAGGCCCCCAGTCCCGCAGTGGAACCTGAACCTGGTGCTGGCAAGGTTAACTGGTCCTCCATTTGAACCGCTAGCTACATGCTCCTGGTCGCACCTCTTGTGGAAGGTAGCCTTTCTGGTGGTGATCATGTCCGCTAGATGGGTCTCAGAACTCCAGGCTCTGACCCCTGAACCCCGGTACACAGTGTTCCATAAGGATAAGGTCCAACTCCGACCACATCTTTCGTTCCTCCCTAAGGTGGTCTCCGCCTACCATATGTGTCAGGACATTTTCCTGCCGGTGCTCTGTCCCAAACCCCACACGTTGTGAGGAGCGCCGCCTCCACATGCTGGATGTGAGACGGTCTCTGGCTTTTTACCTGGAACGTACAAAACCATTCAGGAAGTCCTCACAGCTGTTCATCACCTCGGCCAAACGCATGAGAGGCTGACTGGTCTCCACTCAGCGGCTCTCCAACTCGATCACCTTGTGTATCCGTACCTGTTACTACCTGGTGGGAGTCCCCCCGCCGTAGATTGTGAGGGCACACTCGACTAGGGCACAAGCCTCGGCTGCTTTTCTGGCCCATGTCCCCATCCAGGACATTTGTAGGGCTGCCATGTGGTCATTGTTTCACACATTCACCTCGCATTATGCGATCGTCTCCCAAACCAGGGAGGACGCCGGGTTCGGCGGGGCTGTGCTCCGTCCCGAGTGTCTGTGAACTCCTACCCACCTCCAACAAATATAGCTTGGAATCACCTATTGTGGAATGCACGTGAGCAATCACTCGAAGAAGAAAAGACAGTTACCTTTTCCGTAACTGATGTTCTTTGACATGTGTTGCTCATGTCCATTCCACATCCCGCCCTTCTTCCCCTCGGTCAGAGTTGTCTGAGGCAAGAAGGAACTGAGGGTGGGGGGGAGCGTGCAGCACCCCTTATACCGTGCCATAATGATGCCACTCCAGGGGTCGCTAGGGGCGCTCCCCTACGGGTACTGCTAGGGGAAAAACTTCCAGCACTGGTGCATGTGGCGAACATGCACACCTATTGTGGAATGGACATGAGCAACACATCTCGAACATCAGTTATGGAAAAGGTAACTGTCTTTTCCTGGCATGTGTTGGCTGAGTATGAATGTATTGGGCAGAACGCTGCCTGTCAAATCAGAGGAAAATGCATTACAGTGTCATCTCCACGGTTGGAGAACTTGTTTGTGCAGGGGTTAAATGGGAGCCTTGAGCTCCAGGAGGCCAGGAGGTTACTACAGGTGGTAAACATATGCTTACGCAGAAATGGAGGTCCTGTGGAAAAATTTACTTTCTGCTTTACCTTTTTGCTACAATCAATCATGTGCAGTCCCGGGCATGATACTGCTTCAGCCGAGCTAGAAGTGTAGTAAATGAAATATTGTGTCATAAAGCAGTGGACCAAAGCAACAGTAAAATAGCTTGTGGGGCAGCATAATTATCCAAGTAAATCTTTGAGGTGTGACAGTGCAGAGGCAGAGTCTAAACACTATAGCAGCTATTCCAGTAGCGATAGATCTTGTCTGTCTGGGATTGGCCAGACTGTAGCCATGTGATATGCAGAAAGACAAGGATAACTCCAGTGTTTGGTGTGGTGAAGAGGAGCTGCATGTTGTCTGTGTCGTTCCCATAATCCTAAGGCCATGGGTGGTGGCTTTGTCAGTTTCTGGCTTTCTACTGAGTTCGTCTTGGCCTCTCTGACTTCTTAATACACATAACTGAGGCTCTGATTTTGGCCTGGTGGGACCAGTGCTCATGGTAATCATGAATTCAAATAAAGTCCGGGACCCCCGTAGCGGTGTCTTTTTCCCTCCAGGCATTGCAGCCTGTCCCACGGAGTCTCAATGTCATTCAGGTTTGTTGTGCTTGCCCCTCCACAGATGAAGACTGGGGGGCGGACGTGCCAAACCTGAGTGGCATCGTGACCTAGTGCACGCACACGCAGTGCCAATGAAATTTGGCTCTTAGCCCCTCCATCTACAGAGGAGCAGATGCATCAAACCTGAGTGGTATTGTGACTGTGTGGGCCAGGTTACTATGCCCAGAGTTGGGAGCCAGCCCTACAGGACAGGACCCATCGCTGAAGGGTGACTGTGGGGTGGGCTCACCCTACAACACCTCCCCTACCCCCCATGGATCGCCCACTCCTCCCCTTTCTGTGACTATCTTGTTTTCCCATGCCTATGCTGTGAAATGTTAAAATTTTCTGTGAATAAATCATAGCTTCAAACATCACTTATAAAGGCATGGCGGAGAGAGAGCTTTTGTGGGTGCTGTCTTTGCATTAGAGAAAACACAGGAGTAGGGCTTCACTACACTATGGGGTGTGCAGCAGCACAACTATGGTGTGGTAGCCATGCTGTTGTGACCCTCTCATGTAGACAGTCTACACCGACTCAAGGGTTTTTTCCAGTGCTGTAGTAATCCACCTATACGAGTGGCAGGACTCATTCTTCTGTCACCCTGGCTGTGTCTACACTGGGGGTTAGGTTGGCCTAGCTACCGTAAATCTACATCCTGGAGCATTGTAGCTGTGTTGACCTAAGTGTGAAGTAAAGACCAGACTTGAGCCCTCATTCACTGGTCGTTGTCCCTGAATCGGTGCTGTTCAGTCAGACAAAGGCAAATCCTGCCTTGCCCTTAATCCTGATCATTGTTGCAGGCCAGCCATTGCTGAAATGGGGCTATTGCTCAGCGCAGACAAAGCCTCAGCTCCTGTGTCATGCTAAACCCACCTAGCATTTCCCTGCTGCTCTTTCAGCGTGGTAACACTCTCAAAACTGATTCATGGCAGCTCCGTTTTGGCCTGGTCTGTGTTTTAAAATTAGATGGACCTGGCTCAGAGAGATAAAAAATGCACACCACTGAGCAGCGTAGCTATGCCCACCTAGCTCCTGGGAAAGCCAAAGCGAGGTGGACGGAAGAAAACTTCGATCACTCATGGAGGTGCATTAACTATAGCAATGGAAAACCTCTTCCACTGATGTAGGCTGTGTCCACGCTACAGGGTTACAGTGGTGATGGAAGAATTATTTTGTTGACCTAGCTACCGCTGCTCGGAGGGCTGGGTTATGGAAGAATCCCTTCCACCACTGTATGAAGCATCTACGTCACGGTGCTGTGGCTGTGCCATGTAGTGCCCATAGTGTAGGCATGGCCTTACTTTCGCATCCATATTCTCGCCTCTCCTTCCCCAGTCTTCAGAGGGGAGTCCAGAATCTATCCAGCACCTGTCTCTTAGGTACGAACGTATATGGCCCCTTTTACTGTAGCACCTGACCACCTCACAATTGTTAATGCAATCCTGTGAGACGGGGCAAGGGCTGTTAACCCCATTGTACAGATTGGGGAACAGAAAGGCTAAGGGTCTTGCCAAAGGATCATACAAGAAGTCTGTGTCAGAGCAGGGATTTGAGCCCAGGTCTTTTGAGTCGTAGGCTAGCACCCGAACGACTAGGCCACCCTTGCCAACACCTGGCAATTCGAGCCACTGGCAACCCCGTACAAACTAAATTGGAGCCAGCATGTTTACTAGGCAAATGGGACGATTTGAAAGGCAAATCAAATGAAAAGTTTTCCATGCAAACTGTATTGTAGGTTTATTTTACAGAATTGTCTTGCAGTCTAGCTTCCAAATGATCTCATTGGTTTAAAACATTGCATGTTCTGTACTGGCACCATAAGTGTGCTTGGCATTTTAGGGACGATCAGGGCACTGCCCAGCCCTGGGGAGTTCACAGTATAGGTATGGCATGTTTGATTCAGGGAGAGAAGGCAGTAGGCAAGGGGAGAGAAGGAACTGGGTCTTACATACAGGCCAGGTCTACACTTAAAAATTAGATCGACCTAGCTGCGTTGCTCAGGGCTTTGAAAATTTTTGCGCCCTGGCCAATGTAGTTAGGTCAAGCTAACCCCGATGTAGACACCGCTAGGTTGATGGAAGAACTCTTCTGCCGATCTAGCTACCACCTCTTGGAGAAACGGATTAGCTACTTTGACAGAAAAATCCCTTTTGTCAGTGTGGGAAGCACCTTCACTACAGCGTTTCAGCTGTGCCGATGTAGCATAGATACACCCTCAGTTGCATAGATACACCCTCTCTCAGCGCTCTGCCACGACTGCACAAACCACATTAAAGTGCTACCGCGGCAGTGCTTTAACATTGCCATTGTAGACTAGCCCTTAATGTGCGTTTCCAGGGCTGGAGAGGAAAAGGAGTCATTGGAGGTGAATTGTGAGTTAGGGTAGGGTGACCAGACAGCAAATGTGAAAAATCGGGACGGGGGTGGGGGGTAATAGGAGCCTATATAAGAAAAAGACCCAAAATCGGGACTGTCCCTATAAAATCGGGACATCTGGTCACCCTAAGTTAGGGGCATCACATTTTGGAAAAAAAGGATTTTGTGTGTGTGTGCTGTGCTGTTTGAATCTTGTGATTTACGTGACGGAGAACATCCAGAATTATTGTTACACTACAGAACAAACCTTTGGGAAGATATTTATTGACCCTCCTGCTTCAGGGCTTAAGCCGATCTCTGACCGGGATGCAACCCAGTGTGGGGGCAGATTATCCCACATCCCCTAATGTAGGCTCCAGACACCTTCCTCTGAAGCATCTGGTTCCGACTCCTGTCAGATACAGGATATGGGACTAGCTGCACCTCTTCTCTGATCCAGTCTGGCACAATTCCTGCGTAATCTTCCTCGCCCTGCCTGCTTATGATAATGAAGTAAGATGCCACTCACTGTAGGTCACGTAGACTTTCTTAATATGATGCTCCTTAAAATAGTTAGCAACAGTGACATTAAAATGATCATAATCAGCTTTCAGAGTTGACCCATAGACTTTAGATCAGGGATCGGCAACCTTTGGCACACGGCCTGCCAGGGTAAGCCCCCTGGTGGGCCGGGCTGATTTGTTTACCTGCTGCGTCCAGTTCGCTGCTCCAGGCCAATGGGGGCTGTGGGAAGCGGCGTGGGCCGAGGGATGTGCTGGCTGCCACTTCCCACCGCCCCCATTCGCCTGGAATGGTGAACCGCAGTCAGTGGGAGCTGCAATCGGCAGAACCTGCGGACGCAGCCGAACCTACGGGCTTACACTGGTGGGCTGCGTGCCAAAAGTTGCCGATCCCTGCTTTAGATCATGATGGTCCCTCCTGGCCTTTGTGACCTGCAGTGTGCAGGAGGTCAGATTAAGCCTTCAGCACCCACTCCTGTAGTAAGCCCAATACCTCTGGCTGAGTTACTGAAGTCCTTAAATCTTGATTTAAAGATCAAGTTACAGAGAATCCACCATTTACTGTAGTTGAAACCAGCAAGTGACGCATACCCCATGCTGCAGAGGAAGGCAAAAAAACACCAGAGCTTTGCCAATCTGACCTGGGGAAAATTCTTTCCCAACCGCAAACATTGCAATCAGTTAGACCGTGAGCATGTGGGCGAGAGGGTTGCCTTCTGCTGAGACCAGCCGGACACCTGGGAAAGAACTCTCTGCAGAAACTCAGAGCCCTCACCCTCTAGTATCCCATCTCCAGCTGTTGGAGAGATTTGCTAATAATGCCCCATGGAGAAGAACAGAAACCATTCATGCTCCTCTCAGAGCTATTGTTTCAGGCTCTTTGCAGAGCCAGGCTGTCATCACTAACTGGTTACCCCTTTTCACAATGTGAATGTTGTCTTCGCAAGAGGGCGTGAGATGGATTTGGTTAAATTCTGGAGCATGAAATGACAGCCTGCCCGGAAAAAAGCACCAAATTCAGATCCTGGTTTAGGGGAGGATTGAGAAGTTGCATGACCTATAGGATCAGGGAGGTTCTTCCAAGTACAGGGACTGCATAAGAGAAACCCCCAATTCTGGAGGGTCAGGGAGGTGGAAGGAAGCATGGAGAACATGTTGGAGTATAGATAGGGCCTAGGTGGGAGAGTTGTGATGGTAAAATATAGGCCAGGGGATACAGCATGGGCCTTGAGGGTAACAATGAAGAGCTTTTACCATTTTGAAAATGGTGACATGCTTTAATACTGGAAGCTGCTCTGTTGCTAGAGGCCAGATCCCACCACTTGTCTCATGTTAAGTGCCACTTTTTCGTGGCATATGATGCTTCTAACCGTGGGTAAGAATTGCAGAATCTGGACTTGCTGCTGCTGAAATGAAATATCCTTTGTTAGTGATTGCTCTGATTAACAAAGAAGCCTGATTTGAATTCTGCCCAAGGGCTCCACAGAGGGTTGCCTTCTGCTGAGACACCATTTATTTACCCCATACAGACAAGGCCTTAGTGCCTGATGAGGTGCTAACTACATTCATATAACACATCTGAGGCCTGAGAATAAGTTTTTGCACTCTCTCAGCACTTGAAGATGGACACTTAACAACCTGGCTAATCAGGGCAGATTGTGCTGTCAAAATTAATGAGACACTAAAGTACTGTAATGAATAAAGGGAGATTTTTTAAAAAAATGCACCAACCTCTGCACAACTTTAAGGGCTAGATTGAAAACAGTTTCAGAATATGGTGTAAACACTGCTTTCTCTGAAAGGCTTTGAACACCATTAGGCTGTGACAAGTTCAGAATCTGTTCCCGACATGGTTTGATCTTGTCTGTGCTGGGCCATATTGTATTCAAAACTGGTGTAAAGAACTCTATCTTCCCTCCCTGTTCCCCAGGCATGTATGTATGAAAATTGGAACAGATTCTGAACTTCTTTACATCTATCATAGGGCTTGGCTACACTTGCAAGTTAGAGCGCATTAAAGCAGCCCCGGGCACCCTAACTCCGGACCCGTCCACACTGGCAAGGCACATAGAACACCTGGACTCTGCAGCTGGAGCACTCCTGGTAATCCACCTCCACGAGAAGCATAAAGCTTGCTGTGCCTCGGCTGAAACGCCCGGGCGTCAGTGTGAACGAGGTGTTGCATTACAGCGCTGTGATTGGCCTCCGGAAACGTCCCATAATCCCCTGAAGTCAAGTGGCCACTCTTCTCGTTGTTTTGAAATCGGCTGCAGGCATGCGGATATCCCCTTTCAAAGCTCCATTTCTGATATCAGGCATGCTTATCTGCTCCGGGACAAAGCGAGCCATTAGTGTGGAATGCTGCTGTTGTGGGGGGAGGGGAGGGGTGGTCTGCTGCTGTCTGAACTTACAAGACAGCATGCTGACACACTCTCAGCCCCCAAAACATACTGTCTCTCCCCCCCACATACAAAACATTCCGTCACACCCCTCCTCCCCCCCCCCCCCCCCGCCCCCCCCCCCCCCGCAGCCACTTGCACACTGGGATAGCTACAACAATGCACTGCTCTTTGTGGTGTTGCAAAAGCTGCTAATGTGGCCACGCCAGTGCGCTTGCAGCTGACAGTGTAAACACACGGCAGCGTTTTCCATGCTGCGGTCTCGGAAGGCTGGTTTAACTCCCAGCGCTTTACATCTGCAAGTGTAGCCATGCCCTAACTCCATTGGAGTTGCTCCTGACCTACACCAGTGAGGTGAGAGGCTTCTTGAAGAATGCATTAATTTTTTCTAAACCTTCTGTTTGTGTCTCAGGCCCTCCAAGGCCTCATCTATGCTAGCGAAAAGCATTGGGTTAGAAAACATGTTAACAATTTTGCCATTAGTATGAACCAGGATGTGACCGTCCTTGCCTGCACTAAGGGTGAAATAATGGGGTTAATTAACACGTTTCTGAACTCTGTGCTCTCTATCCCAGTATAGAGGAAGCCAGGTTGGCTTGTGTGCTCCCTTGCTTTCTGGTTTGGGACTCAGCTGTGAAATGGATTTTTTCAGTAAAGTTCCTCCCTCCCATTCCTTTCCAAATGGATTTAAAGAGAACTGGTTGTTGAGTCATGCGACTGGACTAATTCAAGAGGGGCTGTTTGGGAAAGGAATGTGTTTGGAAGTGAGGGTGATGGGGCCAGCACGCTCCGGAGTCAGGGGGACAATCCTGGATTCCAGCCATTGCTGCCATGTTATTCAAACTGTTCTCTTAATGATGGGAGCGTTTCAGAAATCCAGCTGCTACAGCAGATGAGTCATAGCCCATCTTGAATGTCATGAAGGCCAGTCTACTTCAGGGAATTTTAGAGAGATTCCCACTGGTGTCTGCTGCTGGCTCAGCTGCACTGATGGGAGCTGTCATTAAGTCAAGGCCGCAGAAGCTTTACACCATGTCAGCTCACCCTAGTTAATTGATGTGGTTCTACAAACGTAGAAGCTGCAGGGGGCTTTTCTGCATTATGGATCCCACTGGTCCAATGGAGCAGATGGTAGGAAACAGTCTCTAAAATGTCTTAGAATAGACAATACCTAAGTGGTTCATTCCCGGCTGGGAACATCCTACTGTGAAAGATGCATGAAAAAGGAGGATTTCTGCAAAGGTAAAAGCACTGCCTGGGATCCCCAGAGCACATGGTGCTGTATGTGTGACAGGGGATTGTATACGGTGTTGGTCTGATTGTTACTTATCTTTCTCACCCCTGCTTGTCTCTTTCATCCATCTTGTGTGACCTTTGAGACATGTAGGCTGAGCTTTCTGGGGCAGAGGCTGTTGTCTTTGTTTGTACAGCTCTAGCACAATGGGGCCCTGGTCTTTGACTGGGATGCTGCCATAATACAAATAATTAGAAAAAATTAGTTCTGAAACAGAAGCTTTCATTTGGAAATTGGAGTCAAAAGGGACAAATCTCCCGAGTTAGAGAACTCCAGTGAAACAGGACAGTGTGCATAAAAGCAAGGGATTTTGAGTTGGCAAAAAGGTGGTTTTTGTTTTGTTTTGCTTTTAAGTCTTGGAGACCAATTGAAAGAGTTCAAATTGTAGAAAAAGCTACTTGCACAACTAGGGTGAATGCAGTCAAGAGAAATGCAGTAGAGCTGTCACTGCAAACTTAGTTAAAATGTCACTTGCAAATGAAGGCGAGTGAATTCTGTGGCTGAATTCCTTCTGACATCACAATTCCACCACCCAGCAACTTAGGGATTGTCTACACTGGCACTTTACAGCGCTGCAACTTTCTTGCTCAGGGGTGTGAACCCCCCCTCCCTCCCCCAGCACTGCAAGTTTCAGCACTGTAACGTGCCAGTATAGACAGTGCACCAGTGCTGGGAGCTACGCTGGTAGGCAGGGCCGCCCAGAGGATTCAGGGGGCCTGGGGCTAAGTGAGGGAGCGGACATAAAATAAGGTGCCACCCGCTGCGGCACTTGTACTCACTGGGCGGTGTTCCGAGTTGTCGTCGTCGACGGGTGCTTCACTCGCTCCGCGTCTTCGGCAGCACTGAAGGACCCACCGCCGAAGACCTGGCGCGACTGAAGGGCCCACTGCGGAAGTGCCGCTGAAGACCCGGACCGCTGCCGGGTGAGTAGTCAGGGAAGGGATTCTCGGCCAGGGCTCGCGGGGCCCCTGCGGGGCCTGGGGCCTGGGGAAAATTGCCCCACTTGCCCCCCACTCTGGGCGGCCCTGCTGGTAGGTACGCCCCTCATGGAGGTGGGGTGTTTTTTGTGTGTGTGTATTTTTTTATTTTTATTTTTTTAGAGCGCCAGGAGAGCTCCCTGTGCTGCAACTACACAAGCCATGTTAAAGCACTGCTGTGGCAGCGCTTTAACGTTGCCAATGAAGACATGCCCTTAGAGCAGGGGTTGGCAACCTTTCAAAAGTGGCGTGCCGAGTCTTCATTTATTCACTCTAATTTAAGGTTTCAAGTGCCACTAATACATTTTAACGTTTTTAGAAGGTCTCTTTCTATAAGTCTATAATATATAACTAAACTATTGTATGTAAAGTAAATAAGGTTTTTAAAATGTTTAAGAAGCTTCATTTAAAATTAAATTAAAATGCAGAGCCCCCCGGACCGGTGGCCAGGACCCAGGCAGTGTGAGTGCCACTGAAAATCAGCTCGGCACGCGTGCCATAGGTTGCCTACCCCTGCCTTAGAGCGTGATTTCTTAGGCCTTGTCTCTACTTAGGCCTTGTCTCTACAGTGGCGCAGGTGCAGTGCTTAGTGATGACGCTACTTATGCTGATGAGAGAGCTTCTCCCATTGGCGCACGTACTCCACCTCCCTGAGAGGCAGTAGCTGTGGTGATGGGAGAAGCCCTCCTGTCGACAAAGCAATGTCTACAGCGGGGGTTAGGTCGGTATAACTACATCGCTCAGGGATGTGGATTTTCCACACCCGTGCTGACCTCCTCCCTCCAAGGCCCCGCCCCCTTGTGCTGCCCCTTCCCTCGAGGCCCCACCCCTTGCTTGCTCTTCTCCACCCCCTCCTACCCCAATTGCTTGCCCTTATGGCTGGTAAAAAGTGATGGGGCCCTGGCCCCCTGCCCCCTATTCCAGCACTCCTGTAAGTAGCCACTGCTGCTAAAAAGCTACTTCTCAACACTTCATCTCAATTCTTGCATCTTCCTCTTCTGCAAAGGATTCAGTTTTATTCTCTTCCTTTCCTCCCCTGTTCTCAAGGTGGCTCAACCTGTTTGGTGTTCTCATCACATCTCAGTTTCAAAGGAAATTAGTTCTATGTAAACCAGCTTATGCAAACCTGGGCATCCTAGTGTGAAGGCTTGCATGGCCTTGTGGAATTGCCACGTGTGGGGATGCTGGAGCGGACAGCAATTACATTTTCTTTAATTGAGCCTAATATAGACAGGTAGAGGATGACACATAGCTGCATTAATGAAGAACAGGTTTATTTTTACAGCAGTGATTGTTGTAATTACTGCTCAAGACAATGATTATAAACAGATGCTTCTGTTTTTACAGCTAGTGGGAGTGATCACCTCAGGCTGTGTGGGTTTCAGTACTGTGAAAACAGGCTTGCTTCAAATTGGTACCTGGTGTCTGACTGGAGCTTTGGGGTCTATTTCCCCAGCATTGAAGGGGCCACGTTTGCCTGGCTTATGTTCTTATTGATGAGAATCTTGTATGCCTTGGGAGCACAGACCTGTTATTGAAGCTTTTAAGGGTAATATTAACTTTTCTTTTCCCTGTTCCAGCACTCGAGAGTAGCTCACTAGATTTACTTTAGCAGCCGAAATGTTAACTGTCTTTAAATTGTGCTCTGTAACTCTTCTGAGACACTGAAACCTCTGAGTTGGGCTCCTTCTTTCCCCCTTCCTTCTAGACCCACTTCCTTCAGCCTGAAGGCAGTGATTGGGCCTAGAGATCTAGTTTTCCCTCAGCTGTACTTTGGGAACCAAGAGGGAATTGTTAGCATGGAATGAAGCTTATGCCTAGCCTGTGCTTGTGTCTTAAGACTGCAGTCTAATCTCCATAGTGTAATGCATGAAGAAATTCACATACAGCTGGAAGGAACGAGAGAAATAAATTTCCTGCCCAGTATCGCTCTACTTCCTGGGGTCACTAGTCAGTCTCTGACACCCTGTAAGGTAGTGGGGGTATCTTGGTGCGTAACACCAAGTGGAAATTACCAATAACCAACTGTACTAGTATGTCAAAGCAGAACCCTGACATAAATGGAGACAGATTGGGAAGTTCCGTGCAGCTTTCAAAGATTCTGTTTAAACATGGGATACTTCAGAGGTGGAAAAACTCTATCTGGGACAGGCTAAATCTCCTAACTGTTCCCCTTTTGTAGAGAATCTAGGGGTTGGGGGTGAGCCGTCTTCTCTCCAGCCTGCAGCACAAGGGGTGGAGTCGACTGACAGTGAGGGATCACCTAGAGGGGGTGCCCTTAAAGCTCTCACAATTTTGAAATACTTTACTGGTCTGAGAGAAGCTCCCTATAGACTTACAAAAGAGTGGTGCTAGATGCACTGAAAACATTCATGGTGTGTCTACTGGAGCTGAGAATTGCACCTCCTGGCAGCTGGGGAGACATACCCTCAGACAGTTTTCTCTGTCCGCCATTTAGAGCCTGCCCACTCTATAACTGAAATACTGGTAGGTGAGGGTGTTTGTATAGTCCTTGTGCAATTATGGTACAATCTGTCATGTATTCCCTAATACTGAGCAGCTGTCTGAATGTGCTTCAGGGACACTGTCCCTAAGGATGTCTGCAGCAACTCATGTTCAGCAGCCCTTGGAGCTAGGAAGCCTCCACTACAGCTCTGTGCCTCAGTTTCCCCATCTGTAAAATGTGGATAATGGCACTTACCCGCCTTTGTAAAGCACTTTGAGATCTGCTGATGGGATGTGCTGTGTAAGAGGTAGGCGATAATATTATCACACCTGCCAAGAAAATGAAAGCGGTCCTCAGTGGTACTGCTGGTAAGTGATTCCACCTGCCTAAGTGTCCAAAGTATATCCCCAAAGTTTTCAGTCCAATTGTGTTGATCTTCTAGTAGCCACCTGACCATGTTGATGATCTCTGAGTGTTCACTAATGTCCTAACACCCTCTTCCCTGCCTGCCTTTCAGAACACTCTTTCAGTTTGATCTCAATGTAGGCTCCTATTCCAGGGTCCCTGTGGCCCCTGGATAGAATAGAACACTGCATAAAAGATTTGGGGTGGCTTCCCAGTGGACTGAGTTTGCTCACTGGCTGCCTTTTGACCACCTTGGTCTCATTGGTTCCTGAAGGAAGCCTCTCTGATATACAGTGTTGTTTTCCATCAGTGTGAGGCATATGTTTGGTTCTATGAAAAGGCTTTGTTAGTGACATGGCCTTTAAAAGTCCCATGGCGGTGCTGAGTGAAATAAATAAATAAGGTTTTTGTTTCCAAACCCAATGTGATTTTTCTTTCCTTCAGATCAATCACAAAAAACTTCAGCCAAACAGTGTATTTCAAGTTAAGTTAAAAACATGTGTGATCTAATTCACTGGGGCGAGTGCCATCATGGGAGTAAGGTGCTGCTTCCCTGGCCAATTCCTGCTAATGGTCCTCTCCTGGAATGGCCTATAAGGAAAGCTAGCTTGGGAGGGAAGAAGCTATTGAAAGGTTCCAGTCCATATAGGTAGAAATAAGGGGACAGTGTGGCAATGTCTCAGTACATTTCCCAGGGTTGGTACCAACCAGAGCAGCTCCATCAGTAGCTGCAGCAGTGCTAGACTAGCCGCATCACTGGCACTCTAACCAGCATGTTACTTCACCCTGCTCAGAGAAGGTTTAGATAACATGATTACAAACTGGCTGTCCATTTGTAGTGCCAGGGCTGCCACTGTTGCTGAAAATGGTGGAGATGCTCAGACTGGTGCCAACAGTGGGAAACACTGGGGGTTGAAATAGCGGAGCGTGGGCTTTGGTAGGGCAACAAATTAGCAGCAGCTGAAGGAGCAGAGCAGAAGGAATGTTCAGCGGCCCACTTCCAAGAGCATTATTGATCACAGGGGAACCGGGAGTCCCCAGGAACAGTGAGTCACTGCATTGCGAGTCAGATGGTTCAACACCCTACCTGAAGGATGCTGACTCCCTGTTTCTCTAACTAGGTGCAGGAAGACTGTCCCAGATGGTGAATGTTGTGTGGGAGACCAATCTATCTAGGGAGAAGGACAAAGCCCTGGTAACTCAGGGGTATAAGGAATGGACTGGAGAAGTGGTGGAATGGTGCTCCCATCATCTGCTGTAATACGCTCCCATCATGGTGCACGTTGGCTGAAATCTTGGCCCTATTGAAGTTGATAGGAAGTCATCCATTGAAATCAATGGGGTCAAGATTTCATCCATGAAGGATTCTGAGATCTATCAGGGAAGGATGTAAGGTACTGGATTCTGAGCTGGAGGTCACTAGAGATTTGAGAATATGGATAACCCATTCCCAAGTGTCCCAACTTGAGAAGACAAGTTTTGGCCAGATTGATGTTTGAGGAATTGGGGTTAAGGGGACGAGTTGAAGGTCTGGATAACATTTCAAAAGAAGCACGGTCAAGAGTTGAATATGGGGGGGGGACTAGCAAGGATAAGTGACACTCTCCAGCAGGTAATGCAGTATGAAAACCTAAGACCCTTAAGCAGACTTGGGGTAGAGTATTTTATGACTAAAGACTTTGTTTAAGATTGTTGACTTGCTGAGCAGCATATCTGACTATTGAGGCTTCCCTTGGTAACAATAGGAAGTAGGAGTGGAACGGATTACTGTAGACATATCATACAGCGAGTTGGCAGCAGTTTTGACTAAATGTAAGAGTAATCCTAGATCTGTAATTGCTGTGTAGATAACAGCGCTTTAACGTGGCTGTGTAGTCGCGGCATCAGCGCTGGGAGAGAGCTCTCTCAGTGCTGTAAAAACACTACCCCCACGAGGGGAGTAGCTACCATTGCTGGGAGTGTGGCTTCCAGCACTGGTGCACTGTCTACAATGTCACTTTACAGCGATGAAACTTGCAGAGCTCAGGTGGGTGTTTTTTCACACCTCTGAGTGAGAAAGTTGCAGCACTGGAAAGTGGCAGTGTAGACAAGGCCTCAGTGCTGCTGCTTGACTTACAATATTTACAAATTTCAGAGTGGTAGCCGTGTTAGTCTGTATCAGCAAAAAGAACGAGGAGTATGTGTGGCACCTTAGAGACTAATACATTTATTTGGGCATAAGCTTTCGTGGGCTAGAACCCACTTCATCAGATGCATGCAGTGGAAAATGCAGTATGAAGATATATATAATATATATACAGAGAACATGGAAAAAATGGGGGTTGCCATACCAACTCTAACGAGACTAATCAATTAAGGTGGGCTATGATCAGCAGGAGAAAAAAAACCTTTTGTAGTGATAATCAGGATGGCCTATTTCAAACAGTTGACAAGAAGGTGTGAGTAACAGTAGGGGGAAAATTAGCATTGGGAAATAGTTTTTAGTTTGTGTAATGACCCATCCACTCCCAGTCATTATTCAAGCCTAATTTAATGGTGTCCAGTTTGCAAATTAATTCCAGTTCTGCGGTTTCTCGTTGGAGTCTGTTTTTGAAGGTTTTTTGTTGAAGAATTGCGACTTTTAGGTCTGTAGTTGAGTGTCCAGGGAGGTGGACTATGGCACCACAATCACAGTGCAGCATGCTGGTTCTGTAATTGGCAGGGAGACAAGCTTGGAGATGAAGAAGGGACAGCCATGCCCTCGGGGGAGAGGGGAATACATTATTAGTTCTGATCAAACTGTAGGACCTTTCAGGTGATGCTGAGAGCCCTCAGATTATCAATTCATTAGGTGTTTGCTGCAGTGATTGTGCTGAAGTGACTCCTTAGCACTGTTACTGCAGAGGGTACTCTCTGTGGTGTGCTATTACAATTCAGCGCCTCTTCAATGGGCCTAAAGTGGAGCTGCTGGTATACTGCTGTGAAACAGCCTTGAATGGAATAGTTAATACCTCTCTCTTTTTATTTTCCATTTCACAATAACTCTTGTAAAAAAGCTGCTGAGCTGAACTGGTGAGGCCTGATTAAATAGAAGGACACTGGGATAACCTGGTTAGTGACAGTTCCTCATTAAGCTCATTAAGTCCATCTGCTCCATTGCTTTGCTCAGTCCAGTTTTGTATGGCCCAAGTGATATGGCTTGCGGTACTGCTTTTCCTGGACTATTGCCTAGTCTAATCGTTCCTGATGGTCTAAATTTCCCTTTGCTTGGTTTCATTCCTGATTGCGTCCTTTTGGGCACAGCTAACTGTTCCTTTCTAAACTGGTGCTCACACCTTTCAAATACCGGTGGACCCTTCTCTCCTGCTTCGATCATCACCTTGTCATCTAGCTCTCTTGAAAGCTCCCCCCACATGAGTCAATTCTCCTGTCCCTTTATCACTTTTGTTGCGCATCTGCATTCCCTCCAGTTCAGTATCTTTCTGGTATTGAGGTGCCCAGCACCATGCTCAGTGTTGCAGATGAGGTCTCGGCAGAGCACTCAGGGACCATCTCCTCCCTGCTCTGTGGTGTGAGAGCTCCATGCGTGCAGCTGAGGATCAAACTTGGTGTTGCTGTCTGCATTGTGCTTTGCTGCTGGTTCTCTCTCTGACTTGGAACAGGTTTGCGATTCCTACACCATATAGCTTTACATCTGGGGCTTTCCCAAACTGAATCTCATTTTATTTCCTGCTCTCTATTTCTGCCCTCTCAGTTTGGGCGTCTATCCTGGCTGGCATTTGTGGCCTCTCATTGAGGTTACTCAATTTTCTCTCTTAGGTATTTATCTGGCCCCAATAACCATAGTATCTGAGTACCTCACAATCTTCCTCCCCACAACACCCTGGGAGGCTGGGCAGGGCTGTTGTCTCCATTACACAGATGGGGAACTGAGGCACAGAGAGGCTAAATGCCTTGCCCAGGGTCACATAGGAAGGCTGCGGCAGAGCCAGGGACTTGAGCCCTGGTCTCCTGGGTCCATGGGAGAGCAAGGAAGAGGTTTAGCAAATGAGATATTTGAGGAAAAGTATTTTCTTATTTATTATTTCTGTAGATCTCAAAATCATCTAGGTGCTTTATACCCTAATAACGTGGCCCCCAGCAGTTGGCAATCAAGAGATCTTGGTGTGTTCAGTGTGGAAGGAAAAATGACCTCAGGCGACATAACAGTGGTCTTTACTATGTTGGTTGTTTGTATTGCCATAGGTCTTGATTCATCAAAGGGTTTTTTGATATTAGAGCTATAAACTTCCAGTTGTCCCTTGCCCTCTCCTGTTTGGTGAACTTTTTGTGGTGGTGGAGATGGGTCTTGAGGAGGGCTCCAAGTGTGGACAGGGCATGGCTTTACAGATCAGCTCAGGAAGGACATGCCATGTGTCGAGGTCGGTATGGGAGAAAGCCCAGCGATGGCTGTGGGGGGGGGAGGCAGCTGAAAGGAGTATCGAAGCCTGCCTAAAATACTGTGCAAAGGACAGAGGTTGGTTATTCCCCTTAGGCCGTGAGAAGAAACGAGCAGTCAGTGCAGCAGGGAGAATTTGAGGTAAGTATCAGGAAAAATGCTTTCACCATTTGAATATTTGGTTGGAACAAGCTGCCAAGGGAGATTGAGCAGCTGACTGTCCCAGAGGTAACCCAGGCTGAGTCTGGAGACCCATCTTGTGCAGACCGTTCAAGGGTAATGGAATCTGTTCTGGAGGAAGTGACCTCGAGCCTCCGTCCAGACCCAGCGGTTCTTCTCACCTTGAAGTTGCTAAGATCTCTTTTCAGTGTCTGAGATGCTGTGGTTAAGGTTGTGTCTGCAAAGCCAGCGGCTCAGGACTCCAAAACTTTCCTTTCAGGCTGAAACTTGTCGCCATTCTCAGCCGGGGGAAGATTTTTTTCCTAAAATGGGATCAGAATTGTTTCAGGTCAGGAATGGAAGGAATGGAAGGTGGTGGAGACAGGGATGGAAGCTTTGGATTCCTTTGTTTGCCAAATTCAATCCAGAAAAGAGCCTCCTTAAAAAATATAAATAATCCTCCTCTCCTGTATTTCTAGTGGGTGCTTTAATCTTTGGAGAACAATGAAGTAGGTGGGGGTCTGAACTTGACTTCCCTTTGCAATAGTAGACTTGTAATCTAGAGAGCCATGTCTTTGAGGTCTCGATATTCAGGAGTGTTTCCTCTCTTAATCCACTGCTGTGGGGCTGAGAAATACCGAAGGCTTTTGTGGGGCCAGCACAGTGGCAATATCTTGTGCTCGCCCTGCTGGCTGTGCAGTTACCATGCCCTTGGTGGAGCTGGAGGGCGCCTCCCAGATGGCTGCTGATTCAGAGCTCATGCCTACAAGCGCTGGTTTAGTTACTGTTTCGTCACATGGTCACCTTTCTTTGCTTTCAGTGTTCTTCTAGCACAATTTGTTGTGAAACTGCATCTGAGAGTAATTCAGGCCTGGGAGATAGGAGTGGGGAGAGGAATCTGCCTGAGACAATATTCCTACCTTCTTCCACAGCAGCAGTGATCAGTTTGGAATCCGAACCGCCATGGTCACTTGGATCGCTAGGAGGTCTGAAATGCAGCCCCAACCCCAGGGCTGGCCAACAGCCTGGCTATTTGCTATACAACTCCACCCCCTGAGGAGATGGAAGTCTAGTGGTAAGACCTATGGATCCACTGACTTCCATCATAGAGGCCTCCCATTTTGCTAACATAACTTCTATAGCAGTTAATCCTGAACTGCCAGACCTGATACTCCGATGGTGGCCGAGTACCTGGTGGCCTAGTTTAGTTTTTGGTATTTAGTGACTTTTGATGGGAAATCTGCTTGAGGAACAAAACCACCTGTGAAGAATTTGCCCTCCTATTTAGATGGCATTTTAGAAATGATGTTACTCTTTGTTTCCAATCCAGGTTTGTTACGGAGCAAATGCTTCAAGCTGTTGGACTGACCTGGCCTTTCTCAGAGTGTAACTAAATTAATGTGTTTTGGAGGGCATTAACAGGAATTAGCTCTTGTATTAGTCCTTCCTCAGTCTCAGAGCATGGAGAAAATGGAAGTTATCTGAAAGATCAGTGACCTGTGATCAGCTGACCCACTTGATCACACATGCTTGAGTTAACTGGCAAGGGGTGGACATGGGACTTTCTCTAAGCAAGTTACTCTGTTTGCTTGCTTTAGTTATGGAGGCAATATATGATAAATACTATGTTACAGGACACTAAGATCTTTGGCTCTAAAAACTGCTGTGTGGATTATTTTTCTGCGGTGTAAAGGGAGAAAAACATATGGATCAGTGTTTTTTACAGTTCTGCAAACTAGCAAATTAGCTTTGCAGGAGAAGCTGCTATCCTGAAGATGAGCAGGGGGTAATTTGCAAGGGAAATGACTAGGGCTGTTGATTAATCGCAATTAACTCATGCAATTAACTCAAAAAAATTAATTGCGATTAATCGCAATTTTAATTGCACTGTTTAAACAATACCAATTGAAATTTATTAAATATTTTAGATGTTTTTCTACATTTTCATGTATATTGTATTCTGTGTTGCAATTGAAATCAAAGTGTATATTTTTTTATTACAAATATTTGCACTGTAAAAATGATAAAAGAAATAGTATTTTTCAATTCACCTCATTCAAGTACTGTAGTGCAATCTCTTTATCATGAAAGTGCAATTTACAAATGTAGACTTTTTTTGTTACATAACTAAACTCAAAAACAAAACAATGTAAAACTTCAGAGCCTACAAGTCTACTCAGTCCTACTTCTTGTTCAGCCAATCGCTAAGACAGACAAGTTTGTTTACATTTATAGGAGATAATGCTGCCCTCTTCTTATTTACAATGTCACCAGAAAGTGAGAACAGGCCACCATTCCAGAGGACGTTTCCATGCTGATGATGCTCGTTAAAAAAATGCGTTAATTAAATTTGGGACTGAACTCCTTGGGGGAGAAATGTATGTCCCTGGCTCTGTTCTACCCGCATTCTGCTGTATATTTCATGTTATAGCAATCTCGGATGATGACCCAGCACNAGCAAGCTAGAGATAACGAGTTTAGTTCAATCAGGGAGGGTGAGGCCCTGTTCTAGCAGTAGAGGTGTGAAAACCAAGGGAGGAGAAACTGGTTCTGTAGTTGGCAAGCCATTCATAGTCTTTGTTTAATCCTGAGCTGATGGTGTCAAATTTGCAGATGAACTGAAGCTCAGCAGTTTCTCTTTGGAGTCTGGTCCTGAAGTTTTTTTGCTGCAGGACGGTGACCCTAACATCTGCTATTGTGTGTCCAGGGAGGTTGAAGTGTTCTCCTACAGGTTTTTGTATATTGCCATTCCTAATATCTGATTTGTGTCCATTTATCCTTTTCCTTAGAGACTGTCCAGTTTGGCCTATGTACATAGCAGAGGGGCATTGCTGGCATATGATGGCGTATATTACATTGGTGGATGTGCAGGTGAATGAACCAGTGATGGTGTGGCTGATCTGGTTAGGTCCTGTGATGGTGTCGCTGGTGTAGATATGTGGGCAGAGTTGGCATCGAGGTTTGTTGCATGGATTCGTTCCTGAGTTAGAGTTACTTTGGTGCGGTGTGCAGTTACTGGTGAGAATGTGCTTCAGGTTAGCAGGTTGTCTGTGGGCGAGGACTGGCCTGCCACCCAAGGTTTGTGAAAGTGTGGGATCATTGTCCAGGATGGGTTGTAGATCTCTGGTGATGCGTTGGAGGGGTTTTAGCTGGGGACTGTATGTGATGGCCAGTGGAGTCCTGTTGGTTTCTTTCTTGGGTTTGTCTTGCAGTAGGAGGCTTCTGGGTACACGTCTGGCTCTGTTGATCTGTTTCCTTATTTCCTCGTGCGGGTACTGTAGTTTTGAGAATGCTTGGTGGAGATTTTGTAGGTGTTGGTCTCTGTCTGAGGGGTTAGAGCAGATGCGGTTGTACCTCAGTGCTTGGCTGTAGACAATGGATCTTGTGGTGTGCCCGGGATGGAAGCTGGAGGCATGAAGGTAGGCATAGCGGTCGGTAGGTTTTCGGTATAGGGTGGTATTAATGTGACCATCACTTATTTGTACTGTGGTGTCCAGAAAGTGGACCTCCCGTGTAGATTGGTCCAGGCTGAGGTTAATGGTGGGGTGGAAGCTGTTGAAATCTTGGTGGAATTTTTCCAGAGTCTCCTTCCCATGGGTCCAGATAATGAAGATGTCATCAATGTAGCGTAGGTAGAGAAGGGGCGTGAGTGGACGGGAGCTGAGGAAGCGTTGTTCCAGGTCGGCCATAAAAATATTGGCATATTGTGGGGCCATGCGGGTGCCCATAGCGGTGCCACTGATCTGGAGATACATATTGTCATCAAATTTGAAATAGTTGTGTGTGAGGATAAAGGCACAGAGCTCAGCAACCAGTTGTGCTGTGGCATCATCAGGGATACTGTTCCTGACAGCTTGTATTCCATCTGTGTGTGGGATGTTTGTGTAGAGAGCCTCTACATCCATGGTGGCTAGGATGGTGTTTTCTGGAAGGTCACCAATGCATTGTAGTTTCCTCAGGAAATCAGTGGTGTCACGGAGATAGCTGGGAGTGCTGGTGGCGTAGGGTCTGAGTAGGGAGTCCACATATCCAGACAGTCCTTCAGTGAGAGTGCCAATGCCCGAGATGATGGGGCGTCCAGGATTTCCGGGTTTGCGGGATTTCCAGCACAAGTTGTTCATTTTAAGAACACTTTCACTGCAGATTTGACAAAACGCAATACCAATGTGAGATTTCTAAAGATAGCTACCGCACTCGAGCCGAGGTTTAAGAATCTGAAGTGTCTTCCAGAATCTGAGAGGGATGAGGTGTGAAGCATGCTTTCAGAAGTCTTAAAAGAGCGAGACACTGATGCAAAAACTACAGAACACAAAAAAGAAAATCAACCTTCTGCTGGTGGTATCTGACTCAGATAATGAAAATGAACATACGTTGGTCTGCACTGCTTTGGATTGTTATTGAGTAGAACCGGTCATCAGCATGGATGCATGTCCCCTGGAATGGTGGTTGAAGCATGAAGGGACATATGAATCTTTAGCGCATCTGGCACGTAAATACCTTAAAATGCTAACAACAACAGTGCGATGCAAATGCCTGTTCTCACTTTCAGGAGACGTGAATAAGAAGTGGGCAGCATTATCTCCCATAAATGTAAACAAACTTGTTTGAGTGATTGGCTGAACAAAAAGTAGGACTGAGTGGACTTGCAGGCTCTAAAATTTTACATTGTTTTATTTTTCAATGCTTTTTTTGTACATAATTCTACATTTGTAAGTTCAACTTTCATGATAAAGAGATTGCACTACAGTACTTGTAGGTGAATTGAAAAATGCTACTTTTGTTTTTTTACAGTGCAAATACTTGTAATCAAAAATAAATATAAAGTGAGCACTGTGCACTTTGTATTCTGTGTTGTAATTGAAATCAATACATTTGAAAATGTAGAAAACATCCAAAAATATTTAAATAAATGGTTTTCTGTTATTAACAGTGCAATTAATCGTGATTAATTTTTTTAATCGCTTGACAGCCCTAGAAATGGCACATGCTTATAAGCCAGCCTTGCAGGTGCCACATGGCACCTTGAAAGAGATTAGTGGTTATATCCAGATATCCCTGTGCACATTGGGAAATACAAAATTGAAGGTCCTGTATGAAATTTCCTCCTATCACGTCGTCTTATAAAATGCCGGGGCTTTACGCAAAAAGTGCCTTACACACTTTTAAGTTAAGAAAGAGGTATTTGGAAGTGTAGGGACATGGTTGCTTAAAGGCAGTGTGGCCTAGTGGATAGAGCACTGGACTGGGGCTCAGGAGACCTGGCTCTATTCTTGTTTCTGGCCTGCTGTGAGACCTTGGGCAAGTCACTTCCCTGCACTGTGCCTTAGTTTCCCCATCTGTAACATGGGGATGATACTTACCTCCTTTTAGAAAAGTGCTCTTTCATGGTTATAATTTTATTATTAAAGAAACATTACTTTCAAAAAGTCTTCAGCACACAGAAGGCTTGAGAGTGGGAGTAAATTGTTTGTAAATGAAATTAAAAGGAAAAACTCTGAAGGACTTTGTTTTGGGAGACTTTTTTTTTACCTCTCTATTGGGTATGAGTGTGGAACACTAATGTGGAGCACCAAATATCAATCTCCTTGGTTACCGTAGATACCCATGTGGCTTGATTCTTTGGCTCATAAGCCTCTCTTCCCAGTGCTGCACAGATCGGTTTCAGGACTACGTGATACTTGAATTTAGGATTATCCTTCAGTAGGTTGAAATGGCCACTCAGTCATTCTTCACTGATTGTTTTGTCCACCAGTTGAATATTTCAGATGTAAAGCTGCCCTGTTTGTAGCTAATGGTTCTAAGGCATGCTACTGGGAAAGAGTTGGGTTGCTGCAGAGATGGGTTTGAGGTAGGGGTTTCTTAAAGCAGTCTGATCAAGGAGTTGCTGATCAGAACTTTTGCATTGCAGAGTGTGGTTGCTTCTAAATTGTGCAGGGTGCCTGCTGCATGAGAATAAGGTTCATGTGGGCTTGTCCTTTATTTCTCTTTTATGGCAGCTTCCTCTTTTCTTGTACTGTACTTACGTGGTCTCCATCACCGTGGTATCTGAGCACCTTCCAACTCTATCTTTAACCATTCAGAGAGCTATTTCTCTCCAGCACTGGCAAGCAGGGGTTGGACTTTGTTTATTTGATGTTCCTACCTTCTTTTACACCTCTCTGTGCACTCATTGCCTAACTTTTAAGGGCCAAATTTGAGTGTCAGTAGAAGCAGAAACGGCACATTTCTTCTCGCACACCTTCCAGGGGAGAGGCGACTTCATGGAATAGGTGATGTGGCCTTTGCTGCTATGAGCGACTGGGGGATACTCTTGATCTGCTTCCTCACACCTGCTTTGCCAAGGATACCAAGCACCTGTCACCTTGTGGGGTTCAGCTCCTCAGCAGGAAGAGAGATGGACTCCAGCCTTCACATGCCTACTAATTAGAAGCAGAAAAACATGGTGGCAACATGAAATCAAAAGCTAGAAATGAAAAACTGGGTCCTGAAAATCCTTGCTAACAGTGTCAGCGGGTTTGGAAGGGCAGCCCAATAAACCCTATTCCATGCAGTTTGCTAGCTAATGATTTTATCTCCTTAATTGATCTTCAGTTCATCTATGCTCTATTTTTTGCCTCTTTATAGGGCTGTTAAAAAGCCCTCGGTTCCATTCTAGGCGTTATTTGCTTAATTCCTAAGAGAGATGTATTTGGATGACTTGTCACCCGGATTGAAATGATTTAAGAAAGAGCACCATCAGACACTCTGACATGCGCCTGTTTGAGATGCCCCTGGAAAGTCTCTACAAAGATATGGGGAACTACGTGTGGTTGGGTGAGCTGTCAGCTTCTCAAAAGCCGATGGTAGTGATGGCTGCTTGGCGAACTGTTGCTCCATCTTAGAGTCCTGTGCTCCACTGATCTCTGCAAATCTGCGGTCAGATACTGGGAAGCGAACGGGTTGAAGAGTTATTCTGGGATGTTAGAGACCAGATTGCTACTCTCAGAGGAGACACAAAGTGCAGCACGCACCCCAGTGACCGCTCCACAGTCTTAGCACGATCCCTCACATCTCTATTATGGAAGTGGGACCTATAAAGATTCCATGTCCCACCCAGCACACATCAGTAAGCACTACTTGTTTCCATGTTGCAGATTAGGGCCTATAGGTTATCCAAGACAGTGCTAGCCTTTGGGTTTCTGGGGAAATTGCTGAAGTCTTTCCCAGCTGGGCAGAGGATTCTGGGGCAGGTCGGGGATTTGGAGGCTCCTGGGCAGCATTGGAAGCTCGAGCAGAAACTGGCTTCCTATTACGTTCCTGTTTGTTAGCACAGCGGAGCAGAAGTTCCTGGTGGTAGAGGAGGAAATGAGGCAGCACTGATGAATTGCCCTTAAACTCTTGGTTTAAACAGGCTGAGATCTGAGAGGCAGGGCAGGCTGTGGAGGAGACAGCTCTCTCCAGCAGCTGGCCTCCTTACAGGGGCTCTGAGTGTGTGAGGCCAAGGAGGACCTTTGAGACGTAGAAGAATAGGCTGCTAGTCTATAGGAAAACACTGTGGTCAGTAGTCTGTCCCCGGGGCTTCTCATATACCAAAATGGGCTCGGTGGAATCCCTCATGTGGCTTTGTGTGGCTCCTGAGCGAGAATGTGGGATGAATGGTCTCCTGTGTGACAATCATCTTCTGAGGCCATGGCACTTTCCTTGGCATACAGCCATGGAGGCGGTTCTAATCAATGGAGTCTTGGGATGGCTCCATCATGTCCCATCCGTGATGAGCTGGTGGTTACATTTATCATTTAGAAGTTCCCCTTATTTTGTTGGGGGTTAGAGAAGCTTCCCCCCTACTGTGAATGTCATGGAAACTATGCCATGCCTGTAATAGTAAAGATCGGATGTAGAGATAAATATAGCTTTGGGGTTAGCGCTGTCCTGACCTTGGCAAACTCTGCATTTCTGATTTGACACACGCTGGCCCGTCTTCCGCTGGTGGCAGTAAAACATGTAAAAACACAAAGCTGGATCATTCTCCCTCAATCTCTGCCTGGCTGGGGCTTTTGAAATCTCATCACTGTTCGGTTTGGATCTTGCCTTTGGACCAGGAATGAAACTAGCCTCCTGTCATTGCCAAGCACCTCAAACGGTTTCCCCGTTGGTTTTGAAGACGTGAGTATCTCGGATTCCAGAGCTTTTAGGATTGGCCTGGCCTTTATTGTCTTTAAGATGAAAACTGGTTTCTATAAAGCTGCTGAGCAATGTGTTCCCAGTGTGCGTGGAATTTCCTCCCCCTGCACCACAATAAGCGTACATATTCCTGATTTGCATTCTGGGGGGATAAGGGAATAACTCGATTCCCTCTTCTGAGAGCCAGCATCAGAACAAAAGCTAGTGTCTTGGAGGATGTGAGCCTCGCAATTGCAGTTTGCTTAAATTTTAAGAGTAACTTAAGGAACTGGGCTGGCCCGAAGTGTTGAAAAACAAATCCTACTTCCAGCAGTGAATATGTCCAGCACCTTACAGGTTACAGGTTTGATGTGATCGCCTACCTTCCATGCTGTGATTTGAACCACCATGAAGACCTTTTAAGTCATGCTCTGCTACTCAGAAGTAGAGTTTTAAATGCAGGTGGGGTGGCCCAATGCATGCTCTGGGGAGTTCTACAATGCTGGGTCCTTCTAGTTTCTGCAAGTTGTGGTTCCATTTAAAGAAGGTGGCCAATGGCCCTGGTTTGGGCATAGTGTGGGTGCCCATTTCATACGTGATGTGCAGGCTCATCAGTCAATGGAGTGGCAGCTTGTTTGCATACCAGGCAAATAGTATCCTCCCCAAAGAGCGTACACTTTGGGGTGATATTCCTGGTGTACAAAGAGAGCTGAGACAACCACCGCCTGCTCTGGGGATTGATATGCTCAAATTAGCAAGTATATTTACAGAATAAAACCCTGCTAGGAAAAGAGCCCACAGAGAGGCCTCATCATGCATGTGAGGTCTCCAGCAAGGCTGGCCTAGCCACCTGTTCCCCCTACACAGTGAAGGAATTAGAACCAGTTATGGGGTTAAAAGTTCCCACAAACTGGGTGCCCAGTTCTGAGGTTGCTGAGTTGCAGAACAGGCTGCTAAGAAACCCTGTCTTGCTTAAGGGTGCCCCTTCTCTAGGCTTCATAAAGCCACCCAGACCAAGCAGATAAAGGAGTGTTTCATATAAGCCATGTCCAGTGAGACATTCTTGGCGTCTGTCTCCACTGCAGTCGGAGGTGTGATTGCAGGACTGTACATGCACAAGAGTTAGTGTTGATCTAGCTCAGGGGTCGGCAACCTACGGCACGCGTGCCGATTTTGCCTGGCACGTGGCTGCCAGCCAGGGTCCCGGCCCCGCTCAGCCGAGGCTGAGCAGGGCCGGCGGCCGGGACCCCAGACTGGCGGGAGGCGTGTCCCCCAGCTCCCCCCTTCACCGCGCTCAGGTTCTGCGGCTCCCGGAAGTGTGAGCCGCCAGGGCGCGGAGCCCTGAGCCTGCTCCGGGAGGGGCAGCGGCGGCGGCGGCTCACACTCCCGGGAGCCGCAGAGCCTGAGCGCGGCGAGGGGGAAGCCAGGGGGCGCACGGGGACAACTGCCCACATGCATCCGCTGCAGGAGCTCCCCCCCGGTGGGGCACCGGGCTGCAGCCCTGGCAGGCGCACCCCACGGCTCCCCACTCACTGCATTCAGGTTCCCGGGAGTGTGAGCCACCGCCGCTGCCCCTCCTGGAGCTCCCCCCATCCCGCTGCCTCAGCACTCTGCGGGGGAGGGGCTGTGCCTGCGGCAGCTCCACATGGAGCCAGGGTCTGACTAGCATGGGCATGGTNGGTGGGAAGGAGTGGATAGGGGCGGGGCTCTCCCCACCCCCCGGTCTTTTTTGGTTTTTTAAATATGGTAACCCTAGGCGAGGGGGGAGCCGGGGGCGCATGGGGGCTGGCGCCCGCATGCATCCACTACAGCCCGCAGGAGCCCCCGGGGGGGGGGGCGCCGGGCCGCAGCCTGGGCAGGAGGGGCGGGGGGACGCGGCTGCTCCCCGCTAGCGGCGCTGCCACCTTTGCAGGGCTGCTGCCCCCTGCACCGCGCCAGCTCCTCCATGGCTGGGGCTCGCTGCCGCCACAAGCGGGACGCTCTGGCGCCTCCAGGGGAGTTCAGGGGGCGGGGAGGGGGGAACCTGGTCTGGGGAGCAGCCCCTGGGCATGGCTGGCCCCTGGGGTCTATAAAGGCTCATTGGGATTTGCCCCTCAATGAACCTATGTGCAGGGGGTGGGGGAGGTGGAAGTTTCACCTAGGGCGCTAAATATCCTTGCACCGGCCCTGCCCCAGGGGGTGCGTGCACCCCAGGTTAAGAACCACTGCACTAAACTGATAAGATCTGAATTTTAATTTAATTTTAAATGAAGCTTCTTAAACATTTTTAAAAACTCGTTTACTTTACATACAACAATAGTGTATAGACTTATAGAGAGAACTTCTAAAAACGTTAAAATGTATTACCGGCACGCAAAACCTTAAATTAGAGTGAATAAAAGAAGACTCAGCACACCACTTCTGAAAGGTTGCTGACCCCTGATCTAGCTAGATCAGCGCTAGCTTGGGAGGATGTGCCCAAGGTCCTGGGTGGGTGGGGCTAGCATGTGCAGTTGTCCATGTTGCCAAGCCTTCGCTGCTATGCTTTCGTGAGCTAGCTTTGATCTAGCTAGCTCAAGTATCCCTGCATGTGTTGCTGTCACACCTCTGATTGCAGTGTAGATGGACCCTCAGTGTGATTGGCTCCCCTAGCTCTTCTAGCAGCAGCACTGGAGTGGGGCATAATGACATGCCCCTTCCCCAAGCAGGAGGAAAGCTCTAGTTGTTGTAGTGGCAAAGCCTTGGCACATGGAGATGGCAGCAATAATCTCCAGCACCAGTGATTGTCAGTGCTCTTGTAGCTGTCCTGCTGCTGCATCAGCATCTGCCAGCCATGGTGCATTTTTCCCAGCTGACATCTCTCAGCTGAATGACTCCGTGTTTTGACAGGTTAATTTTAGCGTAATCTTTANTCTCCCCCCCCCCCCCCCCCCCTGTAATCTCATCCCCACTGTGGCATGTGATGGGTCAACTCTGCCATCAGCCATTTGGAGTCCATTTTAAGTGCTGTGCAAGGCTTCTTTTAAACACAGGGTGCCACTCCTGTCTGACCTCAATCACAGTGCTGGGGGCTGTCATTTGGGCTGGGCTCTGCGCTGCTGTCAGATTCTTTCTGAAGCAACCCACCTCTGTGTGCCCCACAGGGACGCTTTTGTTCTAGCAAATAATCTCTTGGGTGCAAAAAGCAATTTGAAAGGTCAGGAACACAACTGTGCAATAGCTAAACATAGGCACATTGGATTTAAAATAACCTCTTTCTTGGTGGTTAGCTTGTGAGGTGGGCCCAGCCTATGTTGGGC
Source organism: Platysternon megacephalum (assembly GCA_003942145.1). Classification (NCBI taxonomy): domain Eukaryota; kingdom Metazoa; phylum Chordata; order Testudines; family Platysternidae; genus Platysternon; species Platysternon megacephalum. The sequence goes on along the minus strand of QXTE01000361.1, from coordinate 405,145 downwards.
TCTACTGATTAGGTACCCCATGGGGTTGGGAGGGGGGCAGTTGTGGGTCAGGTTATTCAGTTGAGAGCCAACCAGTCCAAAGCCAGCAAGGACCAGTGTATGTGCATGGATTATAGATTACGTGTTGCATTATGGCATGAAGTAAATGAGATGGTGTCATGGTAGAGCTTAAAATTCTCAGCTAAACTGCAGCTCCTTCCCTCTGCCAGACTTTTATTCCAGAAGATTTCCTTCTGATTGATGCCATCAGAACAGCTGGGGAATCTCATGCTGCAATAGTTCTCCTGGCAGCCTGCTGTGCCCTGCCCCAACAGGTCACTCAGTGCCCTGGCATCAGTGCCATCTTCCATCTTTCCTCTGGCTTCCTCACCCGCCCGTCTGTGGCTTCCTTCATGAGCAGGGCTGTGGAGCTCTTCCAATCATCCCTTCTCCAGCCGGTACCACCTTGTTCAGCCCCACCTGTGGCACAGCTCCATATCTCAGCCAACTGAAAGCCTTCCAAAGGAGATGAAACCCAGGGCCTTGCCTGTATGATGCTATGGGCTGCTGGAGCCTTCCTGAAAGCCTTATTCCCTCCATTCCCATCTCTATATTGGCCTAGCATCTCCGCTGTTATCCCCAGTTTGGGAGGACCTGAACTGAGCTCCATTCAGACCAGACTCTCTAACAAAGCTGACCTGTGTTTGGGTGACGGTTAAACCCATGGAGCTGTTTTTCCAGAGAGATCTGAGTGCTGGATTGCTTTGCTGTTGTGAAGGAGTCTCCTCTTGCAAGTTATTAAACCACATTTCATGCTGCGGCTGCAGGAAATAAATCACTTCTGGAAAAAAAATTGGTGTTAAATGCACTCCTAGCCGTGCAGGTTTGACACTAGAATTGCATAAGTGTAGAACTAATTGCTATGTGTATTAGTGGTCAGCCTACATATATAAATGTATCATCACTCTAGCATATGAGCGCATCACAAGCCCTAACGAATCAAACCTCAATCCTCCAGGCAGTAGAGGAAATGGTATAATCCCCGTTTTACAGATAGGGAAACTGAGGCCCTGGGGGTAAATTGCCCTGTCTGAAGTTGCACAGAGGCTTTCTAGAAGAGCCGGGAAGGTGCACAATGTCTCCTGGCTCTCTTTCCTGTGCCATAACCGCTAGGCTATTCCTTCCTCCACTTCAGTGTTTAGCGATGGCATAACAAACAGCCAACTTGTTTTTAAATTGAAATGCTGAAAACGCTCCAATACATTGCTGGCTCTAGGACCCCGCAGAACCCTCGATCTACTCATCAGTTTTGCCTGTTGGCTATTCCATCCATCCCCATCTGAGGAGGCAGGCTGCTTGTTTGAACTTTACCGTTCCCTCCCCCATCTCCCGATCTCAGGGGTGTACTGAAGCCATTTAAAAATCCATCTCCTCTCTGTATTTGTAATGAGTGCAGATATTTACACAGTGTGACTGCAATGCCAAATAACTGCCTAGTCGAGCAAACTGGATTTTACTGTGCTCTAGTCTTTAATTTTTCTTATACTAGTGATCAGTTAATGGACTGTCAATGGAGCCCTAATAGCTGAGGCTGTTAAAACCTCCAAATACCTGATGCGTTGTCGAGAGATTCAGTTAATCAAAATGTAGACCTCAGAAGATTTTTTTTTTTTTTTTTTTAAATAACTGTCAGGATGTGTGATCCTTTTGCAATACTGCCTCTAACCTGTAACGAATTTGTTGCAACAAATGTGTTTCATGCCTCGGGCCCTGTGTTTTGCTGACATATTGAAAGTGATGTATTGCTGCAGTAACTGTGGATGATGCGTTGTCATCAGCGGAAGTTGCCCTGCTGCTTAGAATGTAAATGAATTCAGAAGTTATCCAGCTGTTGCCTTCTTTTCTTTGGAATCTTTGTGTTTTGAGTTGAAGTGATTTGTGCAAGGTGGAACCTGGGTCTCCCGACTCCTGGAGCAGTGTACTCCCTCTTTAGACCAAGCTGCTTCTCAGAGTTATGGTTGTGCTGTTGCATCTCATCCTTGATACGTTTGAGACCACTAGTGATTGAGCTTGAGATCTCTCCATGTCTGTCTTCTCAGGGCTTGTCCACTCAGAGAAATTTCCTGGACTAGCTATACCAGAAGAATGATTCCTTTATAGTTCTATAAGTATAAGTCAGCATGTGTGGACATGCTCTTCCGGAATAGAAGTGCTTTTATTCCACAATAATTACCCACTTGGTCTTTGAGCCACTTAATTCTTTTTACCAGTAGCAGATTTTCTCTAGGATGCATTATTCATGAGTGCAGCTTGTTTGGAAATGAGAAGATGTTGTTGATATTAAATGTGGTGAAATGTTGTGTACAAAGCCTACCAGTTTAGGACAGTGCCATCCAGTTGTAACAATGGTGGGAAGGGAGCCAGCTGGAGGAGGTAAGATCAGGATAAAATGTTAAGTGGGGAACATTCTTCTGAAAGAATGGAGTTTCTTTCTCTAGCTTTCTGTCCAGAAGGATCTGAAAGTACTTCACAAACGATGGTAGCTTCCTCTGCCTCTGATCAGGCCTGTTCTCGTCACTGAATGATGTGATCCTTAGTGTGTCACAAACCATTGTGTTCCTTGGGAGGAAGGATGGGTCAGTGGGTAAGATACTAGTTTGAGAATAAAGAGAACAGGAGTACTTGTGGCACCTTAGAGACTAACAAATTTATTTGAGCATAAGCTTTTGTGGGCTACAGCCCACTTCTTCGGATGCATAGAATGGAACATACAGTAAGAAGATATTTATACATACAGAGAACATGAGAAGGTGGAAGTAGCCATACCAACTGTAAGAGGCTAATTAATTAAGAGAAGCTATTAACAGCAGGGGAGAAAAACTTTTGAAGTGATAATCATGATGGCCCATTTCGGACAGTTGACACGAAAGTGTGAGGCTGCTTCAACATGGGGAAATAGATTCAATTAGTGTAATGACCGAGCCATTCCCAGTCTCTGTTCAAACCTAAGTTGATTGTATCTAGTTTGCATATCAATTCAAGTTCAGCAGCTTCTCGTTGGAGTCTGTTTTTGAAGCTTTTTTGTTGCAAAATTGCCACCTTAACGTCTGTCACTGAGTGATTAGGGAGGTTGAAGTGTTCTCCTACTGGTTTTTGAATGTTATGATTCCTGATGTCAGATTTGTGTCCGTTTATTCTTTTGCGAAGAGACTGTCCGGTTTGGCCAATGTACATGGCAGAGGGGCATTGCTGGCACATGATGGCATATATCACATTGGTAGATGTGCAGGTGAACGAGCCCCTGATGGCATGGCTGATATGATTAGGTCCTGTGATGGTGTCACTTGAATAGATATGTGGACAGAGTTGGCAGAATGAGGTTCAATACCTTGCTCCCTCTGTGACCTTGGTAAAGTCATTTAATCTCTCCATTCCCTATCTGTAAAATGGGGATTGTCCACTGTCCCTCTACTCTAGTATCCGGTCTTTGGGAGGTGTCTGCAACAGATGCTTCAGTGGAAGGTCCAAGACCCCTGCAGTGGGCAGTGGTGGAATAACCTGCTCATAGAGAGGTTTTTTCTTAACCCCTCACTTTCCCCCATAGATAATGATTGGCTTATGCCCTGAATTGAGGGGTGTTAATTTTCCTTCCAGAACTCTTGCCTTTCCTTACTGTTGTCACTCTGGATGGCCTCACATGTCTGGCCCTCTTCTGAATCCTGCTAGGTTTTTAGTCTCAGTGCTGGCTTGTGGTAATGATTACCACAGATTTAAGTGCGCATTCAAAGGAAATACTTTTCTATGCCATAGGTTTAAAGTTGCTGACTGATTGTGGTTAGAAACAACAAGGAGTCCGGTGGCACCTTAAAGACTAACAGATTTATTTGGGCATACGTTTTTGTGGGTAAAAAACCTCACTTCTTCAGATGCGTGCATGGTTGGAAACGGCTCTTCTGCAAATCTGTTTAATTATAGGTAGCTCTTAGTTCAGGGGAGAATGTACTGCAGGAGAGACCGCCACAAGAGGTGGAAGAAATTGATACATTACTGAAGGGACATGAATTATAAAAGAGCGTTATAAAGGTGAATGGTGGGTCTTTTAAACCATTTCAGCTTCTTTGTTTGTGTGCATACATAGGAGTGCAAACCCCCTCACTGCATCATTTATATTCCTTTGTTTACAGCTAACCATTGTTCTGAAGTCATATTTATTTGCAATTGGTTAATTATGGAGACCTCCTGGAACTTTAAGTAAGAACCCAGGCTCTTCAAGAAAACTGCTGGGGCTAGGATGGTGGCTTAGGATGCAGTCTTGAGGGCATGCTATTGGTGCCAGCCAGTGTGGTGAGTAGCTTAGGGGATGCATGTACATGTGTATTTGATGCAAAATCAGTATCAGTTGGAGGATAACGGATTTGCCTGCATGTCAGCTATTTGCATTTCCAAGTCTTCTTCCCATGCTCCATGCCTGTTTCAGTTTTACTGTCACTTCTAGTCACGTCAGTTCCTAGTTCTCTCCCCTTCCCTCCATGGGATTCCAACCATGTGCTCGCAAACTGGGGCGGCTGCTACCATGACGAAATGCAGCGCAGGGCCCAAGAAGTCTTTGTGTATGCTTTGCTTTTGGGGTATCCCCATTTGATGAACCCCCCCATTTTGCAGATCACTTACACATGTCTGCAGTGGCACAAGATATAGAAGCACAGGGCAAAGTGCAAATATAAATACCCACACAGTGAACTCTATAAACCGGGCCCTGTGCAGTCCACAATTCCATGGTGCAGAATTGTGCTGTAGAATCTCAGCTTTCAGTTGTCCTTGTGGCTTCAGAGAGAACCTCAAAAACATGGCCTGCATGTAAAGCCATGCAGTGTCACCTGCCTGAATCTGCGGACAGCATGAAAAGATGGCTTGAAGAGGTGTGAACTGTCCTATTCATCTCAGAGTCTGGGGCCCCTGGATTTGGCATTTCCCATGACACTGTGCAATTCAATGTTTCTGCCCTGGAATTTGCATTTTACTGCAGCCAGGTGCCTGGCACTCATTTTGTCTCCCTGCCCTGCCGGGACCTACCTGCAGCTGCCTCTTGCTCTCCACCTTTCCCCATAACGGGGAGTTAATTGGATTTACAGTGCATGCTTCCTACACTGTTCTGTGGAGCCAGGCAGCAGGGGTGTGAGCTAGTGAGTGTTTTCATCAGCCGGGGGGGGGGGCGAGGAGGAAACATTAGTCTTTTAAGACCTTTTCCTCAGGGCTTGTTTTATGGTTGACAGAACAGGAAGCAAATCCATTGATCAAAACTGGGCATAATTCCCATAGGCGTTGCCTGCTGTGGACAGCCAGGAGAGCAGAGGGCACTCCTCTGCACATAGTTCCCCTTTGACCCAGCTTCTCGTCCCTGCAGCTAAGGGCAAGCAGGGACCTGTTAACCCTTTACAGACTGCAGCCCCCGCTCCCTGTCGCAAGGGAGTTGAGGAGCTAGAACCCAGCTTGCAGTCTGGAAGCAAAGGGAGTTGGAAGTGTATGCTGCCAAGCAAGGCAGTGGGGAGAACAGTACAGGGACTGAAGTGTGGTGAGTCTGTCAGCCAGCTACCATTTTCCCCTTTCCCTGACACATGGTGGGGAAGGAGGTTCTGAGCTGGGTTACCTGGGCAACATCTCAGGCTTTCTCTATGCTCGCAGCAGTGCGTAGGGTCCATGTAGCCACACACCACAGAGAAAGGCAGGCTGTGTCCATGCTCACTGTGGTGTGTAGCTGCATGTGTAGAGCCCTGCGCGGATATAAAATTTGCATCCGATCTGCAAACATGGTCCGTGGACATAAAGCGGATTCCACAGATTTGTAGGGCTCTAGATATATTTGGATCCGCATCCATCCACGAACATGGTGCTCAGATATCCGCAGATATAAAGTGGATATCCATAGATTTGCAGGGCTCTGTGCATGTGGCAGTGAAAGGCTCCTGCGTGAGGAGGCAGTGTGGAAGGGCTCCAGCAGCAGAGAGCTGCTCTCGGAGCCTTTCTCCACTGCCGGAGTCTTTCACTGCAGCAGAGAGAGGCTCCTGCAGTAGGCAGGCAGTGGAACATTACATTGCTATTTTTAGCAGTGTAGACTTGCGGGGCACTGCTTGGGTGTGTAGAGAGCTCTGTAGAGCAGGGGTAGGCAACCTATGGCACGTGTGCCGAAGGCGGCACGCGAGCTGATTTTCAGTGGCATTCACACTGCCCGGGTCCTGGCCACCGATCTGGGGGGCTCTGCATTTTAATTTAATTTTAAATGAAGCTTCTTAAACATTTTAAAAACCTTATTTACTTTACATACAACAATAGTTTAGTTATCTATTATAGACTTATAGAAAGAGACCTTCTAAAAACATTAAAATGTATTACTGGCACGCGAAACCTTAAATTAGAGTGAATAAATGAAGACTCGGTACAGCACTTCTGAAAGGTTGCCGACCCCTGGTGTAGAGTATATACCATAAGGTTTAGGCGTCTCTACTTACCTAAGCAGTGCCTAACCGTCTACGTTGCTGTTATATCCCTGCTAGTTGGGTGTGCAGTATCTCTACTCAGTATGCTGCCACAAGTGTAGACCCACCCTAAAAGGAGCAAAGATCTGGGAATGGGTCAGGCTGCCTCGATATCATAACCAAAAAAACACATCTTTGAAAACAATCATTGATGAATTTTAGCTGTATTTTCCGACTGACCCTGAGAGGGGGCGGAGTGTGGGGGCAGTGGTAGCAAAGAGTGAAGAATGTTACTTAGCAATAGAATAAATGTTGCTGCCGAATTTAGTAGTTGCATCCTGACTTGCAGTATGTGTGGCCCTGTGTTTATAGCACCTATGCTGTTGTGTTCAGTTCCAAGGACATGGAGGGTGTTTAGGAAAGAGCAACACAAGTGCTGCAAAGCTTGAGTCATGAGGAGAGATTGGGGCCCCGATTCAGCAAAGCTCTGAAGCACATGCTTAAGTTAACCCATTGTTTAAGTGCATTGCTGGATTGGGGTCTTAAAGAGCTAAATTTGCATAGCCGGGCGAAGTGCTGCCTGGGGGGATTGGACACAGCTCTGCAAATGTATTATTATTATTTTTTTTTTTTTTAGGGTGTAAACACTGAAGAGGGAAAGGGATTTTTCAGGGTGTAACAGATAAATTATGACTTAATGGAGGGCACGGAAATCGTAAAAATGCCCCCAAATCGTGATCTTTTAAATATATTTTTTTAAAGGAAAATGTCTACAACAAAGCTTCAATACAAAAAATTACCTTAGCTAGTCAGTTTCCAGGATGGAATGAATTCTACAAGTCTGTGTTGAAGAATAGACTGCTGTGTGCATGCAACAGAAGTAGTGAACACTTGGTGGACTGCATATGTTTATTGATGCCGTTTATAGTTGTGAAGTTGATTAAATTTACTTGAATTTTCTAAACTAATATTGATGATGATTTATCCAGGGTGATGGGATAATGCTAAAAACAAGAAAGAAAGTGTGGGTTAAAGATCAGGAAGACCTGAGATCCGTTGGACTCTGGAATGGTCTCCCAAGGATTGGGATGGTAACCCCATGGTCAGAGCACTTAAAACTGGACTGGATGCTACACTGGAAGATAAACACCTGGAAATAACCCAGCCCTGAAAAATGGCATTGATGTGACCAAATAGATCTCTTTCCTCTCTCCTCCTTAGGATATTGGGGGGCATTGGTGCACTGGGCAGAAATTGTTCAGGGCATTCAACACTAAAAGTAGCAACTGAGATAGTAAACTCTTCAGGGCAGGAAATGTGTGCATTCCCCTGACTTGGAAAACGTTATTTGGATTGTGGCCGGGCCCACAGTTAGCTCAGCAAAAGTACCAAGCCAGTCAGTTGTTTGAATTAAGCTTGTTGCTGTTTACATTTGGTCTTTGTGCTTTTAAAGTCTTGTTCCTGTGCTGGGTTTCATGTGTCCCTATGCTTCTCTTCACCCTGAGAATCTTTGCAGTTCATCCAGATTGTGTTTGGCTGGCTGCCTGATCCACCTACTGTAAATGATCATCCGCTGTTTTCAGGGGAGCTTCAAGGATTGCCTGAGGTTGAAGCAGTCTTGAGATTAATCTTTCAACTGCTATCCAAGCAAGCAAACAAACAGTATTGAGCAAATGTACTAGAGGTTTGAACAAATATACTAGGCCTTTAGGTGTTAGGATGTGTCAGTGTTGGCAGATGTGATTTGCTGGGCTGTGACAGCAACTTTTCACGTTGGGCTTTCAAGCCAGGATTACTCAGCATGGCAAGCCCCGGGAGAGAGACCTTTCCAAGGTGCATACTTTTTGCAGCATATATTGGCCTACTTAAGTCCTTTTGAACATACTGGTGCTAGTTTGCTGTGTGGGATGGGGTTAAAACGAAGTGAGCACTCCCCCAAATGTAGTCCTTAGACTGCAGATAGTCCTGGGAATTTGATTCTCCAGCTTTCCCTGTCCTTGGTGAGTATTTCAGCTGAAAAGTCGTAAAGGCAGGACATGGCATAGACCAATGACTTTTCATGAGGGAGTAATTCCACTGGAGGCATTGAGATGATGCAATCAACCTTCAGAACCTTCTGACCTCACCAGAACCCAGAGTATCAGTGCCAGGGAGCTTCCTGGGCTTTCTTTGTTCTGCATCTCCAGTGAGGTGTTTTGTGCTTTATCCGCATCCTGGTGCCACCCGAATGCTCCATAGTGTCCCTGTCTGACTCCTCTCCTCATCCTGCATGAACACTGGCCCCTCCATCCTGCAGCATGCTACTCTCTGTGAGCAGGTTACATGCTCCACCTGAGTCCTCTGCCCTGTGGACTGTGAGTTTTGTAGTCATAGAGTTTACGGCCAGAAGGGCCCACCAGATGATCTAGTCTGACCTCCTGTCTATCACAGGCCACCAGCACCATCCAGCCTCCGCACACTAAATCCAACCACCAAAATTAGACCCATGTATTACAGCCACAGGAGACAAGACTGTTCTGTGCCACAGGCAGAGAATAGGAGAGATTGAGGTGCACCAGTGCCCGAGGCCCCTGCAGCGACAGGGAATTGATTGTCAGAGATACCCAGATGATCCCATCAAGTGACCTGGACCCACAGCAGAGGAAGGTGAATCCCCCACCCTCAGTCGCTGTCTGTCTGACATTGGGGAAAATTCCTTTCCGACCCCACACATGGCAATCAGTTAGACACTGAGCATGTGGACAAGAACCCGCCAGCCAAGCACCTAAGAAAGAGAATGCTCAGTGCCACCTCAGAGCACCGGCCCTCTGGTATACTGCACCATCCCCAGCCATGGCCAATGCTGATGCTTCAGAGGAAGGAGTCAAAAAGCCCAAGCAGATGGAATACATTGGGGAGGGAGAAATCCGTTCCCGACCCCTGCAGGTGACAGGGCAAGCCATCAGAGCCCTGACACATGGGATTTTAGGAACATAAGACATAAACCAGAAGAGACACCCCCCCCCCCCTCAGGGCTGCAGACCCTCCCTCCACCCTCCTAAGCAATCCCCGTCATACAGTCTCACTCAGAAATTTATCCTGCTCTCTCTTAACGCTAACTATGGGCTTGGCTACACTGGCAGATGTACAGCGCTGTGAGTTAAACCTGCCTTCGTACAGCTGAATAGGGAGAGCGCTGCAGTCTGTCCACACTGACAGCTGACAGCGCACTGTCGTGGCCACATTGGCGGCACTTGCAGCGGCATTGGGAGCAGCGCATTATGGACAGCTATCCCACAGAGCACCTCTTCCCATTTTCGCGCCACTTTGGCGCGGTGGCTTGTGGGAAGGGGGCGGTGGGCGCGGGGCATTCTGGGTCCTGTCCCAACGCCCCGTGATGCATCGCTTCACATCCCAGCAATCCCTGTGTTTCCGTCCACATTTGGCGCCATCTTTCAACGGCTTTTGTGCAGCGCGATCTGTGTGCTCCGTTTCGGTCTGCGGGAAATGGAGCCCGAACTGCTGAGGAGTATGCTGACGAGTCTCGCCTTCACGTCACGTTTAGCAGTCGAGCTGTTCCTTAAGATCCGAAGTGACAGTGAGGAGTCCGACGAGGATTCCGACGAGGATAGCGAGTCACGTAACGCGTACGACACGAAATTGCTTGTCTCATTCACGGACATGCTCAGCACCGTGGAACGCCGCTTCTGGGCTCGGGAAACAAGCACTGAGTGGTGGGATCACATCGTCCTGCAAGTCTGGGATGACGAGCAGTGGCTGCAGAACTTTCGGATGAGAAAAGCCACTTTCATGGGACTGTGTGAGGAGCTCGCCCCCACCCTGCGGCGCAAGGACACGAGATTGAGAGCCGCCATGCCGGTGGAGAAGCGGGTGGCTATTGCAATCTGGAAGCTGGCAACTCCAGACAGCTACCGATCGGTCGCGAACCAGTTTGGAGTGGGAAAGTCGACCGTTGGAATCGTGCTGATGCAAGTTTGCAGGGCCATTAATAAAATCCTGCTCAGAAGAACCGTGACTCCGGGTAACGTGCAGGACATTGTGGATGGCTTTGCACAAATGGGTTTCCCTAACTGTGGAGGGGCAATAGATGGGACGCATATTCCTATTCTGGCCCCGGAGCACCTAGCCTCCGAGTACGTTAATCGGAAGGGGTATTTCTCTATGGTACTCCAGGCGGTAGTGGATCACCGTGGGCGTTTCATTGACATTAATACAGGGTGGCCCGGAAAGGTGCATGATGCACGCATCTTTCGGAACACTGGCGTGTTCAGGAAGCTGGAGGCCGGGACTTTTTTCCCCGATAGGAAGATCACAGTAGGGGAAGTCGAAATGCCCATTGTGATCCTTGGAGACCCCGCTTACCCGCTAATGCCGTGGCTCATGAAACCCTACACAGGGTGCCTTGACAGTAGCAAGGAACGGTTCAACTACAGGCTGAGCCGGTGCCGAATGACTGTGGAGTGTGCTTTTGGCCGTTTAAAGGGCCGCTGGCGATCTCTGTATGGGAAGCTGGACTTGGCAGAAAACAGCATCCCCGCGGTTATATCCGCGTGCTGTACCCTCCATAATATTTGTGAAGGGAGGGGTGAAATATTCAGGCAGGCATGGACCTCCGATGTTCAACACCTGGAGGCTGAATTTGCACAGCCAGAGAGCAGGGCTACTAGACGGGACCAGCACGGGGCTGCTAGGATTAGGGATGCCTTGAGGGAGCAATTTGAGGCTGAAAGCCAGCAGTAATGTCTGGTGCCCTGTGGTTACAATGTTGGTAGGAATCTGTGTTTGCTTCACTGATTTGCAGTGCCTGGTTCCTGGCCTAATGGATCTTTTACTTTATGCAATAATAAAGAATGTTTTCAAAACCAAAATATCCATTTATTGAAAAGAAAATAAATTTATTGAAAGAAACAACTGTTTGGGAATCAAGAAAGGGCAATGGGGTGGGGTGGGGTTGGGATGGGGAATGGTACAATCAGAGATCTGCGTATGTCCTGTCTCCACTGCTTTGCATTGAGTGCTGCACTTCATGATGTCTATACTGCATGGTGATGGGGGTTGAGTGCAGGGGGTAAGGCTCGTAGTTTTCAGAGCTGGGTGGTGAAGATACCGGTGTTGGAGGCAGCAGTTGGCGGTAAGAACCCGCACGTTGGGGAAAGTGGGTTGGAGGGGACATGGGGGCACAAGGTAACGAGTTTTGGGGCAAGGGCTGCATGGGGGTGCGGGCGCGGTAGTGCTCCGCCTGCATGGCTACGAGCTCCTGGATAGAGTCTGCTTGGCGCTCCATGATGGTTATCAGCCTATCCGTGCTTTGCTGCCGGTGCTGCGTGGCCTGCCGCCGGTGCGATGAGTTTTCCTGGCGGATCCTGCTTTCTGTCTCCCTCCACTCCTGCGCTCTCTCCCTCCACTCCTGGGCTTTTTGATTTTCTTTAACAGACTGCTGCATGACTTGGTGCAGCATGTCTTCCTTGCTTTTCCGCGGTCTCCTCCGGAGTCTTTGCAGTCTTTGAGCAGGTGTAAACACGGACGGCTGAGGTCTCAAGGTTGCATCTGCAAAGGCAAAATGCAACACTTAACAGAGGCAGCATTGTTTAAACCAGACAGAGTAATCATTCCCCCGCACTTGAGGAGGGCACACACAGTGTACACAATAGCATAATTTTCCTGTCCCAAAGAGAGCGGACATAACCCAAGGGAGCCCCAAAATGGTGAGTAAGGGGGACTGATTGTTTCTGGGCTGTACTGTCTTCTGGGTTTCTGTGCCTTGGGGAGAGCCAACAGCTGCAGGGGGCACCTACACTGAACACTGTCCCAATATTTTCCACAGGAGTTCGTCCTGGAAGATAACTCACTGCTGAGGGTGACTTGGGAAGCAAGGGAGGGTCTTCTATTGCAATGCGGCTTCCGCCCTGGCCCATATGCAGCTTCACTGTGTGCAGCAATGGTCCCCCCGCCCCTCGCGGCACAGTGGCGCGGACACGTTAGCCTGACTGGGACAAGGACCACGG
>QXTE01000361.1:205194-392557 GCA_003942145.1 Platysternon megacephalum | reverse complement strand
AGCTCTCTATAGAATCTGCAGGTCGTGGGGGGAGCACCCGAGCGGCTGTTTGCATCGCGGGCTTTGCGGTAGGCATTCCGCAGCTCCTTCACCTTAATCCTGCACTGCAGAGCGTCCCGGTCATGGCCCCTTTCAATCATGGCCCTTGATATCTGCCCGTAGGTATCGTAATTCCTACGGCTGGAGCGCAGCTGAGACTGGACAGCTTCCTCCCCCCAAACACTGATGAGGTCCAGCAACTCGCCATTGCTCCATGCTGGGGCTCGCCTGGCGCGTGGAGGCATGGTCACCTGGAAAGATTCGCTGATAGCACTCCACACCTGGCTGGCTGAGCAAACAGGAAGGGGATTTTTAAAATTCCCGGGGAATTTAAAGGGTGGGTCTGACGGTTGGTCACCTGAGGCCAGGGCAGTAGAGTTCGAACTGATGACCAGAGTGGCTAGAACAGGCATTGTGGGATACTGCCGAATACTTCTGGAGGCCAATCAGTGCGCATTGGGCGGCTACACTGGTGCCGCAGCGCTGCAGTAGCAGCGCAATTCTCCTTATTCCTCTGGCGGAGGAGGAGTACAAGCAGCGCTGTATCTCTGGAGATACAGCGCTGTGCGTGCCTTGCCAGTGTGGACGGGTAGTGAGTTACAGCGCTGTGCGCGGCTTTAGTGCGCTGTAACTTGCCAGTGTAGCCAAGCCCTAAGATATTTGCCCCCACAACTCCTGTTGGGAGACTGCTCCGGAACCTCTCTTCTCTGGTGGTTAGAAACGTTTGAATTTACAGCCTGAATTTGTGAATGGGAGGGGATGTGAGTGTAGATTTATATGTTGAGAACATATGACACAATACATGTTTGGACTGTGTAGTTCAGTGAACATCAAGATTTGTTGTCCCTTGACATTACTATTGACCTGAGCTTAGCTTTGGGTAAAATTTTTCCCGTTGGATTATTAAATCTGACTTCACCTCAACAGAAGTCAATAATTTATTGTACAGTGGCCTATGAATCTAGGATTGTAAGGCAACCGTTAATGACTTTTCCTGTTCCCATGATTGGTGTGAATGTATTGGTCTAAGAGCATTGCTGCTGAAAGAAGGGAAATTGACAACCAAGTGCCAATGAACAACCATTGACCCATGAAGGATGACTGGTGCAAAGTCTGCTGCACGCTGTAGGAACAGTCAATGTCTGATTGTCAGAGCAACCTTAACTGCAGCTGGCTCTGTAGCACTACCCGTTTCCGGGGAGGGTGAGCCAGCCAGCCATCTTGCAATGGAGTTATACAGGCACATGCAAAGCAGAAAAGTCGGGGGGCTCTTGCTGGGACTGGACCCTGGAGATGATGACTTGTGTTGATATCTCTCCTTCCCAGGCGTCTGAGGCACGGTTGTAAAGTACTCACACTCTGTTTAGCAGTGAGAGCACTCGTTTGACCTGAATGAAGGATTTGTCCTATAAATGGGTTTAGGGGATTTAACGTACAAGAGGAGGGAGTGAAAGCACAATCCTCATTAACTGGGGAAAGGCTGGCAGTGCACATGTGTGTGGGGAAACGGCAGAGCCCAGGTCAGGTGCCACAAGTACTCCTGTTCTTTTTGCAGCTCACTACCAGTAGCACTGTCAGAAGATCAGAAAGCTTTGTTTACAGGTAGGATTGGAGGCTCCAGGCTAGGGGGCTGAGAGGAAGGGGTACTCTAACTGTGTCTCAGGGTCTAGAAGACAGCTCTTGTCTCTAAGGCCAAAGCATGGCCTGGGGAGCCTACAAATCCCAGCATGTAATGCAAACTCCATTTTAGCAGTTGCATGCTGGGACCCCTAGTATCCAAGTGCTTGATCTCATGTTGCTAATGTGGCCGTTTGACAAAATTTTGTGTTCCTTGGACTCTGATTCCAAATTCACAGGAACAAGCAAACTAGCATACAAGCCCATTCTGCCTGCTGGTTGGGCTGGAACAATGTCTTTGAGCTCGCTCAGAGTAGCTGTTTCCTTTGCAGAGGATGTGAAAACGCTGGCTCCTCTCCGGTAGGGAAATGTTAAAACCTTATGATCCTCACACGGACTTTGTAAAGGATTTTGTCATTAGAGCAGCAGCTACAGCAGTGTTAAATACTCCAGTAAAATGTCTTATGCTCTGTTGGGTTCCATGCCTAATTAAGAGGCGTTTTAAGTACGTTCTGTTTAGCAGAAAACCAATGGTGTCTCTTTAAAAGCCCATGTGTGACTGGGCTGGCTGAGTTGTGCCTTGCTGGGCAACCTGAGTGTTCTGTGCTGTTGGTACTATCTGTTACCAGCACCCCAGAACATGCTACCTGCTACCCAGGTACCTACCCAGAGCATGTGCACAGACACACAGTGGGGTTTCAGTTCTTATTCCATAGAAAATAGCAAAGTGCCATCCCTCCATGGGGTGTGATTGCTCTGATCTGTTCACAGTTCCTGGCAAATGGGAATCTGGTCTGAGGTGCTGTGTAGCCTGCTGAAGGGCATCCATAAGGTTTGCAGCCCTGCCTCTTTTTAGATTGCTTTTGTAATGGTGGCACTTGGCCATCTGTGTCTCAATACCATGTGAGAATCCATTCTCTCTACGCTCTCTTGGCCACACCTAACTTCAATGGTGTGGATGGAGCTGCAGAGAATGTAACTAGTATTCTAAGGTTTTCCTTCTTGCCTGCAATTAGACAACCGTGGTTGGCCCAGGCAAGCTGACTGGGGCTAATGGGCTTGGGCTAACCGGCTGTTTAATTGTGGTGTGTGGACATTCGGGCTCGGAGGGTCCTAGAGCCCGGGCTCAAGCACCAGCCCGAACAGCCACACCTCAATTAAAGCCAGCTGTGAGGGGGACAGGGCTTGCACACAGCTGCTGTACTACACCTGGTTTGCCATCTGCTCAGTCTTCCTGACACCTGAAGTCTAGTGGGAAAGGGGAGAAAGGAAGGAGCCCCCTTTGTTGAGTGCTAATGAATCTTGTATTGTCCATTAGGCCAGGTCTGCTGCTACCAAGCCCAGGGCTCTATTTACCTAATGAATCACAGTCGTGGGAAATATGCACAAATGGGGGTGGGAGGTGTGACGTTGTGCAGTCTATATGATTTTGTAAAAACATAAGTGAATATAATGTAATTGGAATAGTTTTATAAAAACATAAGTGAGTTTAATGTAACTGAAATATGCTTCATGCAAAAAGTATCATCACAAAGCTTATAATCTACTGAGAGTGATCATCCTATTTGTATAAATGTATCACTCTTGTATCTAAAACTAGAAGTATAAAATATAACTCTGAGGGCCTATTGTAATTATGCAAAGTGTGGGCCATTGATGGTGGTTTGGAATCTTGATGACTCCCATTAACCAGAGCCATTGTCTGCAGATGGCTGTATTTACCTGTGAGTCTTCCTGTATATGTGTGTGCTGGCAAGTGAGTAATGCAGCCTTGCAGTGACATGTGATCATGTCACCTGAACTGGAATCCATCTTTAACCTGGTGCTTTTCCAGTGAGGGGTGGGGGAACCCAGAGGGACAAAGGATTCCCGCCTTATGCAAAAGATATATAAAGGGGTGGAAGAGAACAGAGGGGGGAGAAGCCATCATGAAAAATCCCCTAGCTATCACCTGAGCTGGAACAAGAGCTGTACCAGGGGAAAGAATTGTGCCCAGGCCTGGAAGGTGTCCAGTCTGAGAAAAAACTTACTGAAGCATCTCTGAGGGTGAGATTATCTGTATTCAGTTTGATTAGACATAGATTTGTGCATTTTATTTTATTTTGCTGGGTAACTTACTTTGTTCTGTCTGTTACTACTTGGAATCACTTAAATCCTACTATCTGTATTTAATAAAATCACTTTCTACTTATTAATTAACTCAGAGTATGTATTAATACCTGGGGGAGCAAACAGCTGTGCATATCTCTCTATCAGTGTTATAGAGGGCGAACAATTTAAAGCTTATACAGGGTAAAACGGATTTATTTGGGTTTAGACCCCATTGGGAATTGGGCATCTGAGTGCTAAGGGCAAGCAGACTTCTGTGAGCTGTTCTCAGGTAAACCTGCAGCTTTGGGGGTAGGTTATTCAGACTGTGGGTCTGTGCTGGAGCAGATGGGTGTGTCTGGCTTCAGCAAGACAGAGTGCTGGAACCACCGGTAGCTGGCAGGGAGAACAGGAACAGAGGTAGCCATTGCACATCAGCTGGCAGCTCCCAAGTGGGTTTCTGTGATCCAACCCGTCACAGGAGGGCACTAGATGAGTGTGACTGTGTGCGCGGGTGGGGAGGCAGGGATGACATGTGGGTGATTCTGGACACTGCTGAGTTATAGTTTTTCTGTATCAAGGTTAAAAATAAGCAAAGGCTAGACCAGAGAAGTGGTTGGGTGACTGTATCCCTGGTGAAGGTGTGTGGTCTGGTCAGAGAAGTAGAAACCCTTTTTTTCTGGTTTCCAAGCCAGTCTCCTCCCAGGCCTCCAGGCTAGCCATTCTATCTTGCTGTCAGGTCAGAGTGCTGTGAGTCTCTTTAGATGTGTTGAGTGTGTAACCCAGAGTCCTGGGGGAAGTGGACCATTGGGAGCTACAAGCATTGAAAAGCTCTGTGGGGTCTCAGAAGAGGATGCCTCCAGCAGCCCAGCGCTCCCTCGATTTGCACTGGGCCGCAGGTGGAGTACAGACTAATAGAGGTGGCACTTTGGTCTTTGGAATCGCTGCTTCCTGCAGGGCCCCCCACCGATGTAATGGCCAGGCCTGACCAAGCTCAGTCTGAGAGCACAGGCTGCGGAGGGGACAGCTGCTCCTCAACCCCAGAGCTTCTGTAGAGGCATGGGGTCTAAGGAAGCTCCTTACGCCCATACCACAGCTGCTCTAAATACACACCCTCCGAGGTGCAAGAAGGAGCAGGGATTTCTGCTCCATATGTGGGCTCCTTACGCCCATACTGCCATATGCCTGAGCACCCTACTGCAATTCCCTGCCACTGCAGAGGCCTTAGCCATGGGTGCACCTCGGTTCTCTGCCTGTGGTGCTCGATAGTTGTCTCCTGATCGCTGTAATGCTTGAGCCCAGTGATCTAGATTGGACTAAATACAGGGGATCTTGGTGGGGTTTAGTGGCCTGTGAAGTGCAGGAGGTCAGACTAGATGGTTTGACCTTAAACTCTGCATCTCTTTGCTGCAGTACCGGGTGATCCATGCTGTGCACGGCCGCAGCAGGATAGTTGCTAGGAGTTTGTCTGCTATCACCTCGGCAGATGTTTGCGTGTCAGGGAGGCAAAGTTTAATCCACACATTGTTTAGGAACCAGCTCTGTTGTTGGTTTGCTAATTACAATACTGACATAATTATACATCCAGTTTTATACATAACAAATACAGCACTGCTCAGGCGAGAGCAGCCCGGTAATTGAATCACCCTCTATACAAGATCTTCCATTTGGCAACAAACAGCCAATCTATTGAGAGGCTTCAGCCCTTTCTGCGCTGATTTATTGGAGCTGTAAGTATTTCTCCCTTGCTACTAGATTCATTGTGGTGTCCCAGGTAGCTAAGTTAAAAGGCAGAGGCTCTTGGCTTGAAAACAGGACATTGTCATTAACTAGATGACACCAGCTAAGCTGAGCCGTTGGCCTTGTAGAAACCTTCAATAAATTAAATGCAGAAAGCCCAGTGTTGCAAAGGCCTGGCTGGAGTCCTGGCATGGCTGGGTAGTCCATTGGCATTGAGTGATAAGCTTTCTTGTCTTCACCAGAGGCAGTACCCACGGTCCTTTGTAGGGGGGCTGAAATCCAGTTCTTCCTGGTGTTTTGAAATAAGCAGGCAGAGGGAGTCCTCACACCTTAACGTCAAAGAAGTTGCTGCACTGGAGTTTGACCTTACATCTGTTTTCCATGATGCACTCTGGTGACTCCCACTGAACCCAGACATTGCTGAGAAGGGGAGGGCTTAGATCTGGGTTGAATTCCCACACCTCATGGCTTTCCTTTCTGTATGAGCCCAGGCTATGAGGACAGCTCCCTGCGTCCCAATTCCCCTGCCTGCCAGCGCAGCCTCTGTGCGGAGACCGGATTGCAGTTCATAGAATCATAGAATATCCGGGTTGGAAGGGACCTCAGGAGGTCATCTAGTCCAACCCCCTGCTCAAAGCAGGACCTAATCCCAACTAAATCATCCCAGCCAGGGCTTTGTCAAGCCTGACCTTAAAAACCTCTAAGGAAGGAGATTCCACCACCTCCCTAGGTAACCCATTCCAGTGCTTCACCACCCTCCTAGTGAAAAAGTTTTTCCTAATATCCAATCTAAACCTCCCCCACTGCAACTTGAGACCATTACTCCTTGTTCTGTCATCTGGTACCACTGTGAACAGTCTAGATCCATCCTCTTTGGAACCCCCTTTCAGGTAGTTGAAAGCAGCTATCAAATCCCCCCTCATTCTTCTCTTCTGCAGACTAAACAATCCCAGTTCCCTCAGCCTCTCCTCATAACTCATGTGCTCCAGCCCCCTAATCATTTTTGTTGCCCTCCGCTGGACTCTTTCCAATTTTTCCACATCCTTCTTGTAGTGTGGGGCCCAAAACTGGACACAGTACTCCAGGTGAGGCCTCACCAATGTCGAATAGAGGGGAACGATCACGTCCCTCGATCTGCTGGCAATGCCCCTACTTATACAGCCCAAAATGCCGTTAGCCTTCTTGGCAACAAGGGCACACTGTTGACTCATATCCAGCTTCTCGTCCACCGTAACCCCTAGGTCCTTTTCTGCAGAACTGCTGCCTAGCCACTCGGTCCCTAGTCTGTAACAGTGCATGGGATTCTTCCGTCCTAAGTGCAGGACTCTGCACTTGTCCTTGTTGAACCTCATCAGGTTTCTTTTGGCCCAATCCTCTAATTTGTCTAGGTCCCTCTGTATCCTATCCCTACCCTCCAGCGTATCTACCACTCCTCCCAGTTTAGTGTCATCTGCAAATTTGCTGAGAGTGCAGTCCACGCCATCCTCCAGATCATTAATGAAGATATTGAACAAAACCGGCCCCAGGACCGACCCTTGGGGCACTCCACTTGAAACCGGCTGCCAACTAGACATGGAGCCGTTGATCACTACCCGTTGAGCCCGACGATCTAGCCAGCTTTCTATCCACCTTATAGTCCATTCATCCAGCCCATACTTCTTTAACTTGCCGGCAAGAATACTGTGGGAGACCGTATCAAAAGCTTTGCTAAAGTCAAGGAATAACACATCCACTGCTTTCCCCTCATCCACAGACCCAGTTATCTCCTCATAGAAGGCAATTAGGTTAGTCAGGCATGACTTGCCCTTGGTGAATCCATGCTGACTGTTCCTGATCACTTTCCTCTCCTCTAAGTGCTTCAGAATTGATTCCTTGAGGACCTGCTCCATGATTTTTCCAGGGACTGAGGTGAGGCTGACTGGCCTGTAGTTCCCCAGATCCTCCTTCTTCCCTTTTTTAAAGATGGGCACTACATTAGCCTTTTTCCAGTCATCCGGGACCTCCCCCGATCGCCATGAGTTTTCAAAGATAATGGCCAATGGCTCTGCAATCACATCCGCCAACTCCTTTAGCACCCTCGGACGCAGCGCATCCAGCCCCATGGACTTGTGCTCGTCCAGTTTTTCTAAATAGTCCCGAACCACTTCTTTCTCCACAGAGGGCTGGTCACCTTCTCCCCATACTGTGCTGCCCAGTGCAGCAGTCTGGGAGTTGACCTTGTTCGTGAAGACAGAGGCAAAAAAAGTTCCGTCAGTTCCGTCAGTCAGGTTGGGATGACCCCGGGGCTGGGCATGTTCCATGTGTGAAATGCTGAGAGGCCAAGCAGCAGCAGCCATGCGTGAGATGTAACCGTTAATTACATCTTAGTTTTATGAAGTCAGACCTTTTTATTTCATTGATCTCACACTGAAGGCACTGCAGACACAGTAGGCTTTTATTTATAGCTGCCGCTGCTCCTTGGAACAGGCCTTTCCTCCTCTTGCATTCCAAACTGTCTTCATTCCTTTCCTCCTGCAGTCTGAGGTGGCTGGCTAGGCACCTCTTTCCCATGCCCGCAGCATTTTATGCCAATGGCTCTTTAGCTTTCGGCCTTGTCCATTCTGGTTTGTAACCAGTTATGGCCCGGTCGGCTGTAAACATGATTTGTGTCTGCACATCATGGGCTAAAATGAAGCTGTAGCAGCCAAGTGTGTGGTCCCTGCCAGAGGCCTAGCTCGGCATGTGAATCATGGAACTGGATTAGCACATTGGGTTTATTTGCAGTTTGGACGTGATTTCCTACTGGGCTCTGTGTAACGAGTTAGGGCAGTCCTCCTCCTTCCCAGCTGTCTGGGCAGTAGGACATCTCAGAATTCATTTCCCCAAGTACTGCTGGGGTCCAAGGCACCAAGTGATTTCTGCCTGGATTTTCCTGGAATGCAGTTCAGATGCACAAAGCCAGCTGTGGTGGCTATGATATGAACACTCACCAAATTGGGTTCTTTATACCTGGCTAAGGTGACCGGGTGTCTCACCAGATGGAGCATCACAGTTAAAGGCTGTAGAGCAGGCAGGGGAGTCTTACACTAGAGTTTGTGGGCAGGACCCTACCTAGCATCCTTTTTTCACATGGATTTCAAAGTGCGTTAGCCACTTCTCTCAACTGTGGAGTACAGACTGCTAAGCAATGGGACCAATTTACATGATAAAAAGTACTCCAGACTATGTCTGGAAAAGGCCCTTTTTGTCTAGAACTTCTGCCTTATCCCTGGCCAGTGGGGGAATTTTTTTTTTTTTTTAACTGGACAAGTCATTTTAGAGCCTGATGGATTTGTCTGTTTTGGAAACTACTTTTTTCTGGTAACTCGCCCACAAACAACTCGTTTCTTTTGCTCACTAGTCCTTGGGGCCTGTTTGTGCATAGGGACTGTTTCTCCCCTCTTGAAGTCTCCAGCTCTTAAATTTATTAGGATTTTGAAAAGAGAGGCCAGTTTGTCTCAGGTAACCAATGCCAGAGTCTCATCTCAGTCACAACAGTGTGAACTGGGAGTAACCCCTTTGAAGCCAATGAAATTACTCTGGACATACACCAGTGTAACTGAGCTGATACGCCTGCTCTTGGAAATCTTGGGTAAATCAGTGGGATAAATTTCCTTTGCCCAGACTGGCTTTCGGTTGTCACAGGCTGCTGGAAAACCAGATTTGTTTTTTCCTGACTGTCATTCGACTGCTAAAAATGGGCTTTTAAAATAGCTTGACAGTTGTGCTCGTTGTCTGGGCTCTGTAGGTGCTAGAGTCAAGGCCGGTGTTTTCGACGAAGAGCTCAGAATTCGGTTTTGATTTTGGCTTCTTCGGTTGCTGCTTTCTCCTGGGACTAAAATTATGTGCTTGCTGAGTTTGAGGATTGTTCTAGTTTTCTGTAGGAAAACTGGAGAAAGAGAGAGACATACACACAGATTTGGGGGTGGAATGAGGTGGGGTTGCCTGCCTGTGTAGGAAAAAAATGTGGGTTCTCTTGAAATCCCTGCTCCTTCTTGCACCTTGGAGGGTGTGTATTTAGAGCAGCTGTGGTAGTTTTAAAACATTTACAGTATCCTTCAAAATAATGGGCTTCCGCCACAACTGAAAATGCGCCTGCCTCCAGGGTAGAGTGCAGCTAGCCTTCAACATGCTGCAGCACTAGAGGACAGTTCAATTCAGCCTAATGGGTGATATTTAAGGCAAGCTCTTCCATCACTTTGCCCAGCTCTTTGATACCTTAAAACAGTTAATAAATGTTCCAAGCATCTAGCCAAAAGGAAAAAAAAAATGCAGTGCAGGGAAGCATGGAGCTCCCTCCACAGTGAAACCGGTACATCTGTAGATGTGGAATCTGTTTCCTTCGAGCCTTGGGTGTGCATGTTCTTGGGTCACACTGACTCTGGGCTTGTCTGGCTTGCATTAAAATGCTGCTCTGCTTTCTCATAAGAAACCTTCTGGATGGAAACCTCCTCCAGCAGAGCAGGTGTCTTGTGGTTCCATGCCTATTGGGAAACAGATGGCAGGTTTGCTGTTTGGTTGTATTAACAACTGGGCCTTCATGTTCTTTCCTTCTGATCTTTTCCTGCTTGGCCCCCCTGAATGAGCGAGCGTCTCCTAGCATCTCGGTGTGGATATGTCAGCTAGCCCTGGCCAGATGGGCTCTGATCCTGCCACCTGCATGGAGCTGCGGTCAGCCAAAGTCAAATTGACATTTTGGAATGTTGTCACTTGAAAACTCCCCTGGCTTATGTATCCTCCGCCATTGTCCATTCTTCCTTCTCCAGCGCTGTCTTGGGGAGCCACCTGCACAGAGCTGGGGCTTGTGTTCAACTCGCCAGGTTAAACATAGGGCAGAACTGGAATGTTCTTGAGGAATAGCAGCTAGGATGTCACCCGCTGGTGGTTATAAAGCCCTGCTCTACCTCACTGTGCACACAGTGATACCATTGCTAGACGCTACACATGGAAGCCAAAGGTTAGAGGTTCCAAAACCTAGAGCTAGCATCTTCCCCCATTAGGACCCGATTGAATTTGAGGCTGTTCAGGGAGTGATCCTTAGGATAAAACACCAAGAGACTCCTAGTGCAGATGCTCCATTCTGGTGTACGGTTGGATACTTTGAGACTTGCTTTTATTATTTCTGTCCTCCTTGCCAGGCCTCTCTTCATAGCAAAATGCATACTGAGCTCTGTCCCCAGTAGTCCTTACCTTGTTAGTGGGGTCTGCTCTAAAACCAGCACACAATGTGTCCATGCAGCTAGCTTTGGTAAATTATTGTGAAAATTTACCAGGCTAGGCATAATCTACCTGCCTACGCTGATGATGGCAAAACAGAAGTGTTGTTTACCCCTTTAAAAAACACAAGAACCAGGAGTTGCCCGCTGAAATTAATAGGTAGCAAGTTTAAAACAAACAAAAGGAAGGACTTCTTCATGCAACACACAGCCAACCTATGGAACTCATTGCCAGGGATGTTATGAAGGCCAAAAGTATAACTGGGTTAAAAAAAAAAAGAACTAGATAAGTCCCTGGAGAATAGGTCCATCAATGACTGTTAGCCAAGATGGTCAGGGACCCAGCCCCATGCACTGGGTGTCCCTAAACCTTCAACAGCCAGAGGCTGGGACTGGACAATGGGGTGGATCACTCAAAATTGCCATATTCTGTACATTCCATCTGAAGTACCTGGCACTGGCCACTGTCAGAGACAGGACATTGGGCTAGATGGACCATTGGTCTGACTCAGTGTGGCCGTTCTTATGTTTGCTTACCTGTGAGCACAATTTTTTTCAGCCTGACAGTTGTGTCTAGTGCTGCCTGGAGGGGTAATGAGCTGTGGTAGACAGAATCAGGTTAATTATAATATACAGCACTTATTTTGTGTAGGTTATTTGGAGAGTGTTTGGAGATGGGTGGGATTCTCCCCTGCTCTGTGCCTCAGTTTCCCCATCTATTAATATGGGAAGTGACTTGCCCAAAATCCCAGTGTGTCCCTTGCTGAATTGAGCATAGAACACAGGTCTCATGACCTGTTGTGTCAGGTTCCAACCACTAGATTTGTTGCCTAGTATCTAATCTTGGTAGAGGGTTGACTTGTGAGTGCTTCTGACTAGTGGGAGGCAGTGTGGCCTAGTAGATAGAGAACTGGATTGGGACTCCGTTTCTGCCACTCGCCTGCTGCATGACGTTGGGCAAGTCACTGCTCCTCTCTGTGTCTGTTTCCCCATCTGTAAATTGGGGATAATGATACTGACCTCTCTTGTAAAGTGCTTTGAGATCTACTGATGAGACATGCTAGAGAAGAGCGTGGGGATATTATAGTGCTTGTAGTACAGGTTGAAAAATGGCTGCTTGGGCCACAGACTGAGCGATCTGCTCTTTATGGGGTTAAGTTCCTGAGTCTCTGCCAGGCCTTCCAGACAGGGCACAGTGCTGTCTGATGCTAGGGAGCAGTCTTCAGGAGGTGGCCAGGTGACTTAGCTCCCCTCCAGCTGAGGGTCTGCTTCCTCCCTGCTGCTTTGAGATACCAGCGGTTAGTCCCCTCCCAGCACTAGGATCCTAGGTGACAGGGCCTGACCTTGGTTAAAAGGCAGAGGGTTAGCATGAAGAACCTGCTCTGAGGAGTGGCAAACCCGTACACAATGGTGTGCATGCTAACCCCCTGCAGTGCCTGGAGAAGTCTGACACCCTGGGCTGGACCCCAGTCTGGCCTGCTCAGCATGAACCTGATTGTGACCTGGGGCGGAACTGTCTCCGAGCTGCATGTTCCTGAAACACATGACTCCTTGCACCATGTAGCAGGAGAATAAGGTGATCAGATTTGGTTTTATTTCCCTGCTAGGGTAGTAAAGTAGGAGTGGAGACAGGAAACGCTTCCCAACTCCCACTCGCTGAGCTTAGCAGCTCCTTTGAAGAGCCGAGATGCCAGTCAGGCCTTTCAAGGAAAATCCAAGTCCCAAGCGGGAGCGTGCCTCCATTTTAGAGGCCAACCTTCTTATTAGTTGGCTGCTCTCCATGCTATGTTCCCTAAGCCCAGACACTGTGACAGCATAATACCTAGAAGAGCATCTGCAGACCCTTGTCCTTCAGCAGATGTCCCCACTAGCTACCTAGCCGTGATTAGAGACAATTGCTGTCTGTGAAAGGGATGGTGCAGCTGTAGCTCAGCACTGGCACCAGCAAGCCAGCTGGCTCGCTCTGCCGAGTCGACGCGATGGCCTGGAGCGTGTCTGCACCGTCTCATCGGCTTATTAAAATATCTTCTGACAGGCGCCAGGCTTGCTCGTAGAGGCTCATCACAGGGAGAGCTTGGAGGCTCTGGATGTTTTCCTGTTTGTGCACGGTGGCTCTCCCTTTAACTTACTTTTGCAAAGCTTTTGGCTGGCTGAGAGCTCTCTCTTTCTCAGCTTTTGGCTGGCAGGGGCGGGAGGAGGGAGCCCTGGAACTCTCTGATCCAGGGCCCTTGCATTGCTGTATTAAGGATATTGAATTTCTTTGACTTCCACCTCTTAGCTTGTACTCTGAGGCAGAGAGCGGCTAGAGGCGGGGCTTCTTGGTTATTTGCAGGGAAAAGGCCTTCTCTTAGGTAGCTGGTACAGTATGTGCATTGGGTATATTTGTCAGGTTGGTGGCTAGACATATTGGGGACCTTCCAGAGTCCATCTCGGTGCTGACAAAGCTATTGCTCCTGAGCTCACGTCACCATAGCCATCTGGCTGTTGGGGTTACCAGAGATCTCTGAGGGGGAGAGGGATTCTCTGTATGAACACCTGTACCTGTGCCGGGCACATGTTGGCAGGAGGGGCTCGTGCCAGTCTTTAAAAGAGAACATTGGGCATCCAGAGGTAAAGAGTTTGCCCTCTGGGCAACGCATGTCCCATTGGGATGCAGCAGATTGCAATTGTGTGTGTGGTGAGAGCTGCCTGGGGCTTCAGAAACTTAAATAGGCACAAATTCCATACCTCTTCCGCACTGCATAACAAACCTGCCCCTGGTTCCCCGAGGGAGCATGAAGAGCCAATTGCTGCCTGCTAATTACCATCCTGTTACGGATTAGAATGGGGTGGTGACCATCTCCATACATGTAGTGTATTAGTCTGATGCAACGCTCTGCACACAGCCATGACTCTGGGTGTTTCTCTTGTCCCCTTAGGGGCTGGGGAGGGGGAACAACAATGGCAGTGTTGTTGGAGGGGGCGCACCTCAGTATTGGTGTTGTCCTTGCACTCTACAGTGCACAGTCATAAAGTAAAGCAGTCACTGCCTCCAAAGAATCTGGGGGGTGGGGGAGACTTAGGGTGACCAGATGTCCCGATTTTTGTATAGGGACAGTCCTGATTTTTGGGTCTTTTTCTTATATAGGCTTCTATTACCCCCCACCCCCATCCCGATTTTTCACACTTGCTGTCTGGTCATCCTAGGGAGACTTAATAAATTCCCTTGTGATGAACATCTGGGAAATGGTGAGTTTAAGAGGGGTTTGAATAAACTCTCCCTAATCCACATACAGTAGCAACTTGCTACCACCTTGAAATCTGCCCCCAGCCCCAGATGGTCATCTTGGAGCTGCTTGTCCTCTGAGACGCTATTCGAGCGACCGGACTGCTAAGCCTTCGCTACGGTTGTGAAGCGTGCTCCAGGATGCTTTTGAAAACAAAGCCCCTAAATAAAACTCTGCTCCTGTTGATCAAATGAAGGAGCCGAGCCCGTTTTGTGATGCATCATTTTGTGTATGTTCCTTTTTTCATTCATGTACACAACCACTCGCAAGGGGTCGGTGAGACATAATAGTAATCAGGGAGAACTTCAGGGTTTGGGTATAAAATCAAACAAATCAGCCTGGTGGGATGTTAAATTGAGGACAGTTTCAAATGGAAGTAGGTTGGTAAAACAGTATGTGACATTGGGTTGTTGCTGTAAAAGGAGGGGGATCCTGGTGGTTGGGGTAATATGATCTGAGCCAGTTAGTTATGCCACATGAGAACCAAAGTACTTGAATCTCCAGCGTCACAGATCAAAGCCCTGAACCTGATCTCTGCAATTAGACGGCTGATGAGTCTGCATGTGCAGCTGACTGCAGGATCGGGGCCTGAGCTCATCCTTTTGGAGGATATTTACTGCATGTGTGAACAAGCTTCCTTGTCTCTTACCAACTGGATGGGTCCATTTTCTAGGCCTGCCAAACTTCCTCTTTCAAACGGAAGCCTCTGATTGCGTTAGTGTTTGTGTACCTGGCTGCAGTGTGGTCCCTGCTGGTGGGAGCACGAACTCGCTCCGACTGTAACCAAGCCACCCCAAATCAGTGCAGTCCCAGGGGGTTCCCTGCATTCCAGGACACCATGGAGCATACAAGCTCTGAGTGCTCCATGTCTTCTGTATTTTCGTGACCTTTAAAATGGCTGAGCGGATGAGTTTTTTTGGTGCTCCCCAGAAGGCTATGCTTAGGTTGAGACCTCATGTGCCAAGTTTCAGCCCTAGGCACATTTTCACAGCTGAGTGTTAAGGTGTTCTCCCTCCCTCCCCACAATTCCCTGCAGACGCTGTTGACAGCATAGCTGAGCTCTGCCCTGAGCCGGGCAGGCGCTGCTAACAGTGAGCTGTCTGCACAACCCAGTTGTGATCCATTCGGCCCTGGGGTGACAGGGCTTGCTGCTGGCTGTAAATCACTGAGCAAGCCCCGTGACACTCTCATTCAGACCAAGGCTGAGCTGGGCTGCTGGGACTTGGGTGTCTTTCAGCATTTCTGACTGGAAAGCTTGGTTCACACTCAGATCCCATTTCCAGACCACCTGCTCCGTGCAGGGCAATACCCTAAAGCCAGAGACAAGCTGGACCCATGCTAATCTGAGAGCTCCTTTAGCCAACAGCCTGCCGGATGCCACAGTCCCATTCCGAACCAGTCAGTCCTACCGAGGCCAGCTGAATGGTTTCCAGGCGTGAAGTAGGGGACTGGAGGGACCTGGAGAGGCTTCGGAGCAGCTGTGTCATTTGGAGACACTAGCTCCTGGGGGCAGACCTCATTAGCTGAAGGGCTAATGGCTTGCGCTGTATATGGCAGCAGATGTTTCATCTGCTGATAGGTGCCTTGACTGCATGTAACCCTCTAAAGTGCATCTCCTTATTACGAATTCTGCCTGATTAGCTTCTCTGTCTTAGGCAGGAGCTCTGCATCCCTCAGCTAGGTGGGATCTGGAGGCAGCAATCTGGGGGCACTCTGCCTCTTGTTGGTGAGGGGAAAATTCCTAGATTCCAAGGGACCACTGCAATCACCTTGTCCAACCTGCTGTGTAACAGGCCAGAGAACTGCCCCCAGATAATTGTCTGTGTGACATACGTGCACACCCTGCTGTTCCCCCCTGAGGAGCCTTGAGTGGTTCCCATCTGGGCCTTGGGCCGGACCATCCTGCGAGGGAGCATCCAAGGTCAGGGCTCATGCCCCCTCCTGGCTGTGCGGCAGACCTGTCTGCTGGACTGACCTTTCCGCACCCTCCATCCCAACTGCTGCTGTCAGTGACCCCCAGCAGGTGGGAGGAGAGCATCAGCAGTCACGACTTTCTGGCTTACCCCACGGGGTGAAAAGCAGCTGCTGTTTATAATGCCCCCTCCTCTGCGCCAGGAGATGCTGATGTGCCGTTGGTCTGCCACACCCTGCTGGAACGCCCACAGAAGCAGCAGCTCTTCCTCACCCCCAGCCTGGCGGGTAGTGGTCTCCCCTCCTCCCTTCAATCCAGGGAGGGTTTTCACTGGTGAGAGCTGGGGTGGAAAGACCAGCTCTAGCCTATAGTGCTGCCCAATGGCCATGGCTGGGTGGGCAAAGGAGCCGAGGCCTTGGAGCCCTGAGCCCTGGCTCTGAAATCCTGGGCTAGTGGGCCCACTGGAGGGCAGGGCGAGGTGAGCGATCACTGCCCAACCTCAGTGACAGACAGCAGGTGGGTTTGTCACACTCACTGTGCCATGGCTGCTGCTCAGGCCCCGTCCCAGCCAGCGCAGTCGCAGTCTGGGTGCAGGACGGGGGGTGCTCGCCGTCGGTGGCTACTGGTGTTGAACCAATATCTTGCGGGCGCTGGAGGGCAGTGTGTAGAAACCTCCATGGGGTGACAGGGAATGTGACTCTCTGCTGGGAGTGATGGCTCCGCTCTGAGCAAAGGCAGCACACTCCACCCCAGCCCCAAGACCTTGGAGATGACAGGATCTGAGCTGGCAGCAAGTGGAAAGGAGAGTGGGGATGCTGGCATGGCACTGGCACTCTGGCCAGCAGGAGGCCTTAAATCATAGGCGAGAATGACTCTGAATTCATTATGGGGCACTTATGTCCTAAAAGTTTTGTAATGTTTCACTTCCTATCCCTGTTACATAGTGCTGCAGCTCACGCCTGCCACTGCAGCTCTGCTTCCTTTTCTTAGTTGGCTGGCTCCCAGGCAGCATGGCTCTAGGCCAAGCTGGCACCAGATCTCCCCAGGCTGCTGAAAGCCATGCAACCTAGCCTCCCCCTCCAGAGAGAGGAAAGGGAATCTGTGCGGCTTTCCTCTCGGGCGAACAGGTGCTAGACAATGCAGATGAACCAGTGTTTGCAGGCGGGAGGAGAGCCAGCTATAGGAACGAATCTGAGAGCAATGGGTAAGGAAACTGAGCACTGTGACACTCATCAGATCCAGCCGTGTCCTAGGGGGCAGAGCCAGGCACTGCCCCCTGTTCTGAGATGTAGCAGGGGGCCTGCATCATCCTAGCATGGCTTCTCTGGCCAGTACTTGTTGTCATGCTGGTTAGAATGTGGTTGTAAGGGAGAATGCCCCTGTCTGCATTGATCAGGTCTATCTATGTACTTGCAGGCCCTCGTCACGCTACAGTATCTGAGCACTTCAAAAATGTTAGTGAGTTCCACCTCATAGCCCCCTCCTTGTCTCCATGAGGTAGGGCAGCAGGATCACCATTTGACAGATGGGAAATTGAGGCTCAGAGTGTGACTTGCCTATGGTCATTGGAAGCCTTTGGCAGAGCAGGGAATTGGACCCACCCGGCTAGCAATAGCTGTGCTTAAAGAGTGGGGCATGCATGAGCATGTATACTGTCTGGCTAGGATAGTATGCCGTGGTACCTGCTTCCCCTTCCGTCTTCTGGGAGGAAGAGGAGGTTTCCTGTGGCTGGGGGAGGAGAGAGCCCACTCACTTGACTCTACCTCCCCCGTGATCGTGGTAGTCTCTGAAAGAGTAACTGCTTCCAGCTGGCCTCTGCTGTCCAGGGGTTGGTGATGTCTGGAACCACACATGTGGGGAGGGGAGAGGCATGATGGGCTTCCTGGAATGCCCCCGCCCCCCACGGTTTAGAGTTTGCTCCATGCCAGGGATGCTCCACTTAGTCTCGCTGTTCATCACCGTCCTGGCCCTCATTAAGTGTCAGGCAGGACACCAGTTCTTGCAGCCTGCCTGGGAAAGACTTCTTGGACATCCCTATGAGGTGTCCTGTGTGCAGGGGCCTTTCAAGTGGCGGAAGGGGGCTGTTTTCCAGGGGCAGACAGCTTTTCTAGGAGCTCAGCCTCCTGAAAGAGCGCTTTCTCCTCTCACAAGGTGGAAGGATCCTCCCACCCCTTGTCCTTGGGAGGGTCAGCATTCGTCAGCCAGTGGTGCATGAGAGAGCTGGGTGTGCTGTGGCTACTTCCCTGCCGTTGGACACACTGTGGCCTCTGCGAATCAGGCCCTGCTAAGGTGTCTCCAGCTGGACAGCCAATGTCTCCAGTCACTTTGACCGTGCAGGGCCTAGGTGCTCGTTGCTTTGAGTTTACATCGCTCCAGGGTGGGGATGAGGGCCCCGTGTTCCCAGCTCCCCCATCATACTGGCCCAGAGGCCTCGTACTGCTCAGTATTCATATCCCCTATTCAGTCCAGCCAGCAGTTTCTACCAGTGTGCAAGGCTTCCGAAGCCACCTGAGTGGAATCACCAGGGCGTGTGAAGGGCTGGGGCATGCTGCACAGTGAGATTGAGCCCACTAAAGTCTGTAGTGCCAAAAGGCACCTTCCCTTTATCCCAGGGCTCCCTGGAGAGCAGGGTCTACTACAGTACATCCCTTAGCAAGCTGAGTCTGTATGTCTCTGGGCTGCTCTGAGCTAAAGTGTCCGATGACCAGACAAGTGTTCGTAAGCCCAGAGGGTCAGACTCTCTGAGGCTCTGCTGCTGGGAGGCCTGTCTGTATGCTAATGCGGCAGCAGGTGGGTTATGCCCTCCGTTGTCGGTAACCCCAATCACACCACAGTGTCCCGCTGCCGCACGGCAATATCCAGTCAAGTACTGCAGCTCATGGCTTTTCTCTCTCTCCTTTCTCTACAGGTGCAGGAGAGTCTGGGAAGAGCACAATCGTGAAGCAGATGAAGTAAGCAATGCCTCCCCTCCTTTGCTTTTGTTTCTGAATTTCAGCAATTTCCTCCCTATTTCATCCCACTGCAGAGAGTGGAGTGTGCGTTCTGCAGCCAGGGGCTGGGGGGGTGCCGCTTTCTGCAGCTGGGGGCCGGGAGGGTGCCACGTTCTGCAGCCAGGGGCTGGGGGGTGCCCCATTTTGTATGAACTCTTGGCAGGGGAGGGAGGGGGAGTGCGATCCAAAGCCGAAGCCTGTGATTTCAACAAAAGTAAAGCATCTATAAAGCATGGATAAGTTTCCATTAGCGAGACCTAGAAAAAGCGCTTCCAGGGGATAGTTATGGCAGGCTTCTCCGCACTGCGGTTGGGTGATGTGATTTCCATGTTCTTAGGGCTCTTGTTTTAAAAACACCCTTTGTGTTTTTCATCTGAACAGCAAGGGCAGTCCGCTCTGTGGGGCCAGTGATCAGTTGGCATGGCACCATCGACCACATCCAGACCCTAGAGAGCCTGTTGTGTCATAGCCTAGCTGGCTTCCTGCCAAAGGCTGCTGACCCTGTTAGCTCTGTTGGGGAATTCAGTGTGGTCGCTGGTGTCTGCACTGTCTCTGCTAGCCTCCCGCTAAGCACACTGTTCCCCTGTTCAATTCGCAGGATGGCTTGTTCAGCGTTTCCCAAAGCCAAAGCCAAACTGCCTGGAGGTTGGGCTGGAACTTCCCCAGTGCGTTGGCCCTGGCAGAACTATTGGTTAGAGGGCTGTTCACGCTTGCCTCTAGCCAGCATCAGTTGCTTCCCCGTTGGAGGCAGGAGACTGGACTAGCTGGCCCACTGGTCTGATCCAGCTGGGCAGTTTGTATGTTCCTACATTGCATCCATTTGCTCGCAGCAAAACTGTCCCACCCTGGGTCTTTCGAAGGGACATGTATTTCCCACGCTGCCATGAACTCGCTCGAATGCTGTGATTACCTGTGCTGAAAAACGTCCCTTTGTGTCCCTAGTCCATTACCTTGAAGGTATGGGGGCTATGCTATGGCCGTTGCGCCCTGTGAATGCCCTAGAGACCTTTCCTGTTCGGTTTTACGATGAGTCCTCCTTAGCGCGTCTCGGGACAGAGCAGAGAGTTGCTTTCGCTCCATGTGGTAGGACAGCACCTGGGAAAGCTGCTCTGAGCAGCTGAGTTCTTCCCACATCCCATGCTCACACTTGGAGTGCCATGGGCTCACTGTATTCCTGGGACTCGGACGCAGTCTAGCTTTGGTTGGGGTTAGCAGTGTCTGGGGAGAAGGGTCTCTTTGTTTATATGCTTGCTATTTTTGTCTTTCTTTTTAATAACACTGTTCAGTTTCAGCAATCCATCCATGTAAAGCTAGCAGCACCTCTGCACAGCCTTACAGGATAGCATTCAGACTCCACATGCTTTATGGATTCCGCAAAAAGATTAGGGAGGCAGAGCAGAGTAGAGGATTTAAAAAACAAACCCTTTTGATTAAAACCTTCTCTCGTAGCCAGGCCCTCTAATTTTGGGCGCAATGCTCTCTCGGGCTGGCATGATGCACCCAGAACTTGCTTAATTTGAGCAAAACTTTACTCTTCTGGCAGCTTGGGGCAAATTGCCATTTGAATATTTCAGTGACTTGCAATTAAACGTGGAAAGTGACATCAAAAATGCATATGACAGTGATTACATAAATAGAAAAGAGCAATGCTGAAAGGTATCGCGCAAAGAGGATACACAAAAATGTTTTGCGTTGGGAGAGGCAGCCCAGAGACCCCTGCACAGCATCACAAGCTAAAACCTCCTGATAGGAAACCACCCTGGTAAAAATCTGTTGCATAAGAATTGACAGACCCATTCCAGTGAGGAGGGAAAACGGTGATTGGCTGAACAGGGCCCTATCGAAACAAACAGAGGCATTATCTAAAAGCAGAGGGAGCTGATTGTCAGTGGAGTGACTTACAAACTCTGGGGTTTACACCACGCAGAGAGCTTTTTATAATCATTCTGTTCAGATGGGCTGTATCTCCTTAACATCTGAGCATCCAGACCAAGAGGATGGCCCGGCTAAAGAACAGCCAAATCCCCAGTGGGCATAACTCAAGTGAGCATTCCATAGGAGAATTAGACAGAAAGGGTAGATTTCCTGCCTGGCCTGAAGAGAAGAAACTCTCTTGCAAAGACAGAGAGGAAGGTTGAGGCATTTGACTGGGTCTCAGAAGATCTCGGTTCAATTTCCAGTGCTACCACAGACTTCCTGAGTGTGCAAATAACTGAGACTCTGTGCCTCAGTTCCCCACTGGTAAAATAATCCTTCTCTTCTGCTCTGTCTAGTCCCTACCCCAAAGAGCTGACAGTCTCATGCTATGTGATAGCTAGCAGAGTGGGGTCCTGATTTTGGTTGGTGCTTCTAATGTTACTACAATACAAAAAGCTGCTACTCAGAATAATACTCAAATGTATTTAAAACCAGATCCTTTCGTTACGTTGTCTGTATCTGAGCCTCTTGCTGAAATGTGTTTGTGATCCCCTGTGGTGTGGGAGCCCAATGCAACAGATTGTTCTGCTAGATTAAGGTGGGGTGGAGACTAGAGTACAAGAAGAGCTGTTTTAATGAGTCAATAAAATGCTTAAGTTTTAAAGGGCTACAGAATCTGGCTATTTTCGGCATCTCTACGCTGTCAATCAGCACAGCGTGCTGGAGCTGAACAGATTGGCTGCATTTGCTCGATTTATCCTGGCACATGCAGGCTTGAAAAATTAGTGGCAGGTAACAAACTTATGCCTGCCGGCTGGCTGGTCAGTGAGTCAGAGCTCTGCTGCAGGTGGAATTGATGAGCATCTGGTCAGTTTCACTGTTGCTATGCTGGCTAGTCATTTCAGCTGCAGGGAACCCACCCAGGGTCTAGTGGATTTCAGTATTGCTGTTGGGGACAGCAGCAGAGGCACAGCCTTGATCAAAACCAGCTGCTGCTGTGGGATGTCCCAGGTCAAGGGGGTCCCCGCACAGCCAAGGGGTTGTGATCACCCTCCCTTTTTTATGGTGACTAATTCTTTCTTATTGTAACATGGGCTCGTGGTAGGGAAACGGTTCAGTACCACTGCTCTGGGTGGTGGTTGGGAGAGAAGAGTCTCTTCTTCAGTTCTGCAAAAAAACCACCCCCCATCTTCTCTCAGCAGCTGACTAAACCTGACCAGAACCGCGGTCAGCTTCATGGCTGCTGAGCTCACTTCAGGCAGTGATTCTGGAACTGATCAGCTGCTGTAGAAAGCTGTGAGAGGCTGAGGTCTGGGGATGACCAGTAGTGGGAGGGCAAGAACTGAGGACCCAAAATCCAGTGGGGTGAGGAGGGGTGGGGGGGAGACCCCTCTTGGAGCCGGGATGGGATGATGGGGGAGCTCTGGCTGGGGTGTTGCTTGGGGAGGGATGTTGGTGACAACCCTAGTAGGTTAATCTGAAAGCTGGGTCCAGGGACAGCGCTCAGGTGGGGGGAAGCATGCAGTGCCCTATGCTTGCCGCAGGCTGAGTGCCCTGCCCCGGCTGAGGACCCCGTCTTTCATAGCAGCCATTATCTAGCAAACATCTGTGTGATTGTCTTCTCCCCTCGGAGTCGGGCAGCACTGCCACAGTCCTTTTCATCCCCGGTGCTGGGCTCCCGTGCTGGTAACATGGCCCTCTTAGCAGTGCTGCACCCAGAGACAGTCTCCACTGGAAAGTGCCTCTCAGGGGAACGCTTCCTGCCCTCTGGAGAGGGAGCTGCTGCACAGAACTGAATGGGGGCAGCTCCCAGTGAGCAATGTGAATCCTAGTGAGGGAGCAGGGGTGAGGGTGGGTTCTCCTGGGGAGCTCCACTGGGACATGGTCAGCTCGGTGATGGTCTGACTTTGTTCCCGCCCCCTCTTCAAGGATTATCCATGAGGATGGCTACTCAGAAGAGGAGTGCAGGCAATACAAAGCCGTGGTTTACAGCAACACCATTCAGTCCATTATGGCCATCATCAAAGCCATGGGCAACCTGCAGATTGACTTCGGCGACCCTGCAAGAGCGGTGAGTTACCCTCTCTGTGCCTGAGGATTGTCCTTGCTTTCACTGATAGCCCTGGCGTGGGGAGGTCAGAGCTCCTCTGCCTGCAGCCTGTCTGAATGCGGCATTCGAGGAGTTGTGACTCTTGCCAAAGGAGCAAGAATAGCTGAATCCTAGAACCGTTGGTGCCTAGAACCTCGCTGGCTGTTGGGAGGGTGAGGCTAGCCATGCCCAGCAGCAGTTGCACGCAATAGATTTTTAAGAGCTGTGCTTCTGAGTGGGTGAGGCCTGAGCAACATAACCCAGCCAGCCCCTAAGGCCTCGGGGGTTATGTTTAGCCTGAGGACTGCAGGCATGGGCATGTGCTGCTATGCTGTGCACTGCAGCCAGGCAAGTGCTTGTTCAGCTCCCACCTGAGCACCGTGTGTGACCTGTCCTCCATCCTGCTGGGTCCCAGCCTGAGAGATTGGGCAGGTGCAAGGGGAAGGGAGGTGTCTCTGGGGCGCAAGCTTAAATGAGGGTGAGCTTTCAGGTGCAGAGAACCAAAGTGACTCAGGCTTGGTCCAGGCACGTGCCCTGACCTACTCCACCGTTCACTCCCTCCCTGTAACCACCAAGAGCGAGCTAAGGGCCAGCATGAGCGAAGGGGATCTAGATAGTAGGCAGCATGGCCTAATGGCTATAGCTGTGGCTGGCGATTCAGCAGAGCTGGGTTTTATTCCTGGCTCCCTAGGTTTCCTGTGTGACATCAGGCAAGTTGTCTCCCTGTGCCTTCTCCAGTGGATAATGCTGCACTCCGCCACACCGAGACGCTGCCAGAGGGGGCTGTGGAAGGGCTAAGTAGGGTTTGGGGG
Organism: Platysternon megacephalum; assembly: GCA_003942145.1. Classification (NCBI taxonomy): domain Eukaryota; kingdom Metazoa; phylum Chordata; order Testudines; family Platysternidae; genus Platysternon; species Platysternon megacephalum. Next base: position 368,853 of record QXTE01000361.1, on the reverse strand, counting down.
AGCTAACAATAGCAGTAGCAATCGTGTGGTTTTTTCTCTGCCTGGGACCTCCCTCGTTCAGGGTTTGCTCACTATGCAAAACCGCGGGTCTGATTTGGTTGGTCATTACCTGAGGGATCAGAAATAGGACGCTGTTTGTATACAGGCCCCAGCGATGTCCCTCAATCGCTTAAACCGTGTGTAGCAAGATCTGAGAGACAGCAGGTGTCATTAATCTGCCTAATGACCGTGTGTGCGGTGCTGTCCTACCATACCTGGCTCCCGAGGAATGCTTTGATTTGAAGGCTAATGGACTAGCTTTGTGCTCCCAGAAGCTCCCCCTTGCTAATGAGGGCACAGGATAGATCTTCTAATGCTATTTTTCGATCCCAGTCGTAAGCTGGCAATGCCCTGAAATCTTCTAGGGACTTGCGTAAAGGTGCTTTAATAAGTGGGGTCCTTGCTGCTGACCAGTGGTAATTACCTTGCTCTGGTCCTCTGAAGAGCTGGTAGTTGATGCTTGGGGAGAGTTTTGTGATTATTACCCTGAGTACGTGATTGTGTGCTCTCTCTGCCAGTGAGAGCGGGTACTGCCGCGGGGGACTGCTTTGAATGCATGGTTGGCCTAACATCAGCCATGCAGCCAACAGCTGGAGCAGTTTTGCTTGATGCTAGCTAGTATAAGTGGTGGCAAAATTAAACCACATGCATTAGATGTTTGAGCCTAATATTTTTTTAACTTCCATTGTAGTGAGTTATTGCTTGTGGTGTTGGACGGGGAGAGAGGAAATGTCTCATGATAGCCATAAAATGCTGAATATGTCTGTGCACGGTTTCTCTAACTTCAGATCTGCCTCGATAGCTGCCCCCACCCCCAAATAAGTCTTCCAGAATCCCTAAGACAAGATGGCCAGACTTTTTTGATGCTTCGGCTATGTGCATGAAATAGGGCAGGTCGCAGCCACTCTCCTCATGACTGCAGTGGAAGCGCCGTAATCAGTACAGCTCCCATCATGCAGTGCTTCACCTTGGCCAAGCTGCTAGCTTCCAGGTGACTTTAACGCCGCTGAGATTACTAGGGTCCTCTGGTAGGTGCGAATTTCCCAGGCTTAGTGTAGGCCAGGGAAAAGGGGCTGCTTTCCCAGCTTGGCTTGGCTCAGCTCAGGTTTATTAATAGGACAAGAGCAGGCAAACCAAGCTCAGCATGATTCACTTCCTTATAAATGCATGTAGTGTGCAGGACAGACAAGTACTTGCTCTAGCGTACTTCCCCGTTTCCTGTATACCACTTCGTTGCCCTGCAGATCGATGGGGAGAGCCCTAGCAGCATGTAGCAAGTGCCCAGGTGGCCACTGAGCCATAGTGTGATGCTATGGTTTAAAATACAAGAGGCTTTGTACACCTGAGGAAGCTGGTCCTCCTGCCAAGCCAGCTATGAGCAGAGAGTGTGACTGCAGCAGCAAAACTGTCCGTTCCCCTTAAACACTGGAGGCGGTTGTACCTGTCAGAAGGGCTCCCAGCAGGAAAAGAGATGTTTAAGCCCTGCCTACGGCCTCCTGGCAGTGTGAAGCTGGCTGGCAGTGCTAGAGGCCGAACCCAGTTTACTTCTTTGGTGCTGTCCGTATTCCTGGCCAAGGGCAGGAGGCTGAGCTGGGAACTGTCAGCAGAAAGGAGTCCACGAGGACAGTTCTGCAAACCACACAGGGCTGATGTGGCAGAGCCGGCTGTGGGTTCTCAGCAATTCAGATGAGCTGGGCTCTGCTGGAAGCTTATTCCCTTGAGGACTGTCTTGAGTGAGTAGCTACAAATGCTGAGGCAAAGGAATTCTTGATGCTCCAGTCTCCATCCCTCCCACTTCCCAGCAGGGAATGCTTCCATTGTCTTAGCTTGGATTTCCTGTTACCTCTCTGTTTGCCACGGGGTCATAAAAGGCGGAGACAAAGCTTCTGCATTTCATTTTCTTATGGGAGCATCAGCTGGTTGGGTGACTGCAAATGAGCAGTCACTGTATAGCGGGATGTATTTCTCCCCCTCCCTCCATGGTTTAACAGAGGCCAGTTGAAATGAAATCTAGCTTATTGTTTGGAGGAGTCCACAGCTAGGAATGCATCCCTGATACAGTGGCATGGCAGAGGACCTGGTCCTTTCCTTTCTGACTTCTATAGGTTCCTGAGAAGTAAATGTATGTGTAACTGCTGGGCAGTGTGTTTTACGCATTCACTTCCATGCCTGACCACAGAGGACGCTAGTCTGTTACAGTCCCCACTACAGAGCCAGGCTCTTTTAGCGCTGGAGGTCCCCAGTGCAGTCCCTGGGCGTGCTCAAGCGGGTGGCCGTCACATGTGCTGTTGTGAAAAGCCCCTCCAATTAGAAGTGCAGGGTGTCTTGGGGACAGTGCTGCGGTTGGGCCTGAAAAGCTGGAGCTGCAGCAGCCCAGCTGTGTACATGCCAGCAGCCGATCGGCTGGGGAGGCTGTGTCTGATTCTCCCCATGTGTTTGTTGCAGCACGCTTTGATCCTGCTTTTAGAGTTCTGCTCAGCACTGGGAGAACCTGCAGAGCAGTCACAGTGCAGCATCTATTCCGCTGCCCAAAATGCTCCCTCCTCTCCAAACAATGGACTGACCGAGCCATCCCGGTGACCGGCCAACTCTGTAGGGCTCCTGTTCATGTCTAACATCCTGCCTTAGTCGCCAGAATGCCTTGCAGACACTTGACAATCTGTCACCAGTTTCCCCCAGTGTCATAATTTCGGTGCGTGGGCAAGGGAACGAGAGGAGATCTCTGTGTAAATGCAATGGCTCCTGAACAATATTGCCCAAGTTTCCTTGCTGTCAGGTTACGAGCTAATCCAGATGGTGTATTGCTGTTCCCAGGGCTAAGTAACCAATGATAAGCCATGACTGCATATTTTTTAATTGACATCTAGTTTGTTTGCCTGCCATCAGCCCTGCAGGAAATCAGTGGAGTCCCAATGCGTGGATTTTTCTGCTGGCTTCTTTGCAAAGATTTGAAGTGTCACTTGCCCCATTACTCAAAGAAGCAAACCTCCCTGAAGAGGAGTTTCTTGGGAGCCTTAGAGGCACGTGCATGGTACATGGTAGGTGCAAACCTCCTGGGTTTTGGAGCGCTATGTTCCTCTAGTACAAGGCTTGGCGATCAAACTTCAGTGTGATCAGCTTTAATACACAGCAGACGTGAGAAGCAGCTGTTGCTCAGGAACTTCATTGATGTTTGTGGTTTGCTGTTCCCTGCAGGATGATGCTCGTCAGTTATTTGCACTCTCTTGCACTGCAGAGGAGCAGGGAATCATGCCAGAGGACCTTGCCAATGTGATTCGGAGGCTGTGGGCTGATAACGGCGTCCAGGCCTGCTTTAACCGCTCCCGAGAGTACCAGCTGAATGACTCTGCTGCATAGTGAGTACCTCTCCTCTACTGTCCTCAGGCAGATTTAACCTGGGGCTGAAATATGCCACAGCTTCAAGTGGCAGGTGCCAAAGGCCAGCCTGTGCAGTATGTGAAAACTGATGGGGAGCTGCACCCCAATGATCGTGGCTTGTTAATGCAAATTGGTCATTTTGTCCATGGAGCTGGACACTTGCGTGCACAGCTGTCGTGAGTGCACGCACTGCTGTAAGCACGAAAGGGGCAGGTGTAGGATAATGCAACATTGACCGTCACTCTGCTAGATTTGCCATGTGACACAGCGGTCTCCATTGCTTCCTCTGGTGCTATCTTAAAATAATCTGTTGTGGTTGCATGTCAATACTGGGCAAGGTAAACTAGTCATTGGTGCTGGCTCTTGGGCTTTCCCACCAACCATTGTTCGCAGGGACTGTTCTGGGCCCCTTGGGACCAGAGGAAGTAGTCTGGCCAGGGGAGGGGGAGTTCAGGGAAGGGTATGCCACATCCTCTGAGAGTAATTCTAGTACAAGTTGAGCACAGTTTGGATGGAAACTGTCCAAGCATTGTGGGGCGCTTGGGTCTGGAGTTTCTGGGCTGGGTTGCCCCTTCTTGCCCGCCCCCCGCCCTCCCCCATGAGCCTTGCGAATGGGTTAGCTGGAAGCTGGGGAACTGCTCATCATTGCTACCTGGTTTGTGACACAGAGGCTAGCCTGCTGTTGCTAACGCAGCCCAAGGGTTGGATCCTAGCAGACTGCCCTGGATTCACAGCCAGGTGGACACCACTTTGTTCTCCAGGGGATGTTCCTATGACCCCTTGCCCTTGTTTAATGTTTAGGTGATCCTGTGGGACCTGTGCAGAACGCTCCATTGTCCCAGGACCAGGCCCTGCCCTGTGCGTTGCAGACTCATCCTTTGTCCCCAGCCCACTGCAGCACCTGGTGCACCTTCCTTCTCACAAGCTCACTCAGAAATTCCTGCCAGGCGTGGCTGGCTCTGAGCCATTGGCTGTAGGGGGCAGTTGTAACCTCTCCACCTCCTGGGAACATATCGCAGTTGTGACGGTGTCTGTCTCCCACCCCGTCCTTTCTGGATTGTTTCCCATCTGCTGTCGTAAAGTACAGCCCCACGTCCTCCTCCCAAGGGCAGTAGTTTTGGGTGTCTCTGTACAGCCACAGGCTGGTGGTGGATAGAAGACACTGCTCAGGTTCTTGGGGCCAGCCTCAGCAAGGAGAGCCAGGCTCCAGTTTTGGCTGTAACGCATTTTCCTGCATTTGAGTGTGTTTTTTTGGCAAAAATATCCCGGCTCTGGCAGTGTGGGNGGGGCCCCCCCCCCCCCCCCCCCCCCCCCCCATGAGCTGCGAGGAGAACACACACTGCATGAGTTCCATGTTGGACCTCAGTCCCTCTCCTCCCTGAGCACCAGAGAGGAATGGTCTGAATATTTACGCCACTATTTCTCCATGGCGTAATTCGATGGCCTGCTTCACAGAGTTGCCTCCCCACATCCTAGAGCCCTGATGGGCTGCAGGCCGGCAGGGTTTGATTGATCGCTTGTTGCTGCGTTGCAGTGAAGGTTTCAAGCCTGCCTTGAAACTAGGGGCTCCACTAAAACAACCTACCTCTGTATTGCTGCTCCCTAGCATCCTGGTAAGCGGGCTGCTGTTGCCCTGCTCTTGTGGCTGTTCTTGGAACAGGAGTGCGTCACTGCATCATGCACTCCATTTCACAAACCCACTGCTAATGTGTTTAACGAGTTTACAACGGGCTTGTTGGCAGGGTAACCCGGGGAGAGGTAAACAGACTGCAGGCTCTCCTTTGGGTCAGCCTCTCCTTTCTAAGGGCTTTGGGGTTTTTAAACCATGCCACTCGCGGAGATGGAGCCATAGCTGTCCTTCCATGGCGGAGGCCCTGTGTGCATTACCTGGTGCTACCCCAGGGCAGCTCATCTGGCCAGCCCACTTAGTGCTCTGGGACTTCCAGGGTGAAAACAATTTGAGTGTGTTGTGGGGAGACTGGAAACAACTGAAATGAAATTGACTCTTGTCAGTCTTCGCTTCAGCTAGCCCCAGCTCTCAGCCAGGTGTTGCCATTAACTCTCCCCCAACCCCTGTGCAAAACTTTCATCTGCATTTAGTGGTGCTTTTAACCCCGGGCTAGCTGGCCTGGCTGGGGGTGAACCTGGGTGCCACTTTCATTGGGTCTGGTAATCTGTCCACTTTGCAGTGAGGACACAGGTTAAACCACTGCAGTGCTGCTAGTCCTCCAGTGCCTTCCCACAATTCCCCCCGTGCCCAGAAGGACAGCCAAGTTTCCCATTGTTGCCTGGAAAACAGTCCTAGAGCGGCTTGGCTGAGTGTAGTGCAGAGCTCCCTGGGATGTGCTCCCAGGAGTTCCAGCCACAGGCACAGGGGAGTGCAGCATCACAGGCAGGGCTTTGCAGCGGGGTGCTGCACACCCAGGCTAGGCTGACCGGCTGGATTTACACTGCAGTGAAGACGAACCCTTTTGTCCCAGGCACTCTTTTGGAGAAGGCATATTTGCAAATCCAGAGCTGAAGTTGCTTCTCTTTAGGGTGCTGACGCTATGCTGGCGGCACCCTGGGGACCACACACACACATAACAGAACTAGAAAGGAGGATGTTTCGAAACCATGTCCTCATATTGCAGCTCTTGTGCCCAACAGTCTCCTGACTGCAATGGTGAGGCCCAGCCGTCAGGCCAGAGGGCGGGGGGGTGCCTGAGTCCCACCCAGCCTTCCCGGTTCCTTTTGCCTCCGGCACATCCAGATCTGTGGATTGCCCTCAGAGTCCCAGCTGGTCTTTCTGGACGGGAGGGGTCTCTGAATTGCCCCCTCCCCCTTCCTCTCCTCTGCCAGAGGAGTCAGTGTGTGAGAGGCGATTGTCCCTCTCGCTTAGTGAGCAAATATTTCATTACAGTGATTGGGAGCCATGGCTGGCTGGGCTGACTGGGGAAACACCCTCAGCAGAACCTCCCACTGCACATGTTCCCTGGGCTCCAGCACAGAGGCTGTAGGCAAATGCCCCAGTTTTGCCAAAAAAGTCGGGATGGCCAGGACAGAGTTTAAAAAAGGGACTGTCCTGGCCAAATGGGACATATGGTCACCGTAGTCAAATGAAATCAAATTTTAAAAACTGACATACTCTTGGTCCAAACATCAACACAGCTGCTGATAGGACAGCAGCACTTCTCCTCAGCCCTGTTTGTCAGCAGTTTAAATTACATGTACTTTTGCTTTAAGACCTCGTTGCTTTTATATAAAAAAGGCTTTTGTCTCGGCATAGTCACTTACAACTCCAGCTTCCCTTGTCCTGTCAGATATGTGGAGAGGCTGGAGGGAATTCAGAGAGTCACAAAAAGTGTCATGAAATCGACTGATGGGGAGAAATTGTCAAGGATGTACAGCTCAACTAAGCGACAGCTAATGGTGGGAGAAATCTGTCTCCCAAGTATTTGACACATGCAGATAAAAAAGATAGGGTGATCCAAGAAGGGGCATAAACGAGTGAAATAGAGCAAAGGAAAACTTGCGGACAGTGAGATCTATTTTACTGTGGAATAGTCTCTCCAAGGAAAGGGACAGAAAGCCCCATGGTACATTTAAACTTAGTTCAGTCTATCCTCCAGGGCTTTGTCTAGAGAGGACAAATTCTGCCTTGGCAGGCAGATGAGCAAGCTCTTTTCCATCTCTAACTTACACAACTCTCATGGGACTTTGACAAAGGGCCATCAAAGCAGCCATGGAAACAAATGTAACAGGCTTGCTCATCTGCTGCTCCGGAGAGGGAGAGCCAAGCTTTGGGGTGAGCCACCAGATCCTGGCTGATTAGTACAGTGAATAACCTGTTCAGCAAGCCCTACAGTTACAGCCATTCCCCAGGGCTTCTGCATCCAGTACAGCAGTAATTCTCAAACTTTTGTACTGGTGACCCCTTTCACATAGCAAACCTCTGAGTGCGACCGCCCCCCTTATAAAAATGTGGTTTTATTTATATATTGAACACCATTATAAATGCTGGATGCAAAGCGGGGTTTGGGGTGGAGGGTGACAGCTCGCGACCCCCCATGTAATAACCTCGCGACCCCCTGAAGGGTCCTGACTCCCAGTTTGAGAACCCCTGCAGTACAGCATATAGCCTCTGTAAGTGGGACTGTAAGTCAGAGGGGAAATGTGTCAGATAGGCCTAGCATTTTCGGACCTGGGTGCCTAGAATAAAGCTCTCAAAATTCCTGTTTACACACTTCAATCAAAGTGGCTGGTGTTTCAGACATGCCAAGCATCCCTAAATCCCACTGAAGATGGGAGATGCATTTGCTCAGCACTCTTGGTAATTAGGCCACTTTTGTTTAGGTTCCTAAATGAGGATTTAAGAGCCTAACTTGAAGCTCCAGATTTGAGCCCGCTGGGCTGTATATCGTATAGAACAATCTGCAGAACTCACTGTCTTTCTGAGTAACCAGGATGTGTTCATGTCATGTAACTCCTCGAGCTCTGATGCACTGGAGAACATCTGCAGCTACAGCTTGCAAAGCAAAGTGTGCCCTTCCAAGTCATATGGCAAGTGTGTCTTTCTTCATGGCTTTTTTTTTTCTGGCTGCCTGTGGAGCACCAAGAGCCACTGAGTGTTCACTTCGTGTGATCCTTAGCTTGTACAGGGGAATGTTCTGCAGCCAACGATTATCCTTGGGGGATGGCTTTATTTCTGCCTTTTTCTTTCTCCTGCCCTGGGCAAGAGCTTTAGATAAAGGGAAATACACTTCCTGTATCTCCTTACAAGATAAATTCTATCCCTTTCTTGTTGCTGTTGTTACATTTCAGTGCTTGAAAGACTTTAAAAAAATGCTTTAAAGAAACCCCACAAATGAAAATGTCTGCTTTGAAGAGAAGAGCATCTTAAACGCAAGAAGAACAATTTTTTAGGTGAACTTGAATTCTCCAGAAGTCTAGAAGAGCCTGTAAGGAGCTGATTGAGTTCCATCATGGCATTATCTGGACCTATGCTCCGGTACACTCCATCAATGCTGGTAGGTAGGCTTTCACGTCAGAAATATGGGAAGCTGCAGTGTGAACGGTAAGAAAAGAATTAGGTGCTGTCATCGAGATTGACAGCTTGTGAGGACATCTTCAAGCAGAATGTGCATCCAGCTGCATTATGGCCCTACCCAAGGCCAACATGGTTTGGGCACAGCTTGGGCTGGGCACAAGTCACAAGACTACTAGCTTTAGAACTTCTGAGAGGAGGAACCATAAACCCCAAGTGCAAACATTGATCTGGAATTAACTATAGCAAATGTGACGGAGCAGCCGAACAAACTATTCTTGTAAGGGCCCAAGACACTTTCCTCAGGGGAAAGGTCCAGTAGATGTGCTTCCCATGGCATTGGTAAGGGCATGCATTGTTTTGTGGGGTTGAACATGCTTTAACTTCCAGATCTGGAGCAGCAGACTCTGCTCCCATGCAGAAAAAAGATTCTGCCAGTGAAAGGCTACATCACCTTTCGGTTTGGCAGTCTAACAGCTAGAATTTAAGCAAGCAAATGAGTCCCTCTCTCAAGATGCTCAAGTACACTTGTAGAAGTAGTTATTCTCCTCCTTTTGAAACTAACCCAGATGTGTTCCTTCCAGGGGAGGCAGTTGCTGATTCTGACACTGTCAGTATATGTCCCTCAGGCTTCCCGTTACTGATGCTTTTCAAATTATGCCAGATGTGACTTTTTTGGAAACTCTCTAAAAGGCAGCAGCTCACACGTTTACCAACTGAAACCTCTTTCGGTAAACTGCCTCGGTGTCATCATCAATTAGCCTGGGAAAGAAAGTACCCCATTGTGGAGTGGCCTGGTGTAACCTTTGGAAATGGCCCCTGCCTGTGGATGCCCCATGTGGTTTGTGTGTTGGAGCTCTGTGGTCACAAGGCTAGTCAGATTTTTGTGCCATCCACGCTCAGCAAAAGCAGACTGTGAAAGCTGGGCATTCTTTGCTTGCCTTGGCTCAAAGCAGCTGTTCCAAATCCACACTGACAGCTGTATGAGAGTCCTGGCTCCCATTTTACTGTAACGAAGGGGATGCAGGAAATGCCGCTTGGAAAGCTGAGCACCTGGCGTAACCCACTGAGAAACCTTCAGAAGACCAAGCCAACTCCACTTAAGTTCCTAGGCTCATCTTTTGGAGGTGTTGTACAGGTTTCCTCTGAGGATGAGGACTGACCTTGTCCTCGTAGGAAACGTGTACAACACCTTCAAAAGATGAGCCTGGGAATTGAAATATAGAGCGATCTGGATCACTAGGAAAGCTGGATGCAAGCAAACGGTGTGTTTTAATACAGCCAAATATAGTTATACATCCAGGATCAAAGAATGTGGGCCATACTTACAAGATGGAGGACTCTGTCCTGGGAAGCAGTGACTCTGAAAAAGACTTGGAGGTTGTGGTGGATAATCGGGTGAACCATAAGCTCCCAGTGCGATGCTATGGCCAAAAGAGCTAATGCAATCCTGGGGTGTATAAACAGGGGAATCTCCAGTAGGAGCAGAGAAGTTATTTTGCCTCTGTATTTGACACTGGTGCAACTGCTGGAATCCTGTGTCCAGTTCTGGTGTCCACAACTCAAGAAGGATGTTGATAAATTGGAGAGAGTTCAGAGAAGATCCAGGAGAACGATTAAAGGATTGGAAAACCTGCCTGAGTTCAATAACCTCAAGGAGTTCAATCTACTTAGCTTAACAAAGAGTAGGTTGGGGAGTGACTTGTTCAGTTTGTAAGTACCTAGCTGGGGAACAAATATTTGCTAATTAGCTCTTCAACCCAGCAGAGAGAGGCATAATGAGAGCCAGTGGTTGATAGCTGAAGCTAGACAATTTCAGTCTGAAAATAAGGGGTACATTTTTAATGTTCAAACCTGGAGACCTTAGCCTGTTTGAATCCTAGTAGCTTCGCTTGCAAAACAACTGTAACAAGAAAATCCCCCCTGAAACGGCACACGGTGTACACAAGCAGAATGGTCTGGTGGATAGAGCACTGGATTGGGGCTGTGGAGATGAGGGTCAACCTTGGCTTCGCCACTGGCCTGTTGGGTGACCTTAACCAAGTCACTGCTCCCCTGTGCTTCAGTTTTCCCAACTATAAAAAGGGGTTGTGACGGGGTGGATCACAGAGTCCCCCTGGGAGCTGCCATCTGATGTGCCCAGACTACTTCTACCCTTGCTTTCCCTGCCAGCTCAGGACTCCAGCACCCTGTCTTGCTGAGCCAGACACTCCCATCTGCTCCAGCAAAGACCCAGGGTCTGAATTACTTGCCCCAAAGCTGCAGGTTTACCTGAAAGCAGCTCACGGAAGTGTTCCTGTCTTTAACACTCAGATGCCCAACTCCCAATGGGGTCTAAACCCAAATAAATCCGTTTTACCCTGTATAAAGCTTACAGGGTAAACTCATAAATTGCTCGCCCTCTATAATGCTGATAGAGAGATATGCACAGTTGTTTGCTCCCCCAGGTATTAATACATACTCTGAGTTAATAGGTAAAAAGTGATTTTATTAAATACAGAAAGTAGGATTTAAGTGGTTCCAAGTAGTAACAGACAGAACAAAGTCACCAAGCAAAATAAAATAAAATGTGCAAATCTATGTCTAATCAAACTGAATACAGATAATCTCACCCGTAGAGATGCTTCAGCAAGTTTTTTCCTCAGACTGGACACCTTCCAGGCCTGGGCACAATTCTTTCCCCTGGTACAGCTCTTGTTCCAGCTCAGGTGGTAGCTAGGGGATTCTTCATGATGGCTCCTCTCCTCCCTTTGTTCTGTTCCACCCCTTTATATATCTTTTGCATAAGGCAGGAATCCTTTGTCCCTCTCTGGGTTCCCACCCCCTCCTTCTCAATGGAAAGACACCAGGTTAAAGATGGATTCCAGTTCGGGTGACATGATCACATGTCACTGAAAGGGCTGGTCCACACTAGGGGCGGGATCGAACTAAGGTACTTCGACTTCAGCTACGCGAATAGCGTAGCTGAAGTCGAAGTACCTTAGTTCGAACTAACGCGACTTACCTCGCGTCCGCGCGGCGCCGCGATCGAAGTTCGCGGCTCCTACTTCGAACTCCGGTACTCCGCTCGCCCTGCAGGAGTGCCGGAGTGCGAAGTAGCGCGTTCGGGGATCGATCTATCGCGTCCAGACGAGACGCGATAGATCGATCCCCGATACTTCGATGGCTACCCGCCGATCCGGGCGGGTAGTCTGGACGGGGCCCAAGACTTCATTGCCCACTTTCCAGCACACACGTATACAGGAAGACTTACAGGTAAAACAGAGCCATCTGCAGACAATTGTCCTGGTTAATGGGAGTCAAGATTCCAAACCACCATTAATGGCCCACACTTTGCATAATTACAATAGGCCCTCAGTTATATTTCATATTTCTAGTTTCAGATACAAGAGTGGTACATTTATACAATAGGATGATCACACTCAGTAGATTATAAGCTTTGTAATGATACCTTACAAGAGACCTTTTGCATGAAGCATATTCCCGTTACATTATATTCACTCATTAGCATATTTTTATAAAACCATATAGACTGCAACGTCACAGGGGTGTAATGAGACTGACCTCCTTTGTAAAGTACTTTGAGACCTACTGGCAAAAAGTTTACGTAAGAGCTAGGTAGTATTAAATTACCTCTTCGGGCGGCCTCCCCAGTTCAGAGGTGTGGCTTCCAACTCTAAATAGTAAATTCTCTCCCCCCGGAGCAAACAGCGTTTTCTTACAGCATCCTCTCCTGACAACTGGAGTCTTCAGCATGTCACCTTGCAGTAGTAGCTCAGTTCATGAAAGCCTTCAGCTAACACGCTCTTTGAACGAGCCTTCTGAGGTTGTGAGGGCAGGCTTCCAAACCTTCCAGCTATTCCAATCAATAGAGAGAGACAGACAGCTGGGACCAGCCGCAATTTGCCTCAACAGTGCTTCAACTGCACTCTGATCAGTCTGCTTTGCACCGAGAATGGCCAGCCCGTTTGCTGGGAGAGTTCCCTAAAAGAAGGGAAATGGGAGAGCCCTGAGTTCTAGTAACTTAGAAATTCACTGACTTGCAGTTCATACTTTATAGGGGGGAGCTGACAGCGAGAGACAACCCCCCCCCCCCCCCCCCCCCCATTTCCTTTTTTCTGACCCACTTGTGGGGAGGCGATGCTAAGCTCTGCGAAGATCAGAATTCTAGCCATAGCCCAACCATTTGCCACTCCTTTTGCCTGGAAAGGGCAACTAGAAATGTCTGCTCCTGGCCCTGGACCAGAGGACTCTCTATCACCCCCAGACCCAAGCCTCATTGAGACTCCAGGAGAAACCCCATTGCGTTAATTTCAGCAGTGCAGACTGGATGTAGTGGGTTTGTCTGTAATCAGTACCATGTGGCTGAGTGCATATTCTTGCCCTGATTCTCATTTGCATTAAGACTCTTGCATTAAGACACTGCTCTGGTGATTCTAATTGACACCCCCTTGAGGACCCAGAGCAGCAGAAAGGGCCCTCGGTGCACATGAGAATTAGGCCTTCCGTTCCTTGGCAGGAGCACTCCAGAACCTGGCAGTGACGTACCAGAGAAATCTGACAGTTTATCTAAATAGTTTTCCCCAAGAAATTTTATATTAAAATGCTGTTTTCAAGTTTCTTTTGGGGGAACCTCCACAGTCTGTCTTCATTGTATCTCTGGTGCATGAACCTGGCCATCTAGGGGAGCCGGACGTGGCTCCAGCTGCTCTCTCAGATCAGCAAGGGGTCACTAGCAAGTGGCATGATGTGCTGCTGTCTCTCATTCCTAGGACTGAGCATCCCTTGATTGCATGGGACTGATAGAGCCTGACAGCCTAAACCTCTGATTGCCTGAGATGATGGTGTGTTGCACTGCAGCTATATCACCAGACCAGCATTCAAGTACAGAAGGCTTTTAGTTAGAGAGGAGAATAAGGGGCTGGCGATATGGGGTATCTTCCCAGTTATACTGGTAAAGTTAAACCGCTCTAGTTATACCAGTATAACACTGTTGTTGACACTCCTGGTATAAGTTCTTTTTTTCAGCTTAGCTTAAATCACTTCCAACATGATCTAAACTAAACTGAAAAAGGGTCCTTAATAAAAAGGCCATCAGCGAAAGCGTCCACATGCCGAGTTATGCTGGTAGAACTCTAGCGGTTTAAATTCACACCCTACCTTCTACCAGTACGACTTCCCCATGTAGACAAGCCCTGAGAGGACGGTATCCAGAATACCCTGCGTTGCTTTCATCGTCCCAAATTCTTTATTGTATGAAAACCAGATTGTCTGGTACAGGTTTATGCTAATGTCTAACCAGACAAGAATGCGTGCTTTGCTGGTGGCAGGCGTTCTTCTTCGAGTACTTGCTCATATCGATTCCAATTAGGTGTGTGCATGCCACATGCACAGTTCGCTGGAAGGTTTTTCCCCTAGCAGCACCCGTCGGGTCGGCTCTGGAGCCCCCTCGAGTTGCGCCTTCATGGGGCCACATATAGGGCCCTGCCGACCCGCCGCCTCTCCAGTTCCTTCTTACTGTCAGTGGTGGTCATCGGAGTGTTTCATCTCTAGTCTTCAACGAGCGATCCTCTAGCATATTTTCTGTAAATAGTTAAAGATAGTTTAAAAAATTGCTGTAGTTAGTTAGTTAGACATCTAGATTTGGGGTACTGGGGAGTGTTTCCCTCCCCCGCTTCCCTGTCCCTCTCCCAGGCCCGGGGCATTCCTCGGACCCAGGGGTTTAAGCCATGTGGGGTTTGCCAGAAGCCTATGCCCAAGGCAACCCGCACTCGGCTTGTCTAAAATGGTTGGGGGAGTCCCATCAAGCAGACAGGTGCAAGATCTGTAGGAGCTTTTGCACCCACACGAAGAAAGAGAGGGCTCACAGACTAAAGTTGCTGCTAATGGAAGCAGCTCTCCGCTCTCAGTCTGAGTCGAGCCCCATGGACACAGCACTGGGCCCCTCAGTGTCGGTGTGCAGCGTGCCAGCTTCGGTCCGGGAGGTGCCGAGGAAGGACTCTGGGGTCAGAGACCCTCAGCACTAGCACTCCCCGGGGCCGAGCACGGTGTGGGATCAATCTCGGCACCACTCACAGTCTCCTGTCCCGAAGAAGTAGTACAGGAAGACTGATAGAGGGCGCTCCCCTTCCCGCGCACAGGAACCTGAACCCAGCGGAGGGAGACCACACCTCCCCTCCAGTCAGCAGCCGGCACCGTTGACTCGGGGCCCACGGGAGGGACCATTGAGTCCCAGGCCACCGGAGAAGACCTGGGTGGAGGATTTGGACCTTCCATCCACACCCAAGACTTATGAGGCGACGTGGGACCTGATAACATTGACAGTGTCACAACACCGGTCCCGAGGCCCCAAACGACTCAGAGGCCACTGGTGAAGTCCAGGGGCAAGCCGCCTATGACTCGGCAATTATCTACATTGCCCCGGCACCTATCCCTAGCAACGACAGGCATGGCACCGTCATGGTCCCCGCGCGCGGATTCATCTGAGTCCGCATTGGACACTGACTCATATGTGTCCCAGAGAAGCCGACACCGTAGCCACTGGCACTCCCAGTCAGCAAGGATGACCCAAACTTTCCCCTCAGTATCATGGCCACCACAATGGCAGGTACCAGCTCAGATGCTGACCCAGTGGCTCTTCTGGACTCCGTGCGCTTACCACCAGTCCCAGGGGTCCGCCTCGGTACGCTCCTTTTCGGTCGTGTCTGAGAGGAGGACTGCCTCCAGGGCCAGGGATTTCTTCCGGGCATCAGCCACCGCTACTGCCACCAGCGCTACGATTGGTACCGTGCCTGGTACCGACAACAGACCCGGCACCACACCTGGCACCGCGGCTACACTCAGTACCATGGACAGTGCCGCCGTTGCAACCGGTACCAGGGCCGGCACCGAAGCAGACTCCGACGTGGAGGCGGAGCCGCAGTGTTTTGAGGAGCCTGATGGGCAGGAGGGGCATTCCCATATTCCGGGCTCCTCCTCCTCATCTCCAGATGAGGCAGTGGCAGGAACATCCTCGGGGCCTCCTCTTCCCGACAGCAGAGCCCACCTTGAACTTCTGAGATGGGTTGCTTAGAACCTTGGGGTACAGATGGAGGAGGTCACCAAGGTGTCAGACCCAATGGTAGACAGTTTATCCCCGGCAGGACCCACCAGGGTGACCCTTCCCCTGAAAAAGACCATTCAGGAGAACACAAAAACCCAGTGGCAAACACCATCCTCTCTGGCTCCTACAGCTAAGGGAGTTGAGAGAAAGTACTTTGTGCCCTCCAAGGGCTATGAATACTTGTTTACCCATTCCCCGCCGGACTCATTGGTAGTGGCGGCTGTTAACGTGAGGGAAAGGCAAGGGCCTACCCCTCAAGCTAAGGATGCAAAGAAGCTGGACCTCTTCAGGAGGAAAATTTGCTCCACTGGAGGGCTCCAGCTTCGTATCGCAAACCAGCAATCGATCCTTAGCCGTTATAACTTCAAGTCATGGGATGCAATGTCCAAATTCTCAGACCTTGTCCCACCGGACTTGGATAATAACACAGCTGCAAAGGCATTAACTAGCTGGGTGGTGGTAAGCTCCTGGTGGGTATTAAGCTGGTAAGTAAGCTGCCATCATCATCGTTCTGCTCCTGTGCTTTCATTTACTCTCCAGCCCTGTGTACCTGAGATCTAGAGCTGCTTTCCTTAACTGCTGGCTGAATAACCATTAACTTACTGATAAGAATCCTATGCATGTTTGTATAGCACTGGGAAATCTCTGTAGAAACAAGCTACTGCTACTAGGCTTCTGAGGCTCAGTCCATAATAATCGGCTACTTTCCCCAGGATAGTCATTGTTCCTGCCTTGGGCGGTTTCAGTGTCTTCACTTCATGGAGGAATGTCTCAAAGGATGATTATTTTCACCATGAAGAATGGCTTTTTTATGTCTGTCAGGCTTGTATTTTTCTCCCACTCCTGCGTGCCCATATGGTGGATCATCTGCGCCAGCCAGGCACTGAGAGAAGAGGGCTGGCTCTGACGTTATCTCTACCATTTAAGGCTGTGTGTATTTTTACGTTTAAACAAGCGGGGAGGTTGGTTATCATAAGATATGCTTTTCCCTGAGGTGGTGTTAGACTGTATAATGACAAGCTGATGATGGAGTCTCATCTGGCTGGAGGAGGAGGAGAGCTGTGTGTGTGTCTGTAATGCAAGCACGGCTTGGAAGTTGGGGGAGAAGGAAAGAATCTGTCTGATGTCAGGAGCCTCACAGGTATTTTCAGATAAGGTCCATTTACCATTATTAATTCATTTCTGTGCCCTTTCCAGACAAGCCTTGCAGCTTCACAGCATCAAGTGTGTTCAGTGCAAAAATCAATGCTAATGCAGTATTAATGGTGAGTTTAAACTCCCACAGGTCTGGAAAATTCAACAGCATCACATCTCTAAAATACAGCCTTTCTTACCATCTGCACAGCTAACACTCAGCCAGGCTGTCATCATGCATCTTGATTATTGCAACATCCCTCTTTCTGACTTTGACAAATGCAGGCGTTCCCCACTCATATCCAGCCAGAATCTGCTGCAAAGATCATTTTCCTCCTCGGCTGCTTTGACCATGGTGTCCTGCCCTTTGCATCACTCCACTGGCCCCCCATCACATCAAACAAAAGCTGTTTGTCTTCCCTTTGAAGGCCCTTCACAGTCAGTCCCCACCCTGCTTATCTTCTCCCCTTTGCTATCGGTCAGCTCTCATCTTGGATCAGCCCGTGATGCCGCCTCCACTGCCCACTGGTTACGTTTTCAAACAAGGCCCTTTGTGCTCCTGCCATGCTTACCAGTACTCTCATATTGTTCACTTGTACACCCCCGTCTGTGTCCATCTCTTGTCTCTTGTCACACTTAGCCTGCAAGCCCCTTGGGGCAGGGACCATCTTTTTGTTCTGTGTTTGTACAGCACCTGGCACAGTGGGATCTGAGTTCATGGCACTACGGCAATCCAAATAACTGTTATGGTTCCCATAACATCTGTATCTCTCTCCAGTTGTGCATACGTGCTATTTTGTCTAGCTCATAACATGCCCATGGGACCTTAGTGCGTGGCAAGCTAGGGTGTGAATCTACAGCATGCTAACTTGCCATGCAGTCATGTCCCATGTGGACGCTGCTACAGAAGACAAGCCCTAAATATCTCTATTCACTTTGGCTGAGGCGCAGTGGTTGTTAAGACCACTTTCTCCGGTGGATATCTTGATTTCTGGGAGCGTAAATTCTCCAGCTGCCATGCAGTGTTAGTGTCACACTCTCACATTGGTCTTTCCTTAGCTTTTTTTAAAAATGTAGGACTAAGGAGAGGCAAACTCTGCTCAATCATACCCCGAAATAAACCCTTTCTATTCCTGGCATTATCGCCACCAGTCCCCGGTGGGGGGTTGAGCTGGAGGTAGCTCCTCCAGCTGGAGTTTGTTCGCCTAGAGAACTCATGCCAAGACTCTGCCTGTAACGGGAGACTTGTGGACGTTGCCCCCTCAGTTCCTGTTGTTCTGCTTGTCACCGGTGCTTCATGCTCCCAATTTAGCTTCTTTGAAGTAAAGCGATTGTTGAGGGCGGTGATGCCGCTTGTGGAGCTTGGTGGAGGCTGTGGAGTGGGCTGGGCCGGGCTTTGTATCTGCAGCCTTTTAACTTCACCCTAGAGGAGGAATTGGGCAACTTCTGTGTTAGGGTGATTTCTCATGAACAATTTGAGCCCAAAAGAGACTGCAAAGCAAGGAGGAGTGTCTGTCCCATCCAGTCTGAGACCATCCAGTTGGCCCAAGGACTCTCAGCCAGTGCTGCTCACTTCTGTGTAGGAGAACCAGAGCTTTGAGTCTTGAGCTAGGAACAGCTACAGGAGCTGCTGGAGTTGGTAGCCTTGACAAGATATGTTCCTTCCTGCTGGAGTGGCATGTTATCTGGGGCACTGTGCACAGTGGTGGTAGGCAGAGAGAAGCACGTAAGAGGGAGTGTCTCCAGACAGAGAACATGATAGGACTGGGGTGGTTGGTTGGGAAGGGTCCATGATGTCCCAAGAGGCTGGTGGTAAAGCAGATCCATTGCACTAGCCTCTTATTTTGTGACCTAATATGAAGGGATTAGATCCGTACTTGTGGTGAGCTCAAATGTGGTGGGTGTATTGAAAAGCATAAGCAGTTTGGATTTAAGAGTGATCTACAAAAGGGGAAAGGTGGGGTTGGGGTGCTTTATGATGTATACAGAGAGCCTGAAAGGAATGTTTGTATTTATTAACTCTTCTAGTTCAGTGGTTCTCAACCCGTGTACCATTGTGGGCCGCATTTGCAGTTTTCTGTGTTATGTGGGCCGCATCTGCACAATATATATACTGCCTGTACGGCCCTGAGGATGTCACATGAGCCGCAGCTGTGAACTGATTGGGCCACAAGCGGACCACGGGTTGAGAACCACTGTTCTAGCTTTTTTAGCTTATAAATATCAGGCTTATCAATGTGTTCCCAGGGTTTGCTGGAGGTATCCTTGGAGGACAAGAGAACTGGAATGGTAGCTTTCTTAAAGCTCGGATGAAGAGGTGGAGTTTGCTGTATCTTTAATCCAGATCTTCTGTCCAGATGTTGCTACTCAGAAGCTGGTTTTGTACCATTTATTGCAAGCTAGAGTTGTAAACAAAAATCCCCTCCTTTCATTTCCCTAGGTGTGGCTTTCTTGGTTCTCATGATCCTATGAGTTCTCTAGGCATCCCAAGGGTATGTCTACACTGCAGTGTAAGCCCAGCAGTCGAACTCAGGCTCAAGACTAGCCCCGCTTCTGTCTACACACAAATCACGCTAGCCCAGCGTGCAGACCCAGGATCCCAGGACCCCACAGGGGTGGAGAGTCCGAGCCTGAGTCAAGCCAGTACCCGGGGTTCAAACCTCTTTCAGTGTAGGCACAGCCCTACTAGACTCGCACTCTGGGAGTCTGCCAGAAGTATCGACTGGCTCACTTTCTTTGCCCTCTGGACAGTTAAGTTTTCCTATGCTGCATCACAAAGAGAGGTTTAGAGTGGCCACATTTTGGGAAGTCTGGGGTATGAGTGGTTGGACTCAGACCACATAATGCAGTGTAAATGCTGGAGCCCCAGGCTGGGACCCAGGGTTCAACAATTCCTAATTCCCAGGGTTACAAATGAGTGTAGACGCTCAAGCCCTAGTTTAACAAACCCAGGGTCTGCTAACTCGACTTCTACTGATCCTGGGCTTACGTTTCAATGTAGACGTACCCCTAGAGTCCTCTAGAAGAAACAAGGGGGAGGACCTGAATTTCGAATGTGGTGAATAAAACAAGCTGAAACAGTTTTATCTGGGAAGGGGGAAACAACCTTCCCGGTCTCCTTTGTGTTATCGAGAAACAAACAATGGCACAAGCCCAACTGTGTTCCTTTGCAGATTGCGTTTAACTGTTTTCCCTTTAGCCCCGCCTTCGATCGCATCTGAGATGGCCTATAGAATGAGATTTTTTTTTTGTCTGCCTCTCAGGCTTGAAACACTACTGTAATGAACCCAAACTTCTCCAGGGACTGGTTCTAGTGCCCCTGGGTGGGACTGTTCAGCCACATAGAACAGAAGATAAACTACTGGGGAAGAATTTTGGTTAGCACATAAATACCTTGAGGCATTAGGCATACAGGTCAAGTCCATGGGACTTGAACGAAGCCTTTGTGACTTGAGCTTTAGGTTTTCTGCAGCGGCTTTTTCTTCCTAGCCCCCTTGATGGCAAGAAATAAGGTTTCCCAGGAGTTACTACAAACACGTGCTTCATGGCAAGAGCCGTGGCTGTTCCAGGAGGCAGGCAGTGATGTGTTCCTGGGTGCCTGCAGTTGCTGGTAACATTGTCTCTGTCTATGCGCTTGTCTACACGCAGCATGACTCCGGCTGAACTGGTGGGGTGATCTAAAATCAGTTTAGTGAAACCAGTGCAAAAGGCTATGTGGATGCTCTTAAATAGATACAAACCTGTCAAGTGGTATTAATAATACCACCTAGCTCTTATCTAGCACTTTTCATCCATAGATCTCAAAGTGCTTACAAAGGAGGTCAGTATCATTAGCGCCCCTTTAGAGATGGGGAAACTGAGGCACAGAGCGAAGTAGTGACTTGCCCAAGGCCACCCTGCGGGCCAGTGGCAGAACCAGGAATTGAACCAGGTCTCTATGCACATAGGCTACTTAGCTTAAGTCGATTAGGAGCAGATTGGCTTATTTCAGGTTAGCTTCATTCTTACACTAAAATAAGAGAGTCTACACAGGGTTTGCACTGGTTTAACTAAATCCATTTAAAGAACAATTGAAATTAACCTGGTGCAATTTTTGTGCGTCACAACGGCCTGTCTTGCCTCCATCACCAGGGTATCTGGCAGTCTCACACACGTTGAATTTATCCTCTCACCATCCTGAGGATCCGTGTCATCCCTGTTTTACAGATGGGGCGTTAAATTGCTCGGAGAATGAGGTGTTTGTCCAGTGTCTCTCTCTCTCTCTGGAATCCCAGTCCAGTGCCTTAGCTGCCAGTCCAGCCTTCCTGCTGCTGATTGGTCACAGGACTTTTTAAAAAAAGTTTGCATGGGAGAAATTGGCATCACGCTGGCCTATTGGAGGGCAATCCAGTGCTGGTGTGTGTAGATACATAAATCGAATGCATTTGTTTCAACTTATCCCTGAGGAGATTTTACTGAGGGCAAGTCTACATTACAGCACTACCTCGGCACAGCTGCACCCTGTCTGGTGAAGACGCGCTAGGCCAATGGGAGAGCGCTCTCCTGTTGGCAAAATTACTCCACCTCGACGAGAAGCAGAAGCTATGTCGGCAGGAGAGCATCTCCCACCAACATAGCGCCGGTGTGGACAGCATGAAACTTGTGCCCTGGGGGGGCTTTTTCACATCCCTGAGCGCCGTAAGTTAGATTGACTTAAGTGGCAGGGTAGACCTGCCCTGAGTAAGTTAATCTTCCTAAGGGATCCATTGACTCAGTAATTATTTGTGACATACAGCTCAGATGCACATAGACACCCAGCATACACAGCCCTGACTTCCAAAAGCCCCAAATGCAGTAGCCAAAAGCTGGGCCAGTGATTGCCCTCCAGTTTCCAAATAGAAGAGTGAGGGTGGTAGACTGGGGAAGCAGGATTCCAGACTCTTGGGTTCCTTTCTTGATGCTGCTGCTGACTCACTACAGGACCTTGGGCAAGTCACTTTAATATCTCCATGCCTGTCTCCCCATGAGTAGAATGAGGACATCTATCTACTTTGTGGATGGGGAGGAGTGGTATTACGAGGATTAAGGTGTGTGGGAGATCCCCTGAGGAAAGACGCAGTACAAGCAGCTTGTCTACATTAGGGTTAAGCAGTGGTTCTCAAACTTTTTGTATTGGTGACCGCTTTCACACAGCAAGCCTCTGAGTGTGACCTCCTCTTATAATTAAAAACGAGGGCTCGGGGCTGTCAGCCCCGCACATGGCCGGGCTCAGGGCTGTCAGCAAACATCCGCTGCAGGCTGTGGGATTTTTGCTTTGTTGTGCTGGGCGTTTCTCTCTGCGCTTGTCAATTTAAACAGAGTGCAGTAAAAGTTCCATCTGTGTATGTCTTGCAGGGTTTGGTTTTCCATTTGATGATTGGCAAATAAGCTCTGAATTCTAGGACTGAGCTGTGATTCTCCCTGTGATGGAAAGGGAGAGACAGAAAATACTAGATAAAGCTAGGATTAAAGTCTTTCCATTTCATTTCTTTCTATCTGTAACCCTTTTTCCCCCCAACTGTTCCAGCTTAAACAGAGCCCTGCATTTAGTCAGGATCATTCCCAGTCTTAACCCTTCTTTTGCTCAGTCAACGTCACATGGTTAAGCTCTTAAAAGGCCACATCTACACTAGCACTTACATCAGCAAAACTTTTCTTGCTCAGAGGTGTGAAAAAAACACCCCCATGAGCAACATAAATTTTGCCAGCATAAGCGTTCGTGTGCACAGCACTGTGTTGACAGGAGATGCTCTCCCGCTGACACAGCTACCGCCAGTCATTGAGCTGGTTTTATTATGTTGACAGGAGAGCTCTCTCCCATCGACATAGCGTGGCTACACGAGTGCTCTTACAGCGGCACAGCTGTATCTGTGCAGCTGTGCTGCTGTCGGCTTGTAAGTGTAGACCTGGCCAAAGTCTTGTAAATTACACCCCTCAAGGAGGGACTTATTTCTCTGCTGTTGTCTTTACCCTTAACAATGGGCAAGATAGGAGGAAAGGAATCCCAAAAGAATTGGGTGTCTATCTGGTAGATAAGGATTTTCCTGGAAGGGATCTAAGCCCTCCAGATTCAGGGCTACGGCAGCCTGTAGCTTATGAGGGAATAGGAAGAAACTTCCTGGGGGGGGAGGGTATCCCATAATAGTCACTTCAGACTTTCTTACTTACCAAGGTTGTGGTGGATTCTCCATCACTTGCCATTTTTCAGTCATGATTGGATTCTTTCTACAAGATCTATTCAAACGAATAATTCAGGGAAGTCTTGTGGCCCATGTTATACAGTAGGTCAAACTAGATGATCATGGGTTGTGTCACTGGGCACAAAGTGAGCATTCAGACATCTGATCTCTCGTGATTTGGAGAGAACCTACCTCTTCTCAATCCAGCCACATGGGACTTATGGAGCAAAATGCCTGTCAGTCTGTATCCATCTGATGTCTCCTGTCTAACACTCAGGTTGGAAGTTTCTTGGGGCAAGGCCCATCTTTTTGGTGTGTGTTTGTACAGCGCCTGGCACAGTGGGTGTGGTTCCTAGGTGCTACGATAATATGAATAATAAATAGCAGCAGCAGCATACTGGGCAGAGCTGGGCCTAAGGGGGATAGGAAGCTGAAAGCTTCAGTTGAAGGCTTGGGTTGCAAAAGGCACTAAAAGGAAGAAATGTCTGTCGTGCCTGCAAGGCACCAGGATAACCACAGGTGTTGGGAAATCCAACCGACAGCCTGGAACCTCAGTGCCTCGGTTCTGGCATGTGACATCATTTCAGCCTCATCATGTATCTGGCAAGACACGACCCATGGCCAGCTCCTGCATTGAAACATATTTGAGGCTTCACCTCCAGAACAAATGGCCAGGGGGCAAAAAAGTCATGGATCTGAAGGGGAAATGGGAGTTATAGCGAGAACTTGCTTAGACCAGGAGACACTGGGAGTGTCGGAGAGGGAAATGTTTCAAAGTACAGCTACGGCTTATGAGTGGAAGTACCCCACAGCCCAGTTCAAGGATTCTTGTGCATTATACAAGTTCAGTTGCAGAGTCTGTTCTGTAATTTCTTGGTTTGTGCTACAGCGTTGTGTGTTCACTAGCAAAAACACAGTGCAATATATAGGGGAGATCCGGAGAGGTAGGTTTTAGATGTGGTATTAGCTATGTCTTCAGTGACTTGGCGTAGCACCGTTTATGTACATTTATGTGGGGTAGTGCTGTACCACGCTGCTAGAGCCTCAGAGTTGTGTATCTAACTGTCTAGAGTAGGCAGGAACTTGGGGTTGGATCTTTCCCCTGTTGCTAATGAGTTTAACAGGCACTTATACATGACAATGATGAGCAGCAGTATAAAACCCCAAGATGTAAGTATGCAGGTGGTGATTATGCAGTGTATAAAGCAAAAGCCCCCTTTGTTGATATGATAGAGTAGCTCTTGGTGGTCTGCCTGCTTTGTTCTGGGAGCCTTCAATGGCGCACAGGCGAAGGCTCATCACACTGATGTGTCTAATCAGATTTGTTCCATATTCCTTTTTACTTGCACATGTGGGGGTTTCCTTAGCAGCGCGATGCATTTCTGTGCTGCTTTTGGGCCTGTTAGCACAGGGCCACGAATCCAGGGACTAGCTGTATTATCAAAGGGACAGGGTTCAAACCAAAATGGATTCCGTTCCTCTAGACAGCCCTTGGAAGACCCCGTCTGGAATCAAGTGTGTGCAGTCAGAGGGGGAAGGTGGCACTGTCACTGTGTGCAAGATGCACGCTGGATCCCATCCAGGGTGTTGGGTGCGGTACCAGTCGCTGTTGCATTGCCCAGGAGGGGGGCAGCAAAGGTGATAACGCCCCTGAAGGATCTTGATGATGAGTTAGTCTTACTAGCAAAGAGGAGAAGGAAAGCAGGTGTCCCAGGTGGTGAGGGGGGTTAGTAAAAACCAGTCATTTCTCTCTGGTGATGGGTTTGAGGACAGAATTTTCTAGCCTTTTCAATGGCCTCAATCCAAATGAATGCCTTGCTCTGCCCCAGGCCTGGTGAGGTAGGGCAGTATCAGCTCTGTTTTACACATGGGAAATTGAGGCACGGGGACTTCGTGGCTTTCCCAAGGTCAGGCAGAGAATCTGTGGCAGAACCGGGAACTGACCCCACCCAGTGTTTTCGCCATCAGATTCTTTCCTTCCTAAACATGGGCTTGTCCAGAACCACTTCCTGCCATTAGTAAAAGCCCACTGGAGGATCCGTTCCTGGGGAGAGTGATGGGGCGCAATGGGAGAAATGAGTTCCAGAAGCTCAGCTCCAATTCTGGCGGACGAGGGAAATAGAAGGGGCTGTCTAGGCAGGAAGGTTAAAACGGGGCCCCAGCTATCAGCTTCTTGTGACGTTGGGCAGCTTCCGATGCTGTCTTAACTGTGGCCGCTCTGATTATTAGCATCACCAGGGCCTGTCTCTACACAGTTTGTGATTCATGATCTAGGGCTTGTTCTAAAATTGTTGTGAACGTGACTGTCAAATTCTGGCTCCAACAAATAAGTACCCACACCAGAGGCCGTGGGTCGGGGGCTAGATGGAGTGATGACCAAGGCCAGGTCTACACTACGGTGTCTGCCGGCAGAGCTGTGCCAGGCAGGGTGTGAAGCAGTCCAACCATCATAGCTGTGCCAGTGGAAGGCCCTAGTGGAGATGCAGCTTTGCTGTCAGGACTGTGCTTTCACCAGTGGAGCTTGATTCGCTCGTGGGGGTTGGTTTCACTATCCAGGGACAAAGTGCAGCTTTCCCCAGTGCAGCTGCGCCCACACTAGGAGTGTTGCCAGTATAGCTGTACTGGTAAAGCACGGCTAGTGTGTGTATAGCCAAGACAGCCTGAGCTGTGGGGCACAGCAAGCGATTTAGCTCTGCAAATAAGCCACCTTAATTGTCTTTGTTTTCCCAGGGCTTGTTTGCACAGAGCTAATAGGACAGTGACAATAAGCCGGTATCTCTTTGCATCCAGCGATAAGCACAGGGCAAAGGCTGTGTTTCTTTGCATGATCTTGCATAAGCTTTCCTCAGCCGAGCAGGAGTCCAGGAGCCCTCCGCCCTTCCTTGCTTTGTTGTGCCGGTGTTACGTAGACAGGCTGCCTGGCCCGCGGCAGGGAACTTGTAGCTGTGCAGGAAGGAACTCAGTAATGTTCATGATGATGGAACCTCTCCATGGGAGGGCTGCAATCAGAACAAAGTGGCAGGCACAGTGTGTGCTGGCCGTGCCCAGACAGTCCCGCACGTGTGTGGGCTCCCGCAGACTCCTCTCCCAGCTGCCAGCATCGCAGAAAAAGCTCAGTTCCTGCCAGGAGCAGCTAAGAGACGCTAAAGATCCCCATGGTGAGGGAACTGCATTGATCATCCCGGATAAACTCTTCAAATCTGGATGTGGCCGTAGCATCAGGATTGATTAATTGGTTATTGATTTGTATTGCCAGGGGTAGGAAGGATGGGCTAGTGGGTAGGGTGTGGCACTGAGACTGGGGTTTGATTCCTTGCTGTGCCACAGGCTTCCTGGGTGACCATGGGCCTGTCTACCCTGGGGAAGGGTGGCTGGGATAGCTTATCCTGATTCCCCAAACAAAATAAGCCATAAACCCTCTTTCACCAGTGTAACTGTCTGCATGAGGGCCTTTGTCAGTACTGAAATGTCACCCTCCCTGCAAGCAACATAGCTCTACCGACAAACATTTCTAGTGTAAACCTAGCTTAATTCTCCCCGGTCTCAGCTCCATGTCTGTACAGTGGGTATAACACCACTGCCTTGCCCACAGGTGTGCGGGGGCGGTAAAATCCATAGATGACCTGAGTCTCACAGGTACTGTGGAGATAAGGGCCATAAAAGTAAGGCTGCGGGTTTGTCACAGAAGTCATGGATTCCGTGACTTCTGCAGCGGCCAGTGTTCCTGGCTGTTGGGCAGCTCAGGCAGCCTCTGCACCTGTTGCACCGGCTGCTGCTGGGGCAGTCTCGGGCCACCCTCCCCTACCCCCCAGCAGCAGAGTTTGGGTGTGTGTGTGTGGAGGGGGTGGGGGGGGGAAAGGGTTGGGGCATGGGATGGGATGAGGTAGGCTCTGAGCAGCACTTACCGGGGGGCTCCCTGGTAGCGGCGACATCCCCCTTGCTCAGTTGCTAGGCAGGGGCGTGGCCCGGCAGCTCTGCGTGCTGCCTCCGCCCAGAGTGCTGGCTTCACAGCTCCTATTGGTTGGGAACCACGGCCAATAGGAGCTGCGGAGGCAGTGCACAGAGCTGCCTGGCCATGCCTCCGCCTAGCAGGTGAGCGAGGGGGATGTCGCTGCTTCCGGAAAGCCCCCCAGGTAAGCGCTGCCCAGAGCCAACCTCACCCTGTCCCATGCCCCAATCCCCTGCCCCCTCCCACACCCAAACTCTGCTGCTGCTGAGGGGGAGGTGCGGAGCCAGGTAGGGAGCCTGCCAGCCCCCTAGCACCAGCGGGGGTCCCAGACTGCGTGCTGCCACCCAGCCCCTTGCCCCCAAGTTTTAGTCAGGGGTATATAGTAAAAGTCATGGACAGGTCACGGGCTCAGGGTTACTGCCCGTGACCTGTCTGCAGTGATGAGCTGCCAAAATATTAACACCCGGTTCCCACCTCCTCACCCCACGAGGGGGTCATGCCCCCCCGCCCCCAGGACTCCTGCCCCATCCAACACCCCACATTCCTTGACAGCCCCCCCCCTTCCCTGTCCCCTGACTGTCCCCCGCCGCCCCATCCAACCCCTCCTCTCATTCCTGATGGCCCCCCGGGATCCCTGCCCCATCCAACCACCCCTTCTCTCTGTCCCCTGACTGCCCCTGGAACCCCTGCCCCCTGACTGCCCCCCACTGCCCCATCCAACCCCCCTATCATTCCTGACTGCCCCCCCGGGACCCTTGCCCCCATTCAATCCCCCTGTTCCCTGCCCTCTGACCGCCCCGACCCTAATCCCCCCCCCCCCCCAATACCCCTGCCGTCTATCCAACCCCCTCCCTGCCCCCTTGCCGCGCTGCCTGGAGGTGGGGGCCGGGCTGGGGCCACTGGGCCGGAGCCAGAGCCGCGGGGCCAGGGCTGGGACCGGAGCCGCTCAGCCAGAGCTGGGGCGCTCGGCTGGTGCTGGGGCCGGGTCGGAGCCGTACCGCCCAGCTGGGCCTGGGTCGGAGCCGCGCCGGCTGGCCAGGGTCGGGGCCTCGCCGGCCGGGATCAGGACCGGGGCCCGGATCAGAGCCGGGGCCCGGGTTGGAGCCGCGCCAGCCAGACGGAATCAGGGCCGGGTCACAGCCGCGCTGCCGGGCCTGGGGGCCAGGTCGGAGCCGTGCCGGCTGGCCAGGATCGGGGCTGGGCCCGGGGGCCGCGTCGGAGCCGCACCGCCCGGACGGAGTCGGGGACGGGCCCAGGGGCCGGGTCGGAGCCTCGCCGGCTGGCCGGGGCCAGGGGCCTGGGTTGGAGCCGCGCCGCCCGGCCGGGCTGGAGTCGCACCGCACGGCCGGCCACGGTGGGGGCCGGGCCCGGGCTGGAGTCGCGCCGCACGGCCAGCCATGGTGGGAGCCGGGCCGGAGCCAGGGCTCCCAGCCGGTTGGGGCCAGGGTGGGCCGGAGCCGCGCCGGTCGGGGTCGGGCTGGAGCTGTGCGGCGCCTGGAGCCCTCCTCACGCCCCTGCCCCAGCTCACCTGCAGGAAGCCACTGCTTCCTTCTCAGCCCTACCAGGCTTCCCACGCAAACAGCTGATTCGCGGGAAGCCGGGGAGGAGAAGCCGGGGGAGCGTTCAGGGGAGGAGGCGGAGCGAGGTGAGCTGGGGTCGGGGGAAGGGCAGGGAGCCGCTGGAGCTTTTGTTAAATTTAAAAGCTCTTTTAGAACCAGTTGTCCCTCGCGGGACAATCGGTTCTAAAAGGGCTTCTAAATTTAACAACCGGTTCCCGCGAACCGGTGCGAACCGGCTCCAGCTCACCACTGCCTGTCTCTGACTTTTACTAAAAATACCTGTGACTAAAACGTAGCCTTACATATAAGTAACTGGATGTTGTAGAGTCCCAGCCGAGATCGGGACTCATGGTGCTAGGTACTGTATGTACACGTACTAGCTGGGATCAGTGAGCACTGTATGCCTAACTCCCTTAGGTGCCTTTAACTTCCAGACAGCAAGAGCCTGTCCATGCCTCCAAGAGTTACGAGCCAAATAGACGAGCCAAAGGCTGGGAGACCAGGACGGCCTGTTCCGCCCCCTCCCTCCCTGGTGGTCGCTGCTGCTCTGGTGAAACGTTAGCCTGCCACTTGAGAGCTTCAGCCTTCGGGAGGGACACTGGATCTCCCCAGCACCCATCCCCCTCACTGGAGGGTTGCCCTAGCATAGGCGCTGACTCTGTGGGTGCTCCGGGGCTCAAGCACTTGGGGCACTGCTGTTTGGTGGTTGGGGGAGGCACTTGTGGGAGGGTGGAGAGCAGTGGGCAGAAGCCTTGGGGTGGGGGGTTGGAGCAGGGTGGGAAGAGCCGGAGTGAGGGCGGGGCCTTGGGGGTGGAGTGGGGGCAGGGTCGTGAGGGAAAGGGCGAAGCAGTGTGGGAAGAGGTGGAGCGAGGGCAGGGCCTCAGGGGAAGGGGCAGAGTGGGGTGGGACCTTGGGGCGGAGTCAGGGTGGAGCATCCCCTGGGGGGGAAATATAAAATTTGGTGCCGATGTGCCCTAGTCTTTAGGGTGCTGGTAGGGTTGCAAGCCCTCTAATAGGCATCCCCTGGGGGTCTCCAGGAAGGGGCGGTGCCAACAGATTACAAGACCCTGCTCTCTGGAGCTGCCAGTGTACCTAGGCCGCCGCTGCCTTGGCAGCACTTCACTTCATCTTGTTAAGTGGGGAAAGTGCTGCACCCTCGGCCCCCTTCCCCAGCAGGGCTCTTGGGCTGCATTGTCCATAGCACGGAGCTGCCTCCAGCACTGCCCACGTAGCAGTTAGTTCCCCCGTGGCTGGCTGAGCTGCAGCATTCCTTGCATCACTTTCCCCTTTGGCGTGGTGTTGGGGCTCTAACACAGGGCACACGAGGGTAACTTGCCTTGCCAAGGATGCTGGGACACCCTGTGGCCCTGGAACTAGTGAATCTTTACTGTGAGTGCAAAGCAGCAGTCGTCCGGAGAGACTTGAGCTGCCACAAGCTTTACTCTGAGTTCAGGCCTTGTCATCTCAGCGGCCCAGGCTAATGCATTGTTTGTGTAGCGCCAAGCAGCGGGTGGCTGGAAATGCGGCTTGTTGGCCCTCCAGCCAGCTAAGGAATCACTTCAGGGACTCAGCGGGTTAAGGACACTCGGCAGGTGGGAAAAGGGAGTTTCTGATCTCTAACGCGATGTGGCACATCCTATCCCAGCCAAGCCAGGAATCCTCATGAGCGCCTGGTCCCTAGTGGGAGAGGAGGGCAGGGAAGGGGGGAGGTGTATGAAAGGCCACAATAGCAGTTCAGCTTGTGCAGCCCCAGCCCTGCCCCTGGCTTTTGCTTCCTGTTTTTGTATTGTGAGGCTTAAAGAGTTTCCGGCTGTTTTTGAGCAGCCAGCTCATTTGCATGGTGCGGTCAGGCCTTTCTTTTTAAAGAAGAGTGAGCATGTTGGAGCCATGCCCTTGGAGTGGGGTGAAGCTCCGGCTTTGGGCAGGGCCTGCATCCACCCCTGTGGGGATCTCTGGGGCTAGGAGGGTGCAGAGAACACGCAGTGTCTTCCTGCAGGCGCACCTGCTCGCTGGACTGAAGATCAGAAAAAATCTGGGGGCCAGATGCGCAGCTGGTGTAAATCAACATCACTTTATGGTCTTCGCTGCTGAGCCACTGGCCAGTACCACTGACTCCCTACCTGGCACTGGTATTTCAGGCTCCCCTTTGATCCCTTGGCTCTCCCTCTCGCATTAAGTGTGTTCCCCTGGTGGCTCTGTGGCTAGTCCCCTCCCATTCGTACACAGGTGCTCTATCCCACAATGACCATGGCGTGCTCACCACCAGGAGCTCGGAGAGTGGAGCAGCTCACATGGAGGCCAGGTGCATGCACGGCAAGGAGCTGGTGGCTACTGCATAGTCCAGCCAGCTTCAGGGTAGGGGCCTGTGTTGGAGGTTAGCGTTCCAGTCTTCGGTCCCTACCAGAGGTCTAGCTTTAAATGTGGTTTCCGGCAGGCTCCAGACCTGAGGCTTGGACATCTTGAGTTTTCTCTGAGATTAGTGTGCCCAGCACCTGCCAGCTTTCCCATGCGTGTCCTGGAGCATGTGCCTCTGGCAGAGTGAGGGATGGACAGCATGGCTGAACCTCACCTATGCACATCCCACTTGCCTGCAGCGCTCTCTTGGGAGCAATGCCCAGAGGGCCTCAGTAGGCAGACTTGCGCTGCCTGCAAATGTTTGCAGGTGACAGGATCTCCTTGGGCCATGCTGCAGCTGATCAGGAGGCGAGGCCTTTCACATGCTTCTTGGTGTGGGCCCGAACTTGGGACTTGTCCCTGCTTCGCTGCAGGCTGATCTCTGCTGGGAGCACAACCCCATCTTGCCATGCGAGCTGCGGCTTCCATTCCCCAGCTCTTGAAGATCAGGCTTTAAAAACTCCCAAGGAAGGGAAATGGATGTTAATTAGCACAGCGGGAAGGTGAGGAGCTCTCCTGCGGGATAGGTGTCGCTCTGTGATTTCCCCAGGGGCAGCTGTACACTGTGTAAGTTACCATGTAATAACTGCGCTGGGGATTCACCTGCCATTCCCCAGCCCGGTCCCCTTTGTTCTCTGTGATGGAGGGGAATCTGTCATCTCAAATCTTAGCTCTCGCAAGATTAGGGTGCTGCAAATCCCCAGATTAGCATGGTTCTAATTTGCTTAAAGGACGCTTGTTTGTAATAACCCAATTAAGCAACTGATCTGGGGCAACGTAAACTCTCGCTGACCTCCCAGGCAGTGTCGTGGGCAGGATTCCTGTGCCTGCGACATCGAATGTTCAAAGGTGCTGCTGTGCTCTGATACTGCTTTTGTAGACTGCTTCCTAGACTGAGTCCACAGTAACTGCCAGTGCTACCTAGAGCTCAGACTTGTCTCCAACGGCTTTGAAGCACAGAGAAAGGACTGGCCCTGAAGTTTGCTTGGCAGATGAGTTCTGTAGATACTTGATGCCAGACTGCTGGAGCTGGTGGTCACAGTAGAAATACGTAAGGTCGGAGCGTAGATGTGCAGGCTTGATCCTGCTGGGGGCTCTGATTTGTGCACCACACCCATCCGGAGCCTTTGCTTTAAAACCCCACGGTGCCAGTCTGCTGAGCTGAGACAGCATGCCTGCCTCTCCCTCGTCACCTCCTCTGGGACTACCAGGGCTTCCCATGCGTTAGACAGGGCTACAGCTCCAGGTGTAATCTGCTGTCCTATCTGTGAGATCTGGATTAATGCCATTTTCATCCGTCATTGTACAAGTCTCAGCTGAGGGAGAAAGCATTGAGCTAGGTTTCTGTCATGGACTGCTCCCTCTACTGGAAAGATCAGGACTCTAAAGAGTGACTTACACTAAATCTAGCAGCTAACACTTGATCGGGATCCCCAAAATGTCGCCAGTGGTGCACTGAATCGCCCTTCCCTGTAATTCAGAGGGTTTGTCTGCACTGCAGTTGGGTGGTGAGATTGCAGCATGTGTAGACATGCCCACGCTAGCTTTGATCTAGCCAGCACAAGTAACAATAACCGTGAGGCTACAGCTGTATGGGCTCGCCTCGCCCACCCAAACCCCTCTACATCCTCGAGTGGCCCCTGCCTTTCACTACTATAGTTACTCGAGCCAGCTTTGCTCTAGCTCAGAGGTTCTTATGCTGTGGTCTATTCTCCATGCAGGGGGTCCGTGAATAGTTCCCTCTAAGGTGCGCACCTGTGTGGCCGCACACGAGAGAATGAAGGGCCACCCACTTATTTAGTGGAGCCGCGCAGGCGTGGCTCCACTAATTAGGTGCCTGGACCCTGGAGAAGAGGCACATGTAAGGTGAGGTGGTGGCTTTGGGGGGGAATAGGTGGTAGGTGGGAGGGGGCAGTGGGGTGAGAAGGGGGGGTGGGCGGAATTTGGGACGTGCAGGGCTGTGGTGGCCAGAGAAAGAGGTGACTTTCCCCAGCTCCAGGGCTGCAGCTGCTGGGGAGAGACGGCCCTCCTTCCCAGCCCCAGCTCGGGGGCTGCCGTGGCAGGGGAGGGAGGGCACATCCATCGCATTAGAAAGGTAAGACTACTGATATTAAAATATGAGTTGTGTGCTTTTATTTGTAGAACAAAAAAAAGTTTATTAAGGTTTTTTTATATAGTGCTTTTATCCAAAGCACTTTACAATAGTTAGCTAATGGTACAAACAACATTTGGAAAGATCATTAAGTGGTCCGCCGAGATCCTCAGCAATTTTCAACTGGTCCGCGAAAAAAAAAGTTTGAGAACCACTGCTCTAGCTAGATCAGAGCTAGCGTGGGTCTGTCTACATATGCTGCAGCCACGCCTCCCATTGTGGTGTAGGTATCCCCAGAGGTGCAGCCTGGGTGGGCTGTAGGCCCCAGCATGGAATGCTCTGCCTTGATCTGAGCAGCCTAGATGCAGGGCATGCCGGGACATGTGAATTCAGCACCCCACATCTCTATTGTTGGGGGGTGGGGGTGGGGATTATGCTTAGGTAAGGGTTTAGTCCGGGGGGGAGCTTTGAATCGCGCCAGGAGCGGTAAAGGATCGTCACGCTCTTGGTGTTTTGGGGGAAGCCGCTCTTTGCCTCTTGTCAGTCCTTCTCTCGGGTCCTCCAACAGGCCCCTGCCCAAATGTGCTGCATGCAGTGAAGGCCCTGTGAACTCCATCCCAGGGCCCACCAGTGAGGGCTGCGTGCTAGAGGCAGAAGGGGTAGGGAGCATTTGCTGATCATCCCCAGCTGACAACAGAGGCAGAGTTGCCCCATCAGGGTATTTCTGCCTGGACTGCAGCACTGCCGCCCCATCTCCTCCCCTACCCCAGCACCTCCCTCTTCCTCCCAGGATGGAGGGGTTTGTGTTTTTGACTATAAATGGCGCATAGCCATCAATTGTTTCCACTCTCTGTGTGGTTTGTTGCCATAGTGATGAATACTTTCCTTTCTCCGTTTTTTCCTGAGAGCAGCAGCGTATCAATGCAGCTCCGTAGCTGTGATTAGCTCAGAATGGGGTGGGGGGAAAACAGCACTGCCCTGAGCACGAGACAGGATCTGCTCCCCCAGAAAAGCTCCAGTTATACCCAGGCACTGCACTTTACCCAGCTGGGAGCAAGGAAATCGACAAGGGTGGCAGATACATGCTGCAGAACAGCATAACACAGTAATGGGGCACAAGACTCCCACCCTTACGGGGCTTGTTTTCTGAATGATGCAGCCCTGGCCCTTGGTTTGATTGTACCAGCCTCACTATTTCAATAGCTCAGAAGGCCTCTGACGGGTTTCAATGGGGAGCAAAATCCTTTAACTAGTGCAGATGACTCCCACTAGTGAAAGTACTGAGTAAAAATGCAGGAGGATCCAAATTTCAGCCTATACATGCAGCCCCCAGCCTGCCTGGACTACACATCCCAGCATGCAGTGTTCCACCTTGATTGAGGAGCCTGCTACACTGCATGCTGCGACATGCTAAAGGCTGGGGACCGACTGTCTAAGCAGCAGTTCTGCAGAAAAGGACCAGGGGATTACAGTGGACGAGAACCTGGATCTGAGTCAGCAGTGTGCCCTTGTTGCCAAGAAGGCTAACGGCATATTGGGCTGCATTAGTAGGAGCATTGCCAGCAGATCGAGGGAAGTGATTATTCCCCTCTATTCGGTACTAGTGAGGCCACATCTGGAGTATTGCATCCAGTTTTGGGCCCCCCACTACAGAAAGGATGTGGACAAATTGGAGAGAGTCCAGCGGAGAGCAACGAAAATGATCAGGGGGCTGGGGCACATGACTCATGAGGAGAGGCTGAGGGAACTGGGCTTGTTTAGTCTGCAGAAGAGAAGAATGAGGGGGGATTTAATAGCAGCCTTCAACTACCTGAAGGGGGGTTCCAAAGAGGATGGAGCTCGGCTGTTCTCAGTGGTGGCAGATGACAGAACAAGGAGCAATGGTCTCAAGTTGCAGTGGTGGAGGTCTAGGTTGGATATTAGGAAACACTATTTCACTAGGAGGGTGATGAAGCACTGGATTGGCTTACCTTAGGGAGGTGGTGGAATCTCCATCCTTGGAGGTTTTTAAGGCCCAGCTTGACAAAGCCCTGGCTGTGATGATTTAGTTGGTGGTGTTCCTGCTTTGAGCAGGGGGTTGGACTAGATGACCTCCTGAGGTCTCTTCCAACCCATATCTTCTATGATTCTATGTAGTTTCCATGGGCCATGGCTCCATATGGAGGATGAAGTGCAGCTGGGGTCCCTTTCTCACATGATTCCCCACCCGCAGTGTGTTTGTCTGTTTGGGCTGGGGCTCTATGCTCACACTAGGGAACGGATCCAGCTTGCTGGAATCTCTGCCGGCCTCTTTCCCCTACTCACTGGCCAGGAGATAGGTGTGAGGGGGACTTTATTTAACAAACATGGAAATGTTCCCTGGGCAGCTTTACTCCCATTGTCCTGCCATGTCAGTGGGTCTGAGTCCGTGCGCGGTGTGGCCCACTTTCCTGTTTTCCCCCAAAGCACCCAGTCTGTGCAGTACCTATTGGGTTTCCGGGAAGTGGGCGGGCGGAGCTAAAGGATAGCTGGGAGGGCAGAGCCCTGAGACCGCACCAAGCCACGTCCCTTGGCTTGCCTTGCTGATGCAGCTTCCTTTGTGTTCTCTCTGCAGCTACCTGAATGACCTGGAGAGGATAGCTAGAGGGGATTACATTCCAACCCAGCAGGATGTGCTGAGGACCAGGGTGAAGACCACGGGCATTGTAGAGACTCACTTCACATTTAAGGACCTGCATTTCAAGTAAGTGGGAGCTGCAAGACATGCCGGCCCCTTCGTTTCACCTCTCCTGGTGTCACTTGGCTCATCCTGTTCAGCCTTAGCTTTCCTTAGGAAGATGGGAACCTGTCCTGGCAGCAAAGCAATTCTCAGCATGACGCACCTGCAAATGCCTTGGTTTTTAAGAAGGAGATGCAGCCAGGGCCGGCGCTGCCATTAGGCGACCTAGGCGGTCGCCTAGGGCGCTGCTATTTTGGGGGCGCCTGCGCCCCCGCCGCCCGTAGAAATTTGGGGGCGGGACCTTCCGCCGCCTAGGGCGCCGGCAAAGCTGGCGCCGCTACTGGATGCAGCCTCCGGGTCTGAGCATGCGGCGCCCTATCTTGATCCTTGGGGACTTGGGCCAATGTGGGCTGTTGCATGCTGGGACCTGCAGTCCTTACGGGGGTCAGGCCTGAGATGGAGTACAGCTTTAATTAGCTTCCTTGTGCCAAAGGTAGGGGCAGGCTGTCTGCAAGGATACGTCTACACTGCACACTAAGCCCGGACTCCGGCTTGGGTTTGAGCCCAAGGCCCCCCTCCAGGCACGCACAAATCAGTCTGACTCAGGTCTGACCCTGCTAGGAGGTGGATCAGAGCCCGAGTCCTGTCATTTTGCAGTGTGGACGTCTGCAGCCCTGAGTCAGAAGGGCCACGTAGTGCAGCGTGGATGCGTTAGCACAATGCAGCGTGGACACTCGAGCACGGGCTTGGAAACACTGAGTGCATAAGCCCGGGTCCCTCAAACCCAGGCTTAGTGTGCTGTTGTAGACACACCATAGGCGCCGACAGTTTGGACCGTGCTGTCTAAAAGTGTCTGTAGCTGAATCCTTGCCCAGCCTAACATCTGGCCTGCTAGGAGCTAGGCTTGACTCGGCAATGCTGACTCTCACTGAAGAGTTCAGCCGGCCTGTGAGGACGTCCCCTCCATTCGTGTCCCGCTGCAGCTGGCAGCCAGGCTGGAAAGTGAGGAGACGCGTTGATCCCTCTCCCAGGGAGGGAGCTTGTAATGTTGCCGTAGCCACAGTGGTGCAGTTAAGATCAGAACCAAGCCCTGTCCCCGTCTCCAGCTCCTGCCGTGTAACCTGGGCACCTGTTGGATTAGCTAATCAATGCTCCTGCTGTGCTGGTCGGGGGGAGGCCAGGCCAGGCTCAGCATGGGGATGTGGCTCAGGTGACCCCCGGCCAAACTAATTCTTGGAATAAACAGCTACACTCCATTGATCTCATCAGACCTTGGCCTGGGCTGCAGCTGGTACCTGGCTTCTATCCTGGGCTCTGCCACTAGCCTATTAGGTGACCTTGGCAGGTCACTTCACCCCTCCGTGCCTCAATTTCCCCATGTGTAAATTGGGAATAATACCTGGTGGGTGGGGTCAAGATTTAATTCCCTGTTTAGAGTACTTTGAGATTCTCTGATTAACGGTGCTAGAGAAGGACAGCGTAGCTAGCCACATGTTAGTGTCACTGGCGTGTAGGAGAAGAATTAGCATAGTGGAAACACACTGAACTATTCTGCCCTCCTAAATGTCTGTCTCCGTTTGCTTTAACGGAGACTGAGCGTGCTGTACCCTGGCGCGTGGTGTCTCGCGGGCAAATGAGTGGAAATCTGTTTGGTCTCAGCCTAGGCCACACATTGCAGAATCTTCCTAGAAGTTAGCACAGCTGTCTTTTCAGAGCTGGAATAGCCGGGGGGGGCTGCAGGTCAGGAGTGGGGAGCTTTGGCAGAGTTGTGGCGAGGGGATCCCAGATCTGGAATAGTGGGGAGGCTGCAGGTCAGGAGTGGGGAGCTTTGGCGGAGCGGGGCATTGGCAAAGGGGTGTGATAGCTGCGGGCAGGAGTGGGGGAGCGTGTCTATACAGTGCACTTACTCTCTTTACTTTCACAAGCACCAGACTGACCCGCAGGATACATGTAGAAATAAGCATTGGCTTCCCACCTGTTGATACTGTATCATTCAGCTTTTAAATTTGTAGATCCCCTAGCCAAATTTCTTCCCATTCCAAGAGGCTGCAGTGCGGCTAATCCCCCTAGTGCTATGTGAGCATTAACTGGGAGGGAGGGATGCAGCTGCCAGCATGACAGCAGGGCTGAGGGTGGCTACCTTAGCTCTTCACTAGTACTGCAACGAGACTGGAAGGTTTGGGGGCTAGATGGCAACACCCTGACTCCTGTTGTTTGAAGTGGCCCAGTTTTACTTCAACGCACCACAGAGGCACTCGCAGGTCTCTGAAACCTGCAGGAAAACTAAACTTGCCACTGGAATAAAACTCTGTAATCAGTCAAGAAGCTCCGGAGATGGATCTGTTGCTTCAGAGGCTGCCCTGTCCCTGTGATCTCGCCAGGCTGCACGGAAATGCCAGCCCCCAAATAGTACTGCACATGGAGTGGGAAGAGAACATGCTGAATGCACATATCGGCACTAAGAATGTGACACATCAGACCTACTGGGTGCTGAGCGTAGCAGGTTTCCAGCTGATGTCTATGTACTCCTGGACCGTGCTGCTACAGAACCAGCTCGCTGCCGTCTGGGCACGCTCAGCCTGACAGCACAATGCACCCAGGGAAGCCACCTTTGGCTGGGACTACTGTAGTTCATCACATGAACGTAGCTGGAAAGGATCATGCACCCTCTTGGTTCACATCACGCCCAGACTAAGCCTGCCATTTAGTATCTAGCTGGGGCTTATAGCTCCCCTCACCGTAGTATCTGAATGCCTCACGCTCTAAAGTGTTTCTCCTCCTGAGACACCTGTTGGATGGGGAAGTGCCACCCCTGGTTCCACTGAGGTAGAGAGAGTCCAAATGACTTGCCTGAGGTCACCCAGGCAGTCTGTGGCAGAGCAGGAGATGGAATCCATGTCTCTGGTGTCCCAGGGAGGTGCCCTAACCACTGGGCCATTCTTCCTGTCTGTGACCATAGAAATTAGAGAATGGAAAGAGTAATAAAATCAACTGGTCCATCCCTTTGGCACAGGTCCTAGTCCCCATCCCCTCCCCCTCACTCCTGGGCTGCAGCTGTAGTCAGACCATGGCTGTTAAAGATGGAGCATGTTTATATTTTGTTGTTTCACCCAGGGACTTCAGCACGCCAGCAGGGTTGTGGCTTTGTAATGCACTTTATTTAGCTAAGCGTGTCACATCTGAGCCCGTATGGTCACTGCTGCTGCTGGCGAAACCTCTTAGCAAATTTTATTGGGGTGACTTTAAAAACTGATTAATGGGATGATCACTCTCAACAAATAGCAAAATCCTGAGCTGCCAGACATTGGGTTATTCATCCAGGTGACGATGGAATCGAATCGAATGAGATTATACTAGCTTGAAAAGAGAGCCTGAATCAGCATAAACAAGTTTAGTGCCCCCCTTTGCTTCCCATCAGGAGATGGAAGCAGCAAAGTCCCTTTCATTGTAGCCACCTGCACCATGGTGGTTACTGGGGATTGAGCCTGGACTTTGATCCCCAGCAGCAGAAACCTATATGGGGTGCTTGAACGGTGTGCGCTCCCCTACCCTTTAGCTGGGAGTGTGGTGCAAGCTCGTATCTTCACGGGGACCAGTGACGAGATGGAGGGTGAGCACCCCTGCTGAGCCAGTGGTATTACCAAAGTGTCCCTCTCAATAGGACGGAATAGTCACCTCGGTGACTTAGGGCTGGTCCCTGCTGAAGAGTTACATCAGCACAGCTGCATCTCCTGTGTGTGAAAAATTCACACTTCGGAGAGAAACCGTGAAGCTGACCTAAGCCCCGGTGTAGACAGCGCTAGGTCTACAGAAGAATGCTTCCATCAACCTGGCTACCGCCTCTCGGGAGGTGGATTAACCACGGCAATGGGAGAACCCCTCCCGTCAGTGTAGTGTCTAGACTGACGCTCTGCAGCGGTTTAAGTGTAGATGTAGTCTAAGTCCCTCTGACGTGCCTTCTGTCTGAAGTGCCAGCTTGTCTGTGTCTCAGAGAGCTAGCTTACAAAGGTCTTGAGTCACTGATGGCAGCGATAGTGTACCCAGCGCTCCAATGGCCACAGGCATTTTGGGCATCTTCTCTGAGCAGAGTTTGACTATACCATGCTTAAAATGCCAGTGGCTTTCTGGTGCCCTGTGCCCCAGTGGGAGCAACGCAGGGAGATAGAGGTGTTGGGCGAGAGAGCTAGTGGAGTGGTGCCCATGTATTGCAGTCCTGTGGGATCCCAGCTCAGCTGTGGAAAAAGGGGCTTCAGCCTGCCTAGGAATCTGGTTCCTCTACTCTGAGTCACTTACCTATATACCCGTCTGTGTGGGAATGGATCTGGCCTTCAGGGTATTTAGGGGTGTGTGACGCTAGAGAAAAGCTCTGGAGTCTGTAGATTGGATTTTCAGTTGCCTTGTGCTTTCAGGGTCATCCTCCTCCGGAAAAGTCTGCCCAATAACTCTGTGGGTGATGTTCATGCACTTCAGCCACTTTCAGGCTTTCTTGCTTGATCAGGAGTAGTTTAGACCCAAAAATGTAGGCCCTTCTTAAAATAATTGGGGTTTTGTAGAAAATGTCTTCAAGAATCTAAATGTCTGCTTCATTGTTTCTTAGGGTATGTCTACACTACGAAATTAGGTCGAATTTATAGAAGTCGGTTTTATAGAAATCGTTTTTATACAGTCGATTGTGTGTGTCCCCACACAAAATGCTCTAAGTGCATTAAGTCGGCGGACTTCGTCCACAGTACCGAGGCTAGCGTCGACTTCTGGAGCGTTGCACTGTGGGTAGCTATCCCACAGTTCCCGCAGTCTCCGCCGCCCATTGGAATTCTGGGTTGAGATCCCAATGCCTGATGGGGCAAAAACAGTGTCGCGGGTGATTCTGGGTACATGTCGTCAGGCCCCCACTCCCTCCCTCCCTCCCTCCCTCCCTCCGTGAAAGCAACAGCAGACAATCGTTTCGCGCCTTTTTTCTGCCCAGACGCCATAGCACTGGGATCATGGAGCCCGCTCAGATCACCGCGGCAATTATGAGCACTATGACAACCACGCGCATTATCCTGGAGTATATGCATAGCCGGAACCTGTCAAAGCAAAACCAGGAGGAGGAGGAGGAGGAGGCAACAGCAGCGCAGAGGCAACAGCAGCGCGGTGACGAGAGTGATGAGGAAATAGACATAGACTTCTCACAAAGTACGGGCCACAGCAATGTGAAAATCATGGTGGTAATGGGGCAGGTTCATGCCGTGGAACGCCGATTCTGGGCCCGGGAAACAAGCACAGACTGGTGGGACCGCATAGTGCTGCAGGTGTGGGACGATTCCCAGTGGCTGCGAAACTTTCGCATGCGTAAGGGCACTTTCATGGAACTTTGTGACTTGCTTTCCCCTGCCCTGAAGCGCCAGAATACCAAGATGAGAGCAGCCCTGACAGTTGAGAAGCGAGTGGCCATAGCCCTGTGGAAGCTTGCAACGCCAGACAGCTACCGGTCAGTCGGACATCAATTTGGAGTGGGCAAATCTACTGTGGGGGCTGCTGTGATTCAAGTAGCCAGGGCAATCAAAGAGCTGCTGATATCAAGGGTAGTGACTCTGGGAAATGTGCAGGTCATAGTGGATGGCTTTGCTGCAATGGGATTCCCTAACTGTGGTGGGGCGATAGATGGAACCCATATCCCTATCTTGGCACCGGAGCACCAAGCCAGCGAGTACATAAACCGAAAGGGGTACTTTTCAATGCTGCTGCAAGCACTGGTGGATCACAAGGGACGTTTTACCAACATCAACGTGGGATGGCCAGGAAAGGTACATGACGCTCGCGTCTTCAGGAACTCTGGTCTGTTTCAAAAGCTGCAGGAAGGGACTTTCTTCCCAGACCAGAAAATAACCGTTGGGGATGTTGAAATGCCTATAGTTATCCTTGGGGACCCAGCCTACCCCTTAATGCCATGGCTCATGAAGCCATACACAGGCAGCCTGGACAGTAGTCAGGACCTGTTCAACTACAGGCTGAGCAAGTGCAGAATGGTGGTAGAATGTGCATTTGGACGTTTAAAAGCGCGCTGGCGCAGTTTACTGACTCGGTTAGACCTCAGCGAAAACAATATTCCCATTGTTATTACTGCTTGTTGTGCGCTCCACAATATCTGTGAGAGTAAGGGGGAGACGTTTATGGCGGGGTGGGAGGCTGAGGCAAATCGCCTGGCCGCTAATTACGCGCAGCCAGACACCAGGGCGATTAGAAGAGTACAGCAGGGTGCGGTGCGCATCAGAGAAGCTTTGAAAACCAGTTTCATGACTGGCCAGGCTACGGTGTGAAAGTTCTGTTTGTTTCTCCTTGATGAACCTCCCCCCCGCCCCCGCCCGGTTCACTCTACTTCACTGTAAGCTAGACACCCTCCCCTCCCCCCTTCGATCACCGCTTGCAGAGGCAATAAAGTCATTGTTACTTCAAATTCATGCATTCTTTATTAATTCACACAAATAGGAGGATAACTGCCAAGGTAGCCCAGGAGGGATGGGGGAGGAGGGAAGCGCTGGGTGGGGTGGGGGAGGAGGGAAGGACAAGGACACCGTGCACTATAAAACTTTAAAACTTTAAAAATTAGAAACTTCAAAACTTATTGAAGGCCAGCCTTCTGCTGCTTGAGCAATCCTCTGGGGTGGAGTGGCTGGGTGGCCGGAGGCCCCCCCACCGCGTTCTTGGGCGTCTGGGTGAGGACGCCATGGAACTTGGGGAGGAGGGCTGTTGGTTACACAGGGGCTGTAGTGGCGGTCTGTGCTCCTGCTGCCTTTCTTGCAGCTCAACCATACGCTGGAGCATCTCACTTTGATGCTCCAGCAGTCGGAGCATGGACTCCTGCCTTCTGTTCTCAATCTGACGCCACCTCTCAGATTCAGCCCGCGATTCAGCACGCAACCTCTCCGATTCAGCACGCGATTCAGCCCGCC
Source organism: Platysternon megacephalum (assembly GCA_003942145.1). Classification (NCBI taxonomy): domain Eukaryota; kingdom Metazoa; phylum Chordata; order Testudines; family Platysternidae; genus Platysternon; species Platysternon megacephalum. The sequence goes on along the minus strand of QXTE01000361.1, from coordinate 326,350 downwards.
ACCTCTCCTCGCGTTCAAACTGTGCTTTTCTGCAGTCAGACATTGTCTGCCTCCAAGCATTCTGCTGAACCCTGTCAGCGTGGGAGGCCGTCTGGAGCTCCGAGAACATTTCATCCCGAGTTCTCTTCTTCCTCCTTCTAATCTTCACTAGCCTCTGCGAAGGAGAAACATTTGCAGCTGGTGGGGGAAAAGGGAGATAGGTAGTTAAAAAGACACATTTTAGAGAACAATAGGATCACTCTTTCCCGTTAAACCTTGCTGTTCACATTACATAGCACAAATGCTTTCGTTACAAGGTCGTATTTTGCCTCTATTTATATTGAGGGTCTGCCGATTTGGTGTGAGAGATCACTCACGCAGGGCCAGGCAACAGAATTCGGCTTGCAGGCAGCCATGGTAAGCCACAGTCTTTTGGCTTCTTTAACCTTAATAACATGTGGGAATGGTTTCAAACAGCAGCACCCTCATTTTCCATACCAAGCAGCCGTTGGGTTGGCCATTTAAAATGGTATGGCAATTTAAAAGGAGGGAGGGATGCGGTTGCCGGGTTAACGTGCAGCACAAACCCAACTAACCCCCCCCCCCCCCCCCACACACACCCAATTCCCTGGGATGATCACTTCACCCCTCCCCCCACCGCGTGGCTAACAGTGGGGAACATTTCTGTTCAGCCGAGCAGGAACGGGCACTCTGAATGTCCCCTTAATAAAAGCACCCTATTTCAACCAGGTGACCATGAATGATATCACTCTCCTGAGGATAACACAGAGAGATAAGGAATGGATGTTGTCTGAATGCCAGCAAACACCGGGACCATACGCTGCCATGCTTTGCTATGCAATGATTCCAGACTACGTGCTACTGGCCTGGCGTGGTAAAGTGTCCTACCATGGCGGACGGAATAAGGCAGCCCTCCCCAGAAACCTTTTGCAAAGGCTTTGGGAGTACATCCAGGAGAGCTTTCTGGAGATGTCCCTGGAGGATTTCCGCTCCATCCCCATACACGTTAACAGACTTTTCCAGTAGCTGTCCTGGCCGTGAATGCCAGGGCAAATTAATCATTAAACACGCTTGCTTTTAAACCATGTGTAATATTTACAAAGGTACACTCACCAGAGGTCCCTTCTCCGGGGTCTGCGAGCACGCTTTGGGATTCGGTGGGTTCGGGGTTTACTGGCTCCAGGTCCAGGGTGATAAACAGATCCTGGCTGTTGGGGAAAACGGTTTCTCTGCCTCCTTGCTGTGAGCCATCTCCCGTCTGTTCATCATCATCGTCTTCCTCGTCCCCAGAACCCGCTTCTGTGTTGCGTGAGTCTCCATTGACGGAGTCATAGCACAGGGTTGGGATAGTGGTGGCTGCACCCCCTAGCATGGCATGCAGCTCGGCGTAGAAGCGGCATGTCTGCGGCTGTGCCCCGGACCTTCCGTTTGCCTCTCTGGTTTTCTGGTAGGCTTGCCTTAGCTCCTTAATTTTCACGCGGCACTGCTGTGCATCCCTGTTATGGCCTCTGTCCTTCATGCCCTTTGAGACTTTTTCAAATGTTTTTGCATTTCTTTTACTGCTACGGAGTTCCGCTAGCACGGATTCGTCTCCCCATATGGCGATCAGATCCCGTACCTCCCGTTCGGTCCATGCTGGAGCTCTTCTGCGATCCTGGGACTCCATCATGGTTACCTGTGCTGATGAGCTCTGCGTGGTCACCTGTGCTCTCCACGCTGGGCAAACAGGAAATGAAATTCAAACGTTCGCGGGGCTTTTCCTGTCTACCTGGCCAGTGCATCCGAGTTCAGATTGATGTCCAGAGCGGTCACAATGGTGCACTGTGGGATAGTTCCCGGAGGCCAATACCATCGAATTGCGGCCACACTAACCCTAATTCGAAATGGCAAAACCGATTTCAGCGCTAATCCCGTCGTCGGAGGTGGTGTAAAGAAATCGATTTAAAGAGCCCTTTAAGTCGAATAAAAGGGCTTAATTGTGTGGACGAGTCCAGGCTTAAATCGAGGTAACGCTACTAAATTCGACCTAAAGTCGTAGTGTAGACCAGCCCTAAGATCCTCTGAGATCAATACGTCAGATTTAAGAAAGATGCAGATTGTTGCAGAGACCCAGACAAAATACAGAGATGAGGGGGTGGGGGGGAATTGCAAACTATCTGTTTGAGCTTGTCTGTAGCTGTGACACTGAGTACCTGTCTCACAGCTGAAGAGCTCTGTGTAGCTCGGAAGCTTGTCTCTTTAACCAGCAAAATGTGGTTCAACTGAAGACATTACCTCATCCACCTTGTCTTACTAGTGAGAATTAGTCACCCAGCTTGAGTCCTATGTGCAAAGACATTAGTGCTGGTCGTGGACCAGCCTTTGATGAGCAGGTGGAGTTCCGAGAGGGGAGATGGTGTATAGCCAAGAAAGGAAACCAGATGTTCCGCCTCCAAAAAACAGCATGGGGCAGGTGAACTAAGGTTGCCCACTATGAAGGAGCTCAATCCGTGTGGCAATCCTCCTCGCCCCCATGGAAATGTAGAGAAACATGATGAACATTCCAAAATACTTACTTTTTGGCTAGGTAAAAAGAGCTGCTGGGGATTGCCAGGGCATGTCCCCAGTCCAGGGGGATACCACAGTGCCATACTGGAGACCCCCAGCAGGAGAGCTCTGGGAGGAATGGGAATACAACGCACACTGCAGGAGTGGTGTGTGCTGCCAAAGGTGGAGCAGCTTTTCAGCGAGTGCGTTAAGGCACCCTAATTATTTCACACCCTGTCTTCCAGCCAGGCCCTGCATGTTTACACATTCCTGGGATGCTGAGTTTCCTCTCTCTGATTGTCTCTGAGCTGGAATTCCTGGGTCTGCTTCATCGCATTGTTGAACAGATTGCTCAGCCTATTGGAAAAGGCCCATCTCGGCAGGCCGTGTACCCCTGCTGGCGGCATGGCAGTGGGCCAGGAGGAGGATCTAGATTTCAGTTGTAATGAAATTCTTGCTGGCTGATTAGAGAGAAGCCCGTTAACTCTAATGTCCCCCGTTCCATGCTCCTATCCCAGAGCTAGCCACTCATTGCTGGTGCTGCACCAGGAGACTTTTCACATGGGCTGGTTGGGGGTTCTTCCTTCTCAAGGGTTTGGGCTGGTTATAGACCTAATGGCCAGGAGCGACCATTCTGACCATTCGGTCTGACCTCCTGCTTCACACAGGCTAGAGCACACAAGGGAATCGAATGGGCTAAAGTGACTTTACCACCCTGACTGTATCTAGGGGACAGAGCCAAACAGCCTGAGTGAACCCTGTCCAGAAGGAGAACACGCGGTGAGAGCACTGTGCTCCTGAAGGGGGTGACCTCTTCACAGTGACCATTCGGAACAGCAGTAGAGTCCAGCCCCAGCTGATCGCAAAGAACCATGGGCCATCAGCCAGGGTTAAAAACGGGGCTGGAAACGGGGTCTACTTCTGTCCCCAGCTCTGCACCTCAGTTTCCCCATCCACACAGCATGGAAAATCGTATTTACAGGGCCCATTGTTTGTAAAGTGCCCTGAGTTCTGTGGATGCAATGTAAATGTGAAGCGTTATTTGTGATAGCAACACACTGCTGGAATATCCCAGAGCTAGCTCTTCCTTTGGCAGGCAGGGAGGGTTGTAAAACTGCAGCACCTGAATGGCTTCACACCTCCCTAACTCTTTGTGCAAGTTTGGTGCACTGCAATTATTTCCTGGCCAGTGTGCAAATCCACAGACTATGTGAGTAAATCCATTCCAACAGCAAACTGTTGGTGCTCCACCACTTCCATACAGAAGGCCTAACCACCCCGCTCCATTTTTCCAGGGGCCCCATGCATGATTGCCCAGGTTAACAGCAGCCACGCCTGATCCTACCCAACAGCTGTTAAGTGGCCCCTGTGCAATAGCTTTACCATGTGAATATTCCTCTCTTTTATTACTTACGTTCTTTTGCCATCAGTGGCTGTGTTGAAGAAGCTAGAAATGTTTGGGAGAGAAGCAAAGTCCTATTGATGGCTCAGTGTCTGTGATCATATCCAAGGGGTAGCCTATTTTCTACAGGCAGATGTAGCCAGAAGGGATCCTGTCTCCTGTGCCCCCGTAATTGCTACAGGTTTTGAACTCTCTTCTCTGCAAACGCCTGTGTTTTTACAGGCCTTTGAGGCTCTAATGCGAAGCCATTGAGGGAAAGGCATAAAAGGGGTCAAACAAATTAAATCCCAGTTTTCTGACCTAAATGAAAATCACATGCTTGCCTCAGTCCTCACTAGGCTGGGGAGCCCTCCTGCCTTTGCTGAGCAGGGTCACGTCAGCTGATGTTGGCAAGGCAGGGCTCATCCTGAGCCGGTTCATGTCCTGCGCTGACAGCATATCTCAGTAATGAGGAGCCCTGTGGAGCGGAGTGGGGACGCGACCCCATCCTGGTGAGATTGATTTCATGTTTAATCCAGCGCCCAACAACTGTGCCAATTTGGTACTTTCCACGGCCTGGGCTGCGAGAAGGGGAGGGTGTGTGCTGGGTTTGGGACGAGAGCTCAGTCGTGGCTCTGGTAGAAGACACTGTCCGTTCTCCCTGTTTATACCCAAGTGCTGGCCCTTGCATGCCTAGTAACTGGGCATCAGCTACTCAGCGCTGTGTGGGAACGCCGTGCTTTTCATAGAATCATAGAATATCAGGGTTGGAAGGGACCTCAGGAGGTCATCTAGTCCAACCCCCTGCTCAAAGCAGGACCTAATCCCAACTAAATCATCACAGCCAGGGCGTTGTCAAGCCTGACCTTAAAAACCTCTAAGGAAGGAGATTCCACCACCTCCCTAGGTAACCCATTCCAGTGCTTCACCACCCTCCTAGTGAAAAAGTTTTTCCTAATATCCAATCTAAACCTCCCCCACTGCAACTTGAGACCATTACTCCTTGTTCTGTCATCTGGTACCACTGTGAACAGTCTAGATCCATCCTCTTTGGAACCCCCTTTCAGGTAGTTGAAAGCAGCTATCAAATCCCCCCTCATTCTTCTCTTCTGCAGACTAAACAATCCCAGTTCCCTCAGCCTCTCCTCATAACTCATGTGCTCCAGCCCCCTAATCATTTTTGTTGCCCTCCGCTGGACTCTTTCCAATTTTTCCACATCCTTCTTGTAGTGTGGGGCCCAAAACTGGACACAGTACTCCAGGTGAGGCCTCACCAATGTCGAATAGAGGGGAACGATCACGTCCCTCGATCTGCTGGCAATGCCCCTACTTATACAGCCCAAAATGCCGTTAGCCTTCTTGGCAACAAGGGCACACTGTTGACTCATATCCAGCTTCTCGTCCACCGTAACCCCTAGGTCCTTTTCTGCAGAGCTGCTGCCTAGCCACTCGGTCCCTAGTCTGTAACAGTGCATGGGATTCTTCCGTCCTAAGTGCAGGACTCTGCACTTGTCCTTGTTGAACCTCATCAGGTTTCTTTTGGCCCAATCCTCTAATTTGTCTAGGTCCCTCTGTATCCTATCCCTACCCTCCAGCGTATCTACCACTCCTCCAGCTAGAGAGGGTGGGGGAGTGTCTTTGGGGCAGGGGAAGCTGGGCCAGAGGAGGGCCTGGAGGAAAACCCAAGGGACAGCCATTTTCAGGGAAGAAGCTTGGGCAGAGGTGTCGGTGCTGTTGCTTAGAGTTGCTATGAAATCCAAGCACCAGGAAAAGGGCTGAATTTGGAGCCTGCCTCGGCTCCTGCCTCGGACAGCGGAGGGAGCAATGTATTTCCTGTCCCATTGGTAGAGCCCTGCATAGATACACAATTTATACCCGCAGGTGCAGATATCCACATCTGCGGATATAATTTGTGTATCCGTGCAGGGTTCTACCCATTGGAGGGTCTGCGATTGCGTAGGGAGGCTCAAGTCTCCTAAGTGGGCCTGGGAAGGAGGCGGCCTCCTGGGGTTCCTAATTCAGGTCTCACTTATTCCATAAGACAAATGGTGGGAGTAAGTGCTGGCCAGGCTGGGGTCTGAGAGTCAAGCTGGGTCGCTCCCCTTCGTGCATGCTCACTACTAACTGAGCACATAGGCCCCTGAAGACATGCCTTGGTCTGTTCAGTGACTCGGGCACACTGCACTTGAGCTCGGCTCACTATTCTCTTGCTGTGTGAGCCGGACTCCGCCTCACCCTGCCGTACCTGTGCTGACCCTGCAGGCCCCCAGGATTGAAAAAGGAGTAAGAACCTCATTCCTACAGTAACTAACTGCAACTCTGAACATGCCTGTAGAGTGGGTCTGTGGCAGCCCTAGCTAAAAAGAGCTGCTGGGGGTTGCCAGAGCACCATACTGACGCATGGACTCTAAGGCCAGAAGGGACCATCATGATCATCTAGTCTGACCTCCTGTGAATTGCAGGCCACAGAATCTCACCCGCCTGCTCCTGTAATAGACCCCTAGCCCCTGGCTGAGTTACTGATGTCCTCAAATCATGGTTTAAGGCAGGGGTGAGCAAACTACGGCCCGTGGCCTGGATCTGGCCCGCCAGCTGTTTGAAGCCGGCCTTCGAGCTCCCACTGGGGAGCGGGGTCTGGGGCTTTCCACACTCTGGCGCTCCAGCTGGGGCGCAGGGTCGTGGGCCACTCCACGTGGCTCCTGGAAGCAGAGGAATGGCCCCCTCCTCAGGCTCCTACGCATAGGGGCAGCCAGGATGCTCTGCTGTGCACGCTGCCCCCGTCCCAAGGCCCGCCCCCGCAGCTCCCATTGGCCAGGAACCACAGCAGTGCCTGCGGACGGGGCAGTGTGCAGAACTGCCTGGCTGCGCCTCCACGTAGGAGCCAGAGGGGGACATGGCTGCTGCTTCCGGGAGCCGCTTGAGGTAAGTGCCGCCCGGAGCCTGAGCCCCAACCCCCTGCCCCAGCCCTGATCCCACTCCCGCCCTCCAAACCCCTCAATTCCAGCCCGGAGCACCCTCCTGCACTCCAAACTCCTCATCCCCACCCCACAACCCACGCCCCCACCTCCCCGCACCCCACTGCCCCAGCCCGGAGCCCCCTCTCGCACCCTGAACTCCTCATTTTTGGCTCCACCCTGGAGCCCGCACCCCCAACCAGAGCACTCACCCCCTCCTGCACCCTAACCCCAATTTTGTGAGCATTCACGGCCTGCCATACAATTTCTATTCCCAGATGTGGCCCTTGGGCCAAAAAGTTTGCCCACCCTTCGTTTAAAGATTTCAAGTTAGAGAATCCACCATTTACACTAATTTAAATCTGCAAGTGACTCGTGCCCCATGCTGTAGAGGAAAAACCCTGGGGTCTCTGCCAATCTGACCTGGGGGAAAATTCCTTCCCGACCCCAGATATGGCGATCAGTTAGACCCTGAGCATGTGGGCACGATCCAGGAGCTAGACAGCTGGGAAAGAATTATCTGAAGTAACTCAAAGCCCTCTCCATCTAGTGTCCCATCACTGGCCATTGGAGATATTTGCTGCTAGCAGTCACCGATTGGCTATATGTCATTGTAGGCAGTCTCATCTTACCATCCCCTCCGTTAACTTATCAAGCTCAGTCTTGAAGCCAGTTAGGGTTTTTGCTCCCACTTCTCCCCTTGGGAGGCTGCTCCAGAACTTCACTCCTCTGATGGTTAGAAACCTTTGCCTAATTTCAAACCTAAACTTGTTAAGGGTCAGTTCTTCTTTGAGTGATTGCTCCTGTGTATTCCACAGTAGGTGTGCGTGCTCGCCATGTGCACCGGTGCCGGAAGTTTTTCCCTTAGCAGTATCCATAGCCGGGGAGCCCCGCAGCGACCCCTGGAGTGGCGCCTGTATATTGTGCTATAAGGGGAGCCATGGGCTCCCCCCACCCTCAGTTCCTTCTTGCCGCCAGTGAAGGTAGTCGGAATTTTGCGCTCCAGCTTCGCTGCAGCCTTTCTTCTCTAGCGGTACCGTTCGTCGGATTGTTCTCAGTGTTAGCTTGGGCTCGGGGCATGCCCCAGGCTTCAAGTCGTGCGACTCCTGTCGCCGCTCTATGCCCAGGAGCGACCCTCACGCTGAGTGTCTTCGCTGCCTGGGTGAGACTCATATTAGCAACCGCTGCAAGATCTGTAGGTCATTCAAACCAAGAACTAAAAAGGAGAGGGACTTCAGACTTCGAGCTCTCCTGATGGAGTCGGCGTTAGCTCCGACGCCGGTGCGCAGATTGGACTCAGCACCAGCCGCCGCATCGTCGGTACGTAGTGAGGCCCCCTCGACCACTCGGTGCCGCTCTCCCTCCAGGAAGCAAGGGAAGGGCCTGGCCTCGCAGCAACGCCACGATAAAGACAAGGGGGAGGCTGGTCCCGCGCTGGGCAGCCCTCGGTCCCCACCGGACTTAAGACCTCTGACTCGCGTGGAGCGGAGCAGCCCGGTACCATTGACCCAGACATCCCTGGTACGGATGCCGTCGACGCCGGAGGCGGTGCAGGCGGCAAAGGACATTCTGTCTTTGCCCGTGCCGAGCTCACAGCCAAGTACGGGCCCCAGGTCTCGAGGCAAGCCCCCGTTAGGTGCCCATTAGACCTCTTCGGCAACCTGCAGCTTCCGCTCCGGGGATCGCTCCCCGCACCACTCGACGCACAGCGGCTGCTCTTTGGGGGACTCCCGGCCCCCGTCAATGCCGCCCAGACCCTCCGACCCGCCGTCGAGATGGGAATCGCGGGCCCCCTCTACGCCGCCCACTAGTGAGCGCAGGCACCGGGAGAGGTGCCGGGAATGCTCCCCAGCCAGGCGTGGGTACCGGAGCCGATCTAGATGTGACAGACGTCGTCGTTCACGCTCCAGCTCCCGCTCAACCAGACGCCGCACCAGAGATTCCCCACGTGGTACCTCGGCGTCAAGGCACCGGTCTTTGTACCGCCATCATGGGTACCGAAGCAGTTCGTTGAGGGGGTACCGTTCCTCGTCATCGAGGTCCAGATCGCGAGGGAGACGACGCCACAGGCACTGTTCCCATCGCTCCCGTGGCACCAAACGCTCTTCGGCCACCTCAGTGCCCCTGTTCCCGTCCTCGGGCCGAGCTGCCCCGCCGGGACACGTTGTGCCATCAGGTACCCAGCAAGGCCAATGGCACGGTACCCTGTGGCAGGGACAATGGTGCCAGTGGGCACCGTGGCAGCAGGTACCGGCCCAGCCCGGGGACCGTTCGGTCGCCAGAGCATCCCAGGCTCCATCGGCCTCGTCGGGCCGCCCACAGGATAAGTCGATGGGCCAGGACTCGGCGGACCCGCGACTGGACTCCTATCTGGGTCTCAACGCCCCAGCACCGATCACGGTACCCGGCTCCGCGCGTGTCACTTCTCCGACACCGGACAACGCCATTGTGGCACCTCCGCCCTTGGTCCCGCAGGAGGACTTTAAGGCACACCAGGACTTGCTGAAGCGGGTGGCATCCAGCCTTCAGCTACAAGCTGAGGAGATGGTGGGACCGACTGACTCCCTCTTCAATGTTTTATCTCCCTCAGCACCGGGCCTTGTGGCGGTTTTGACTATCTGCAGGGGGGGCACCGGGCCTGTTGCCAGGGAAACCCCCCCCCCCCCTGACCAATAAAGTTTGTGTTCCGCAACCGATTGTCTGCCTTCCTCAGGGCTTGGTCCCGCATAACGTCGGACCAGTGGGTCCTCAGTACCATTTCCAAGGGATACGTTTTGCAGTTCACTTCTCCCCTGCCAAGCCACCCACCCCCCATCATGGGCCTGGGGGATCCCAAGCATGCCCGCCTCCTGGACTAGGAGGGGATCGGCTACTCGGCCTCAGGGCGGTGGAACGCGTCCCGACACAGTTCCAGGGCAAGGGTTTTTACTCCCGTTACTTCCTGATCCCCAAGGCGAAAGGGGGTCTCAGACCCATCTTGGACCTGCGTGACCTGAACAGGTTCCTAACCCGTTCCAAGTTCCGCATGGTGTCCCTGGCTTCTATCATCCCCTCTCTAGACCCGCGGGACTGGTACGCTGCCCTGGACCTCCAGGACGCTTATTTCCATGTCCACATTTTCGAGGGGCACAGATGCTTCCTCAGATTCGTGGTGGGGACGGGGCACTACCAGTTTGTGGTCCTCCCCTTTGGCCTGTCCACAGCCCCCAAAGTGTTCACGAAATGCATGGCAGTGGTGGCGGCGTACCTCAGGAAACAAGGGGTACAAATCTTTCCTTACCTGGACGACTGGCTTCTCGCACTTTTTTTTCCCTAGTGGAGGTGCATTTTTATCCCCAAGTTAACTATCCAGTGTTAGAATCCTATGTCTGCACCGCACAGCCAGCCTGGGTGATTGACACCTGGGTGTGAGCACCCGGGTTAGCCTAGCCTGAGTGTGAGCGTCCCCACTGCAGAGCCCTATCCATGTTAGCATCCTCACTGTCCTCACTGTCTCTGCACTCACCCATGTGTGCTGAGGGCACATCCCATGATTCTTTGTGCTGAGACACTCTGGGATTTTCCCCCCAGTCAGTTGCGGGAGACCTTGTCTGTCCTTTGCGGGGGAATTCTGGGAGGGCACAGGACTCAAACCCCAACTTTAGAGCCATTCAGATCACCAGCTGGCTACAGACTTGGTTAGACATTGTAGTGTGGTAAGGGCCAAAATGCAGCTAAAATTCTCATGTCCGACTTGCTGCTGTGACGCTGCTGTGCCCGGGAGCTGAGGCAGGAGTTTGCTGACTTAGCAGAGGGAGCGGCACATTGGCCTGGCCAAGAGAACAGCAGCTAGTCATCTGAGCTGGTGCCAGCACCACTTAATCCTTCCAAGATGGCAAAGGGGTTTCTAAGTTATGTGAGCAAATGATTCTCAACAAGAATGATTTACTCTGCCCTCCTGAGCATCCCCAGGCAGCCTGCAGACTCCTAGGCTCAGGTCCTCAGAGGTGTTTAACTGCTGTCAAGGCTGATTCTCCACTCTGGCACTTTGAGTGCAGAAGGCGAGGGCCTGCAAGGAGTCTAAAAATTAATATTGGCCACTCCAGGCTGGTATTAAACTCCCAAGGTTACAGCTTTTCTCTGAACTTGGATGGGTAGATGATGCCACCACCCAAGTGCAAAAAAAAACCAACCCTTTGAGAACTCAGGAAGGGGCACTTGGGAATTCCTTCCTGTGGGGTACCCTCAAGCCCCTTCACCCCTCCTCTGGGGAAGAGCTGAAAAAGAAAACAAAGAAAATCAGCTGTTGCCACCATCTAATTAAACAATGTGCACAAACCTCTTAGGACACAAAAATCCAATCTTGTTCTTAAAAAAGGTCAATTTTATTAAAAACGAAAGAAAATACATCTAAAAACTTAGACTATTGCTAGATTTTAAAAAGAACCACTTATAATAATTAAGCATCAAAATAACTTCCTTGAAGTCCAGCTTAAAGGTTACAAACAAAACAAAAGCACTTGGGGTTAGCACAGAGTAGTCTACAAGCCATAAAGAAATAAGAGATAAACCTAATCGCGTCTTCCTAGACCAGGGGTCGGCAACCTACGGCACGCGTGCCGATTTTGCCTGGCACGTGGCTGCCAGCCAGGGTCCCGGCCCCGCTCAGCCGAGGCTGAGCAGGGCCGGCGGCCGGGACCCCAGACTGGCAGGAGGCGCGCCCCTCAGCTTCCCCCTTCACCGCGCTCAGCTTCTGTGGCTCCCGGAAGTGTGAGCCGCTGGGGCGCGGAGCCCTGAGCCTGCTCCGGGAGGGGCAGCAGCAGCGGTGGGGGCTCACACTCCCGGGAGCCGCAGGGCCTGAGCGCGGCGGGGGGGAAGCCAGGGGGCGGGGAGGGGTTAGAGCGGAAGAGCGTCGTGTGGGGAAGGAGTGGAGAGCGGGGTGGGGGGGGCAGCATGGCAGGCGGAGCCCCCGGCGCGCCCCTGACTGTGCTCGAGGTCTGCGGCTCCCGGGAGCGAGCCACCCTCGCTGCTGCACTTCCCGGACCTTCTACCCGCCCCCCCCCCCCCCGCCTCAGCACTCTGCGGGGGAGGGGCTGTGCCTGCGGCAGCCCCACATGGAGCCAGGGTCTGACCGGCGTGGGCATGGTAAGGGGAGCCCTGGGGGGCTGTCAGGGAGCAGGGGGAGGGTTGGAAGGGTCGGGATTTCGGGGGGGGTGTCAGGGGGCGGGGATGTGGAAAGGGATCTGAGCAGTCAGGGAACAGGGAGTAGTGGGAGGGTTGGATGGGTCAGCAGTTCTGGGGGAGTCTCTCAGGGGGCGGGGAGCGGTTGGATGGGGCGTGGGAGTCCCGGGGGTCTGTCTGGGGGTGTGGATAAGGGCCGGGGCAGTCAGGGGACAGGTAGGGGGTAGGGTCCTTGGGGGGCAGTTAGGGTTGGGGGGGTCTCAGGAGGGGGCAGTCAGGGGACAAGGAGCAGGGGGGGTTGGGGTTCTGAGGGGGGCAGTCAGGGGGTGGGAAGTGGGAAGGAGTGGATGGGGCAGGGCTCTCCCCACCCCCCAGTCTTTTTTGTTTTTTTAAATATGGTAACGCTAGGCGAGGGAGGAGCTGGGGCCGCATGGGGGCTGGCGCCCGCATGCATCCACTGCAGCCTGCAGGAGCCCGGGGGGGGGGGGGCGGGGCGCCGGGCCGCAGCCTGGGCAGGAGGGGCGGGGGGACGCGGCTGCTCCCCGCTAGCGGCGCTGCCACCTTTGCAGGGCTGCTGCCCCCTGCACGGCTGGGGGTCGCTGCCACCACAAGCGGGACGCTCTGGCGCCTCCAGGGGAGTTCAGGGGGCGGGGAGGGGGGAACCTGGTCTGGGGAGCAGCCCCTGGGCACGGCTGGCCCCTGGGGTCTATAAAGGCTCATTGGGATTTGCCTCTCAATGAACCTATGTGCAGGGGGTGGGGGAGGTGGAAGTTTCACCTAGGGCGCTAAATATCCTTGCACCGGCCCTGCCCCGGGGGTGCGTGCACCCCAGGTTAAGAACCACTGCACTAAACTGATAAGATCTGAATTTTAATTTAATTTTAAATGAAGCTTCTTAAACATTTTTAAAAACTTGTTTACTTTACATACAACAATAGTTTATAGACTTATAGAGAGAACTTCTAAAAACGTTAAAATGTATTACCGGCACGCGAAACCTTAAATTAGAGTGAATAAATGAAGACTCGGCACACCACTTCTGAAAGGTTGCCGACCCCTGTCCTAGACATTTCCTGATCTACTTACATATCTGGGGTTTCAAATGAGTAGTTTCTAGGTATGATTTGATACCTGGCTTAAACTTCTTACAGCATTGCTGCTCTGTGTCCCCTTTCTGGAAGAACAACCACAGAGAGACAAAAGGGGAGTCTTGTTTCAATTTTAAAAAGTTCTAGTCTTTCCATTGGCTCTTTTGGCCAGGTGTGCTCTCACTTCCTTTTACCTATGCATGCAGTCAGACTTTTTAACCCTTTACAGGTAAAGCAAGTAGAGAACAGCTACCAAGAGGGATTTTATAGCTAACTGGCTGGCTGGGTGTCCATAAAAGGGAGCTACCCCCCCTTCATTTATCACAGCTGCTGAGCATCCTTTGAAAATCTGGGCCTAATTAACTAATTGAGCCTCTCAGCTCTGGGAGGTTGGTCTTACAGCTGGGAAAACTGAGGCCCGTGGAGGTGACAAGACCTGCCAGGGTGTCCCAGCCACTCGGTAGCAGGGCTGAGTGGCTCCCAGTCTCAGCCCTAGCCGGCTCTCCCTCTCTGGACTGGGGGGTCATTGATCAGGCTGAGGCTCAGCAGTGCTCAGAGCTCCCCTGCTGCCATGACGCTGGCTGTTTGCTTGCAGGATGTTTGACGTGGGCGGCCAGAGGTCAGAGAGGAAGAAATGGATCCATTGCTTCGAGGGTGTGACGGCCATTATCTTCTGCGTGGCTCTCAGCGCCTACGACCTGGTTCTGGCTGAGGACGAGGAGATGGTAAGGATGGGAGAGGGGCTAATCCGGCCCTGCGTTGCTCGGAGCTAGTCTGAAATGCACGAGCATGAGGGACCATGGGCTGAGTGTCTCCAGCTCAATCCCCCAGACCTGTGCATGTTCACCGGGGAGGGGGTTTGCTGCAGGAGGCTCCAGGCCTTTCCCCCGTGCCCCCCCTTCCCTCCCCCCAGCACTCCAATCTTCTTCCTCCCACCGGGTGCCTTCTATCCCTCTCTGGCATCCTTTCCCCACCTGCCCCCAACCTCACTGGCTACCATTGCACCACCTCTCTTATGCGGGGGACAGAAACGAGGGGTGTCTGTAGGTTAGATGGGTGCAGGAACTGGGCATCTCAGCAGACTCATTAGCCCTCGTCTGGGGCAGTAGAAAGCTGTGGGTTTGCCTCCCAGCCACCTGATCCTGCCAAAACCAGAAGGGACCATTGGGTACGTCTAGTCTGAGCTGGATAACCAGGCCAAAGACCTGCCCCCAAACAATCCCAAGAGCAGCCAGTTTTGACTGACAAATTCCAGAGATGGAGAATCCACCATGGCCCCTAGTAAATTGCTCCAGTGGCTCATTACTCACAGCTAAACAATTTTGCCTTCTAGCCATGGCTTATTCTGCAATTCCACAAGCTCTTTAGCGATCGCAGCGACGCATTGGGCAGCTCATGGGTCCTGCGGGCGTGTTGAGCGTAACTTGGTTAACATCATCTCTCTCCCCAAATTCCGGTACTCCACAGGGACAAGGCTGGCATTTTGGGAAGGGTGTTGTCTCAGTGCTCTGTAAGGTTGGCAATTTGGCACCAGCAGTGCAGTGTTGCTGTGCCAGGCTGGGATATGACAATAGCTTAACAGCCAAACCATCCTCCCTTTTCGTTCCAATGCCCCAGCACATTTATCTCTTTCCTTTCTTCCTCTTTCTGTGGCTCCACGTGATGATGATTAAACCTGTGTGCACATGTCATAAACTAGCCCTCTGATGCTTTCATGTGGCTTCTAGGAATTCCAGCTGACCGTGACCATCCCCACATGCTTTCTACTCTGAAAATTGCTCTGCAATAAGATTTATGGCTTAAAAACATTTAAAGCTTCTCAGAATTCTCTTAGAACTGAGTTAACCTGGATGCCTAGATCCCTAAACATAGGAGACATGAGCACCCCCGTCTAGCTAGACTCCAGTGGGAATGGTTGGAGTCAGTTCCATCCAGGAAACAGCGGAAATGCATGAGGCTGTTGGTGCCCAAACTTCTCCAGAGTTGAGACACGGTGCCCCAAAATCCAGTGATCTCCTCTGTGTAAAAGGCAGAGGTTCTGGCTGTGCTGGATCCTGAGACCTTCCCCAACTCATGCCAGTCTGTCTGATGTCCTTGTATGGCCCCATCACTCACCCATGAGCAGGGGAGTAGTATTATCCCCATTGTACAGATGGGAAACTGAAGCCCAATACTCAAAAGGTATTTAGGCACCAAACTTCCATTGATTTCAACTGAACTTGGCTACGGCATAAAGGAATTTGATTCCAGTGGCAGTGAGACCCCTAAACATCTCTGAGGATCTGGGTCAAAGTGACTTGCACAAAGTCACACATGGAGTTTTGGGGGACAAGGGAATTGAACCTGGGTCTTTTGAATTCTAGTCTCATGCCCTAACCATTAGGCAGCCTTTCCCCCTGTCATTTCCCTGGCTCCTAACCCAGTTCTTGCTCTGTCCGGGTCCCGTCTGGCTCACTGAGTGTCTATGGTTGGTTGTCTTGCCAGAACCGGATGCACGAGAGCATGAAGTTGTTTGACAGCATCTGTAACAACAAGTGGTTCACAGACACGTCCATCATCCTCTTCCTGAATAAGAAGGACCTCTTTGAGGAGAAGATCATACACAGCCCCCTGACCATCTGCTTCCCCGAGTACACAGGTAACGTGCTGCTTCTTGCCAGGGTGAAACCCATCCTGGCTCCCAGCGGGCAGCGAATCAGCCACTTCGGCATGGCTCCGGGATGTGGTCTGTAGCTCAGCACCTGCTCTGGGTGGAGGATAAACTTGTAGCTCCTAGAATTTCCATCCCAGACCTTCCGCATTTCAAGATCATTGGTCACACCCTGGTATTTTAGGCTGCACTCGCAGGCCACGGGCAGGAGGTAGAAACGAAAACGCCAGGGGTTGGATTATCTTGTTTATACATAGATCTTACTAGGCCTGTTGCGCTGACATCCCTGCCTGTTAGTACGGGTTGTGGCTGGGAGGAGGTGACTACAAATGGGAGGTCCTGTGTCGTCAGGAGCGATTGGGTGCCATTGCAGACCTCACGAGAGGCATCTGTTTAGGAATGCGTGAAATGAGCATGCGGACGGCACAGAGATGAGCGTGGTATAAAGGCTCAGCTAGTAGATCAGATGCAATAGGTCTCATGCAAGATACACAAGGCTCTGAAGAGCTGAGAGGCTGCTGGCGGTGCCAGAGGAACTGAACCCAAAGGTCTGTGCAGCCGCAGCTAGACCAGGAAAGGCCTGTGACTGACGGTGGGGCTGCCTCTGGGAGGCAGGTCCCTGTGAATTGGACGGACAGTGGGAAAATCCAGCTCTGTCGTTGCTCCTGCTGCCCTGATCTCTGCTGATGTGAGAAGGGATGTAAGAGAGGGCAGCTCTGTTGAGATGTTGACTGGAGGGCGAGTCCCCTGGAGGCGGGGTCTTACCTTGGTTAGGGTGACTGTCTGCTGTGTTTAGCTGTGGGCAGGGTTGGGTATAAAGCCCATCCAGACCCTGTGGTTGTACATGGCAGGAAGTAGCATCTCCTTGACACAGCTGAGTTGAGTCAGGCCCTGGAGTTGGCTGCTGCCGTCTGGGAGCTTAGCACCCAGAGAGGCAGGGAAGAGAAGGTGAGCACAGCAGCGTGCAGGCTCCATTTAGTCTTCGTTGTTTTATCAGCACCTCCTGGCAGCAGTGGCAAATCCTCATCGGGCCCTTGCTGTGAGACTGAAAACCGGAGTGTGTCTCCCCATGACGCTTGTTCTGTACAGAGGAAGTGCCAGAGGCACACTAGGTCAGGAGGACAGGAAACAGCGAGCTACAGACCTGCTCAGTCCCTGCTGATAAGCTACCAGGCCAGTAGCTTGTGTCTGGCTCCTTCTAGCGAGGCTCCTGTGCTGGGCTCAGTGGAGTATCCAGCAGTGGGGGGTCTGTACAGGGCAGCAGCACGTTGGACTGGGGTTTACCTGCATGGCGGCTGAGCTGCTCTCTCCTGGGGTTACTGGCAGCTGTGCGCATTGTGACTGCCCTCCATACAGAAGGGAACCAGTGGACAAATCTGCTTCCTTCTGGGGTAGGGGATGAAATACCTGTGACCGGCCAGTTCCAGCCTTCGGAGCTGCTCTGGCTGTGGGGAGAACGCGGTGTTCAGGCTCCGTATGGGGCTGTCTGGGTCTCCACCCCACCTGCCAGGTGCCCAGGCCTGGCTGGGGGGTAAGTAGCTTTGACCTAGAAGGGATGCTGTCTGCCTGTCCTAGGGGTCTGTCTACACTGCAGCTGTGAGTGCGCTTCCCAGCCTGGGGAGACAGGCTCATGCCCGGTTAGTGTGAGTCTGTCCCCCAGGGATCAGAGGCTCTCTCCCCACTGCAGGGTGGATGGACCCTGACCTGAGTGACCTAACTCAAGTTAAGAACCTATCTTTTTTCGCAGTGTTGCCTTTTCTGTAGGCACTTACCTGTCTGTAGTATCTGGGCACCTCATCGTCTTCACTGTGATCCTCACATGCCCTGGGTTGCAGGGCCGGGCTGTCACGCCGTTGTACAGGCAAGGGCCTGAGTGGTGAGTGGCAGGATCAAGGTCGCACCCCGAGTCTGTGGGAGAGGAGGGGATTGAACCAGGTCTCCCCGTTCTAGGCTGGTGCTCCAAGCTCTGGCCCAGCCTCCCCTCTCTCCGCTTGTGAGCTGGGCGGGCCTAAAATTCCACCTGCCTTTTCTTGAAAAAAACCAAACTGACGCTGTCCCTGGCGACCCTACAACAACCCCTTCCTCTGCCCCACGCCACCATAACAAACCCACTGCCATGCAGCTCCTCTCAAACCCAGCACCCAGCAGCAATCCTGCCATAGCAAGCTGAATCCTGGATGCAGCTGCTATGTTGTGGGCACGTTATTGTGAGAGGCACAACTCCGTCTTTCCGATCCTCCTCCCCCCCCCATTTCCCCCTGCGAGGGGGACACCGCCCCAATGTCTGGCCAGTGTCTGCTCACCAGAGATGCCAGAGGCGGGACCGCTCCAGTGAGCACTGCACGCTTTGAGCCCTACGTGGTACCCCTCTGCCATCGCTTTTTACAGAGTGATAGCCCGCCCTGCCGGCTAGCCCTAAAACCCACTGCCTGTCCCCTCCCCTGCCCATGCAGCTCGGGGAGATCAGGGGCCATCCCGTGGGGTGAACCTGGAGCTGGGCTCTCTGCGTCGATTGGCCTGCTTGGGCATTAGTCTCGGGGTGAGGGGCATTTGGGCAAGCAGCACACCAGCTTGGGCTATGACCTCAGCACCTCAGGATTCAGCTCGGGCTTTGGGGCTCGAAAGCAGGTCTCTTCCACCAACAGAGGTTGGGCCAGTAAAAGAGATTCTCACCTACCTTGTCTGTTGCTGGGCTGCAAATGTGTCAGTGTAAGCATGGGAGCACTGAGCTGCGTCTGAGCCTGGAAAGGAAACTGAATAGCCCCCGCTATAAAGTAGTGAGGACTGCAGGCTGGGCAGAGCTCAGCAACACTTGTGGGTGCACCCAGCGCTGCTGGCCACAGGTGGACCCATGTGGGAGGAGTCGCTCGAACTGCTCGGGTGTGTGGCTGGGTTCTCTGTTACTTGTAGTCGTTGTCGTGGGTTGTTCCAGGCCCCTCTGCGCCCAGGCCAGGGTACAACTGCAGTCAACAGAGCCGCTCAAATTGGGGTCATTTTAACCAAGTCAGAGACTACGTGAGACTGATCCAATGGTTAGGGTACAAACCTGGGACTCAGCAGACTCTGGTTCAATTCCCTGGTCCCCCATCTGTGTCTCAGTTTGCCCATCTGTACACTGGGGATAATAGCACAGCTCTTCTGCACAGGGGTGGGAGGTAAATACAACATAGTGTGAGGTGCCCCTTAGACAGACTAATGGAGGAAGTATTCCTGGTACCCCAGGCCCAGCTCTCTTCACCCCGTTTCTACCATGGTGCACAGCAGACAAAGGGACTTCAGAGACAAGTGCCAGCAAGGAGGTGTGGAGAGACAGGGTCAGAGATGAGTAAGGGGGGACATGACTGACAAGGTGCACAAGCGCATGGACGGTCAGTGGCGTGGTTCTGCTCACGGGGACAGTTGGGGACATTGAAAGGCAATACTGCTGAGGGTACTTTTTCACCCAGTGTATATTTAACCTGTGGAACTCATTGCCTCATGATCTCCCTGAAGCCAAGAGATTAACAGGATTCAACCAAGGCTGGGGCGCGTGTATGGCTGAGAAGCTCCACATTTACACTGGCCAGGAGAGATGCATGGACGAGGCTTAGTTTTTGGGGTCACGCTTTCTAGAAAGGGCCGGTGATGAAGGGTTAGTGAATGAAGACTGGGGCATGTGTTGGATGGCTATAAGCCATGGTTATAAGCAACCTATGCACTCTCTAGCAGTCAAATAGCCATTTATTAAAGTGTCTGCTGTTCATTTATTAACCCTCTATAGGGTGCTTGCAAACATCCCTGTGGTGTAAAGTGTGACTGTGCCCATGGCACACACCCAGCTCGGACACCAGGTCAGAATCTCACTTTCTGCCTGGGGAAACCGAGGATCAGTGCTCGGGGGGCTCCTCTTAGCATTGTGCCCTGTACGCAGGTGGCTCATCTCCTCCTCCTCCTCCTCAGGGGCCAATAAGTACGATGAGGCGGCCGGCTACATCCAGAGCAAGTTTGAGGACCTGAACAAGCGGAAGGACACCAAGGAGATCTACACGCATTTCACCTGCGCCACCGACACCAAGAACGTGCAGTTCGTCTTCGACGCCGTCACCGACGTCATCATCAAAAACAACCTGAAGGACTGCGGGCTCTTCTAACGGCAGAACGGCACCTGCTGCGGAACGGGGGAAGGTGAGGCTGGCCAGGGAGGCCCCAGTGTCCAGCGAGGGCTCAGCGATAGAGGCCTGGGGATGGGGGGGAAAGGCTGGTGCCCAGGGACGGCCTGTAGAGGAGAGGCACTGGTGCCCGGGCTGGAGGAGGCCAGGCTGGGGAGCTCCGGGGCTGGCTGTGCAGCCAAGGTCCTTCTCTCTTCACTTCCCCGTCAGCCCCTCAGCCCTGGGTGCGTGAGCAAACGGGCCCTTCCTCCTTCTCAAGCAGCCCTACTGAGCTGTGGTGTGGGGCGGCCCCACTGCATGGATCAACCTATGGGGGCGCCTCTCAGTAATGTACAAGGCAGGCAGAGTATAGGCCAGGGCGACATTTCCCAGAACCTCGCTCTGTGGGCTGCTGCTGGGGGAAGGGAGCCACAGGCCCATGAGGAGGGGGATGGGGGGCCCACAGGCCTGTGGGGAGCAGAATGGGGGCCGGCAGGCCCATGGGGCAGGGCCTGGAGAATGCAGCCTCTCTACTTCGTGTAGTGATCCTGTCCCATGTGGGGCAGATTGGAGCCCAGTCGTGAAATCCAAGCCACCCTGCCCCCAGCCATCGCCTCCAGTTGCCCTGGTGCTCTATAGTGGGGAGCCCGGGGGTTGGGGGAGCAGAGGACTGGCTCTAGGTGGTACAGGTTGCAGCAGGCCCAGGCGTTGGGCCCTTCCTGGGGAGGCCAGTGGGGGCGAGGGGGCTCTTACCCTTACAGTGCCCATGTCCAGCGTCACTGACGTGCCTGAGGCCAGGCACAGGGCCCAGCGGTGCCTGGGCACGGGGCTTGTGCCTGTGTTCTCTAAGCAGCCTGAGACGCCATGGGAAGGGCGGCTCCAGCCAGGATCCAGACAGCTCCCTTTCCCGGGGCGGCTCACACTCCGCGTGGCTTTACAAAGCCAGCTGTGCCGGGGGACGCTGCTCAGCCGCCCGTCTCCCTGCAAACGGACCGAGCCAGGGCAGCCGGGCTCTGGGGAGCCTGGGATTCACCCGAAGCCCCTGGGGGAGGGACTCCAGCAGCGACTCGGGGAAGCCGTGTCCTGGATCTGTTAGCCGGTGCCTCTGCCCCGTGCTCACAGCCCCACTGCCCTCAGCCCGGCGATGCCGGTTTCCCCTCGGGGGGAGGGTGCTCCCCCAGGGGCTGTGTTTGAAGGCATGTCCAGGGCACTGTGAGCCAGGCGCTGCTGTTCCTGATAGTCCTGGCAGGCAGGTGGAACCCGGGCCCTGCCCCTCCTGTGGCAATGGGGCCCCACACACCCATTGCTGAGCCTGCTGCAGCCTTGGCTGCCGGAGCTGCAGGTGTTCAGATCCAGAGGTCACTGGTTCGATCCCCATGGCTGATGACCCACCTGGGGGCATAGCATTAAAGGCACCAAAGGAACTGCCTTGTGTCTCCCCTTCCTTGTCTCTCTGCCTCTCCCCCGCAGTCCCATTGGGGGCTGCAGAGGGGCTGAAGTGCTTCCCGTGGGCCAGTCAGCGTTTGGCCCCCCCCCCCACTGGTTTGCACGTGTCTGTCCTCAGTCTGGTCTCTCCATACTCCAGACCCTCCCGTTAAGCCTGGAGAGTCCCACCAGCCTGGGTGCTCGGGTGCCGGAGGGGTAACGTGGTGATCAGCCACAGCTACGCGCCCGCGGGTCTCACCAGCATAACTCCTGGGTGCATCTCTCTTCTAGGATTACTTGAACTGCATGTACCAGAGGAGAGGCTGTCGCCGATGAAGGAAGGACCGCACCATTTAACAACTTCTGCTTCTTGGTTTTTTGTTTTTCTTTTTTTTTTTTTTTTTCCTCCTAATAAAAGACCTTGGTTAATGATCATAACACGAAGGCAGGTCCCATCTGGGTCCCCCAACCGCCTGCTGCAGGCCGTGTTTCTATCTGAACCTACTTGGTATTTCTCCCCCCTGTCCACCCCCACAAGGACTCGTAGGTCACACAGATCAGTGGCTGCAGATTGGGACATTTTCATCCGGTTAAACTAAAGCACAGCAGCTTCAAAACAAAACAAAAAAAGATTATTTTGGGGGTGGGAGAAACCCACATTTTTTTTTATTTTTTTTTAAACTCCGGTTGGAATTGCTCCCGACCATCCTCACTTAAGAAATCACTTTCCAAATGTTTACATTCGAACCGTTGCTCTTTCACTGGGGGGGGGGGGGCTCCAGCGAGTCCCTCAGACTCCTGTGATTTGCACAGACCAGCAAGAAAAAAAATCAACATTCCTTTAAAAACAAAAAAGAAAATCATATTTTACATTGCTTTTTAAATGAGATCTTTTTTAAAAACTATTTAACAAAGTCCAGTACTAAATGGTCAAGTTGTCCTCACAAAATCTTCTACAGTTAAAAAAAATAAAAATAAATTGTGCCTTGAGGGGTGTTAGTACGTTTACATCTGTTCCGTAGTTTGCTCCGATGTGAATTGTGTTTAGAATTGGGTTCAAATAAAATCTCCCCTCCAGATCTCCGGGCCGGACTCGGTCCCCAGCCTGGGGAGAACACGGCCCAGAACCTCGAGCCACATCTTTTCCCATCGGCAGAACTAGGTTTCTAAGGGCTAAGACGCCAGTGAAGGACTAAGCGGTAGTGATCACGTCCGCTTCTTTCCCGTTCCTTCTCCTCCCCTGCCCCAGTGGGCAGGGATTGCTCATGAGGTTGCTCTACTGTCAACTCTGTTTTAAATGTAGTTTCTTAGCTCTAACTGTAGCGTCGGTTGAGGAAACACTGCTGTATGTAAGCGGGCCCCGACAAGCTGCTCGGGGCCCTTAGCCAGCGACGGACGCAGCCTAGCTTTTATCACAGGATGTTTTACCAAATTGTTCACATGGTTTGAAATAATAAAATGTAGAAAGAAACACCCCGTTTGTGCTGCTTTGATTGGCTCCGTCCCCAGCAAAAGGGAGTTTGGGGGCCGGTTGGGAGAGGGAAACCCCATGGAAAGCAGCTGTGAGCTTTGCCCCAGCCCCGGGGAGCTGTTGAGCAGATAGGCTGCAGAGGCCACAAGACTGGCCACGGGATTGGCCTGTTCTGTGCCAGGGATCCAGAACCCTCGGCATGGGGGAATGAACAGAGAGGCTGAGGCTAGATCTCTTTATTAATAAAAGGGGATGGGGATGTGGGACAGAGGGGGAGCGGCAGCTGTGGTAATGGGGGGATTTGGATGGGGAGCTGCGGCCGTGATACCAAGGGGGTGATGGGTTGCCACAGCCGTGGTACCGGGACGGGGGGAAGTAGACGTGGTACAGATTGGGAACTGCAGATGTGGCACCAGGGCCAGTGATGGCGGGGCTGTGGGGGTGGTTGGGGGGGGGCAGCGGCACTGGGGGCTCAGAAGAGGCCACAGTCCTTGAGGTTCTCTTTGATGATGATGTCGGTGACGGCGTCGAAGACGAACTTGACATTCTCAGTGTCGGTGGCACAGGTCAGGTGCGAGTAGATCTCCTTTACGTCCCGGCGCATGTTGAGCTCCAGGAACTGGACCTTGATGTAGGCGCCTGCGTCCTCGAACGTGTTTGGTCCTGCGGAGGCACCGGTGCCAGGACAGAGTCAGGGGGCGGCTTAGAGCCAGTTCAGCAGCTGAGTCCTGCGTGGAGGCACGAACACCCTACAGCCTGCCAGCAGCTCCCTGCCCCCTCTCCCCCCAACCTGCTGTGAAGGCCACTGGCCCAAGGAGCCAGACACCCCAGGCCATTACTGGGGCCCCGCTGCTGAGATCCCTCAAAGCTTCATCACCCCATTTGCTCCCTTTTCTCCTCTACAGTCTGCTCCAAATGCATGTCTCAGATCCCCTTCTTCCCCCCCTCCCTCCAAAATACCCAGGTCGGCTTAAACAGCAGGGCTGAGCTGCCCCCCGGGAGAGGCGAAGGGGACTTTCTGCCATCTCTGTGCCCTCCCCAGTTGAGGCGCCACTTGGGCTGGCACCCCCTGTCCCTAGTGTAAATGCAAGGAACCAGAACCACTGGTGGTCAGTGGCGCTCTGCTAGGACTAGCCTCCCGGCCACTGACCCCTCACTGAGGGCAGCCCACAGCTTTGCTCCCGCAGGGAGATGGCCGTGGCCACTCCTAGTGTGGGCAAAGAATCTCACCAGCGTGATCAGGTCCTGCAAACACCTGCCACACGGGACTGGCAGAGATGCCCCAAGAGTTGGCAGCGGCAGGACATCCGGCTCCGTCACCCGGCACTGAGGGGAGCCAACTGGCACAGGGGCACTGACTGGCTGTGTGGCAGGGGTATGGGTGGCAGGGCCAGGACTGAGGGCAGAATTAAGGCTCTTCTCGTGGGGCAGGGGCTTGGGAGTGTGATGGGCGATGCAGTAGGCGGCAGAGGTCTGGGGGTGGTCTCTAAGTTGCTGCCATGTGGCATGCTGGACACAGCCACACGGCCGTGGGTGTCCCCGGGCTGGAGGGTTGGACGCAAGCTGCCCCCTGCTGCCCATCGCAGAATGTTCTCATGTAGGAGCCTGGCACTAATGGTGGGTCTGCAGATTGCGCGGGGCCGGAGGGAAGCACTGCCCCTGCCCCGGGATAAGGGGGGATCTTGACAGAGGGGCTGGTCCCAGCTCCATAGCTCAGCTGAGCTGGCTTTTTGCCCAGGTTCCCCCTCTGCTGGGTGTGCAGAGCACGGGCCGGATTCACCCCTCTCCAGTGAGTTCTGTGGGAGTTTGGCACATCAGAGCCTCTGTGAATCTGGGCCCCAGCGTCTCCTCCCCAGCTGTGCAGCACCTGCCTTTGGGAAATGTCTGCTCACATGCCCCTCCGAGCAGGGTGGCCGGGGGCCTGGTGAGCCCTGCCCTGTGGGAGGGGGAACACGCTGCCAGCCAGGGCAGTGCTGTCCCAAGGCACTGGGCTCTGGGCTCTGAGCTCTTCACTCACTGGGTTGCTTGGCAAGAGAGAGACCCTGGAGTCGCCATCCCCAGCCTCCCTGCTCGCCCCTCCCCAATGCTTCCCTCTGGGGGGCTTTCCCAAAAGGGCTCCCCAGGCTGGGGCATTTGGGGCTGGCCCCCCAGGGGACTTAGCGCTGCAAGGCGTTCAGATACCTGCATTCACAGGCCTGCGCTGGGCCCCCCTGGCCAGTGGATGGAGCTGCTAACCAGTAGGAAATACTGGGGGGGTAGGGTGACCAAATAGCAAGTGTGAAAAATCGGGATGGGGGTGGGGGGGTAATAGGTGCCTATATAAGAAAAAGCCCTGAATATCGGGACTGTCCCTATAAAATTGGGACATCTGGTCACCCTATGGTGGGGGAGGGGGGGAAGCTAACCCCAGACCCTCAAAGGGACTTGGTCCTCAACCCTGTCTGGGATCTTCAGCTGGGAGCCCTCTTCTGGAGTTAGGGGCATAACCTGGTCAGTTCTAGTGAGGCTCCCATAATTCAACCACTGGGCAGCGGGTCCCATTGCACCCTAAAGCCTGGGCAGTAGGGCAGCTCACCTTCTCTGCAGTGGCCTTGGTGAAAGTTAGGGTCATGACCCACCCCCAGGTTGGGTGCCGCAGGCTGGGCGACATCTGGTTCGAGAATTCAGAGGAGGGCCCCGGTGTGAGCTAGGGCTCCAGGCGGCTCAGGGACATCATGGAGGTGTGAGAACCTGCAGCTCGCCTACTTAGCTGCTGGCTTCACCCCCTGGCTGTCTGATGAGCATGGTGGGTCCTGCTCAGATGATCAGCAGACCTGCGCTCAAGCCCAGCAGCAGGGCGCTGGCTGCTCAAAGCATTCGTCCACCGCTGCCATGGCCCCTTCCCCACCTCACCCCAGGGAACCCGGCTCTGGCCCTTGGCTTCGGTTCCTGACCGCTTACTCCTGCACCAACCCCTAGGTCCCCCCCCCCCCCCCGCCCCCGCATCCCACTCCCTGCCCAAGGCAGCTCTGCGCATGCTCACCCACAGAAACCACTAGGCACCATGGGGACTTTAATGGTGGAAACTCAGGCACCTGGAGAGTTGACAGCAGCTGAGTGCACCCAAATGTTGGACTTAGGCAGCACTGAATTTGTGCTATAAGATGGGGATGTATCAGTTAGAAGTGACAAAGGAGGAGAAAGACCTGGGTGTATTGGTTGGTCATGGAATGACTGTGAGCCGTCAATGTGATGCGTCCGTGAAAAGGCTAATGCGGTCCTAGGATGCATCAGGCGAGGTATTTTCAGTAGAGACAGGGAAGTGTTAGTACCATTACACAAGGCACTGGTGAGACCTCATCTGGGACACTGTGCAATTCTGGTCTCCCATGTTTAAGAAAGATTAATTGAAACTGGAACAGAAACAGAGAAGGGCCACTAGGATGATCCAAGGAATGGAAAACCTGTTTGATGAGAAGAGACTCAAAGAGCTTGACTTGTTTAGTCTAACCGAACGATGGCTGAGGGGAGATATGATTGCGCTCTCTAAATACATCAGAGGGATAAATACCAGGGAGGGAGAGGAGTTTACGTTAAGTGCAAATGTGGACACAAGAACAAATGGATATAAACTGGCCATCAGCAAGTTTAGGCTTGAAATTAGACAAAGGTTTCTAACCATCAGAGTGAAGTGCTGGAGCAGCCTCCCAAGGGAAGCAGTGGGGGCAAAAAGCCTAACTGATGTCAAAACTGAGCATGAAAAGATTACTGAAGGGACGATATGCTGAGGTTGCTGAGGGATGATGATGGTTTGATGAAGTACAATGGCGTGTGGCCGATCCACGACAGCCATTAGCAAATAACTCCAATAGCCAGTGATGGGACACTAGATGGGATGGGATCTGACTTACTACAGAGAATTCTTTCCTGGGTGTCTGGCTGCTGGGTCTTGCCCACATGCTCAGGGTCTTACTGATCGCCATATCTGGGGTCAGGAAGGAATTTTCCCCTGTGTCAGTTTGGCAGAGACCCTGGGGGATTTTCGCCTTCTTCTGCAACATGGGGCACGAGTCACTTGCAGGTTTATACTAGTGTAAATGGTGAATTCTCTGTAACATTAAGTCTTTAAACCATGATTTGAGGACCTCAGTGTGACAGCGTACCCCATAAAGGGGCTCACAAATGTATGTATGATATGACTGGAATAGGGTTTTGCTACAAAGGCCATGTAACATATCTATGTAAAGGTTATGATCTACTGGTTATGTTCACCCTAGTTGTATGCAGGCACCGTTTGTGTGTTCAAGGTTATGAACATTGGCTGTATGATTGCTTGATTACTAAGGGGCCTCAGTTAGAACATTTGATGACTTCTTGGGAGAGGAATGTGCAAATTAGGTGTTCAGTCAGGGGGCACTTAACAGACAAAAGAGCTTGGAAGACTCCAATCCACATTAGAAGTCTACCTGAGGACTTTCAAGGCAGCATGTGGGTAATGGCTGCCACCTGCAGTCCTGAGTCATGCATGGGCATTTGACCTGCCCATGTGATTCCGAATCTCCATTTTGTGACTGGATTCTACAGCGGGTGAGGAGGGGGTCTCCACCCACAAGAGACAGTCTATTTAAACCCGTGGGAGACCCCTCCATTTTGTCTTCAGCTGGCTAAAGAAGAAGCCTCTCCATCCCCCCAGGATTCTTGAAGAAAAGGACTGTAACTACAGGGGGCGTGAGGGATTGCTGGACCCAGGCTAAAAGAAGATTAGCCTGTAAAAGGGAACATTTTGGAACTGGTGAGGATCTTATCTATATTTAGTGTAATTAGACATAGATTTGCGTATTTTATTTTATTTTGCTTGGTAACTTTATTCTGTCTATTACTACTTGAAATCACTTAAATCCTACTATCTGTATTTAATAAAATCACTTTCTACTTATTAATTAACTCAGAGTATGTATTAATACCTGGGGGAGCAAACAGCTGTGCATATCTCTCTATCAGTGTTATAGAGGGCGAACAATTTATGAGTTTACCCTGTATAAAGCTTATACAGGGTAAAACGGATTTATTTGGGTTTAGACCCCATTGGGAATTGGGCATCTGAGTGCTAAGGGCAAGCAGACTTCCGTGAGCTGTTCTCAGGTAAACCTGCAACTTTGAGCCAGGTTATTCAGACTCTGGGTCTGTGCTGGAGCAGGTGGGTGTGTCTGGCTTCAGCAAGACAGAGTGCTGAAGCCACTCGGCTGGCAGGGAGAATAGAAACAGAAGCAGCCTTTGCACATCAGCTGGCAGCTCCCAAGTGGGTTTCTGTGAACCAACCCGTCACACTCAGTATCTCAGCCAGAGGTTAGGGGTCTGTCAGTGGCGTAGCCAGTTGGAGGGAACAGTGGGAGCGGGGGGGAAAAAAAGGCACCACCCACTGCGGCCCTTTTACTGATGGGGCGCTCTGGATCTTCGGGGGCACCTCGGCGGCGGGACCTTCACTCACTCCGTGGGTCTTCGGCGGCATTTCGGCGATGAAGCTTCAGTGCCGCTGAAGACACCCGGAGCTAGTGAAGGGCCCGCCGCCGAAGACCCGGAGCGCCGCCCCGTCAGTAAAAGTGCCGCAGCGGGTGGCGTCTTTTTTTTTTCTGCTCCCGGGTGAGTAAAATTAAAAAGGCGCCACTTGTGCTCGGTGGGGGAGCAGCCGCTGGCCCGCTCCCCCCCTAGCTACGCTACTGGGGTCTGTTACAGGAGCGGGTGGGTGAGGTTCTGTGGCCTGCAATGTGCAGGAGGTCAGGTAAGATGATCACAACGGTCCCTTCTGGCCTTAAAGGCAGTGAATCTAAAGTGGCATCAAGGTGTCCAAATCCCTGTATGGCTCTAGCCGTTAGGGAACAACAGGGAGAGACACCCCCCCTGCATTGGGCCCCCTCCTTTCACACCCTACTACAGCAGAGGACTCCTCTAACCTGCCTGAGCAGCTCCACCCGCTCCCAGCTGGCGTCAAGCACCAGGGAAGAGATGCTGAGTTCTGAGCAGGTTTGGTAGGATTCGATTTGTATTGGTGAATGTCGTTAAACGTCGATTTCACCTGCATGCCCAAACCCATGAAAACCTGGTTCCATCGGGAAGGCTCAGCACATCCAGATCGGCAAGGGACAAAAACTGCTGCGTGAGACCGTGTCGGGGCTCAGCCAGCACTGGGGATGGACTGAAACTGGACAAATGGTCTAACGCCTGAACAGTAAAGCCAGGCCTGATTTGTCCATTTAAGCAGATCTGTTTTCGATGGCTGGCCGGGTGATGGTGACAATGGTGCGGTGATGGCTTACACAGCTTTAACTGAATCTCAGCGTCTGCCGACATTAAATAATTATTGTCTGCCCCCCCCCCAATCTCCCACAAGTGTGAATATTTAAACCAAGAGAAAAGTTAAAATCGCTGAAAACTCCGAATTGTGCACGACTGCGAAAATGTAAGTTGATAAAATATCTTTAAAAATAAAAAAGCTCCATGAACATCAATACTAGCTGTCAACAGCATAAAAACTAACCCCCAACTTCTGCCGGGCCAGCGGAGGGGGGCGCTGACCCTGCAGGGGCAGTATCCTTTGCACGGAGCAGTGGGGAGATCTCGTGGCCAGCGATGAAAGCACAGGTACATGCTGCCATATAGCTAACCGGTGGGCGTGTTTAGTGTAAGTATCTGATCTGGTACTTAGCGGGCTGCTTGGCTTCTAAGCTGTGCCCTGCAGCTGGTCCCCCCTGAGCCACCTTGTGCATAACGAATCTACACGCTGGTCGCTGGTGTTTAGATCCAGGCTCTCTCGGGTCTTCGATTTGTGAATCAAAACTCAGTTCCCCTGCACCCTCTCCCCCCACCCCACCCCACACAGGACGTGCAGCAGAGGGTCCGCAGTAGGCTGGGCACTTACCGTCATAATCGGGGAAGCAGATGCTGAGGTGGGCCTTCCTGATCTTCTCCAGAAAGACGTCCTTCTTGTTGAGGAAGAGGACAATGGAGGTGATGGCGAAGTAGCGGTGGTTGCAGATGCTGTTGAAGAGATGCAGGCTCTCATGCATCCGGTTCTGGGGAGGAGCAAGGGGCCAAACGGGGCTTTTAGTTGCATCTCAAACATCAATTTCCTGCCTTGTCTCCTGGAGTGTCTGGGGTGTGACTGGGAGGCCGGCTGGGCCTGGGCTGCTGGAGGACAGATTGCAGGGTCTCCTACCCTATCTAGCTTGGTAACCCTTGTAGCCTTTGAGTGTGTGCTCTGCTGCTCCCCTGCGATCCCCAGCCCCTGCTGCCTGGTGGGTCTGAGCCCCACTAGCTTCTGTTAATAATATAGAGAGGTTTCTATCCAGACATCTCAGCATGCTTTACAGAGCCTAGGAGCATCATCCCCATTTTACAGCTGGGGAAACTGAGGCACAGAGCAGCGCAGTGATGTGGACAGGGTCACCCAGTAGGCTAGTGGCAGAGCCAGGCACAGAGCCCCCACCTTGAGTCATGCTCCCCCCGCCCCCAGGCCACGCTGCCTCCCAACGGGCTGTTGTCTCTGCTTACTCGCCAGTTATTGGCGTTTGGAGTGAGCCCAGGGAAGCGACTGCTGTCGCCAGGGGCAGCAGGTTTGTATAATTTTTGGTGGTGCCCAGAACAGGTCCAAGTCCCGCCCTCCCCCGCCTTGTAAGCCAATATACAGTAACTCCTCACTTAAAGTTGTCCTGGTTAACGTTGCTTTGTTGTTACGTTGCTGATCAATTAGAGCAGTGGCTCTCAAACTTTTTTTTTCCACGGACCACTTGAAAATTGCTGAGTGTCTTGGCAGACCACTTAATGATCTTTCCAAATGTTGTTTGTACCATTAGCTAACTATTGTAAAGCGCTTTGGATAAAAGTGCTATATAAAAAAACCAACCCTTAATAATAATAAACTTTTTTTGTTCTACACATAAAAGCACATAACTCATATTTTAATATCACTAGTCTTACCTTTCTAATGCGATGGATGTGCCCTCTCTCCCTCACCGCAGCAGCCCCTGAGCTCGGGCTGGAAAGGAGGGGGGTCTCTCCCCTGCCACAGCAGCCACAGAGCTGAAGCTGGGAAGGAAGAGGGTCTCTCCCCAGCAGCCGTAGCCCTAGAGCCTCTTTCTCTGGCCGCCGTAGCCCTGCACGTCCCAAATTGCCCCAATCCCCTCTCCTCACACCACTGCCCCCTCCCACCCACCTTCTATTCCCCCCAAGGCCACCACCTCACCTTACATATGCATCTTCTCCAGGGTCCAGGCACCTAATTAGAGGAGCCACACCTAAGCAGCTCCACTAATTAGGTGGGTGGCCCTTCATTCTCTCGTGTGCGGCCGCCCAGGAGTGCACCTTAGAGGGAACTATCCACGGACCCCCTGAATGGAGCTCGCGGGTCACTGGTGGTCCGTGGACCACAGTTTGAGAACCTGATTTGTCCACTGCTTGCAGAAAGAGCAGCCCATTGGAGCTAGTGGTGGGGGCTTGGAACCAGGGTGGGCCGACAGCCCCCCATCAGCTCCCCTAAGTTCCCTGTGCGGGCGGGGGGAGGGGGAAGAGGGTGCTGTTTTCAGCTGGCAGCAGCTGCTGTCTCAAAGTCTCTCTCACACACAGGGTGTGTGTCTCTGTCTCTCTCTCCCATGCTGAGTGTGAGGCTGCATTAACAATGTGTTAACTCTTGAGGGCTCAGATGAGTGTTAGTTCATCAATTAGCACAGGGGGTCTCAGACTTTTGTACTGGTGACCCCTTTCACATAGCAAGCCTCTGAGTGTGACCATCCCTTATGCATTAAAGACACTTTTTTATATATTTAACACCATTATAAATGCTGGAGGCAAAGCAGGGTTTGGGGTGGAGGGTGACAGCTCTCAACTCCCCATGTAATAAACTTGCAACCCCCTGAGGGGTCCCGACCCCCAGTTTGAGAACCCCTGATTTAGCAGTAAGGCATTCCCTGGGAAATATCCCACCCTCTGACTCCACCACCTCAACCAAGCTTCACAATCATCATTGCTGTGTGCAGTATTAAATTGTTTAAAACTTATACTGTATATATATATATATATATATAAAATATAGTTTTTTGTCTTGCAAAAAAAAATTCCCTGGAACCTAACCCCCCATTTACATTAATTCTTTTGGGGAAATTGGATTTGCTTAACACCATTTCACTTAAAGTAGCATTTTTCAGGAACATAACTACATTAAGCGAGGAGTTACTGAATATTTTTTAAAATAATGTAAAAATGTGAGGGCTCTGGGGTGGGGCTGGTGATGAGGGGTTTCGGGTGTGGGAGGGGGCTCAGGGCTAGGACAGAGGGTTGGAGTGTGGGGATGAGGGTGAGGGCACTGGGGTGGGGTGGGGCTGGGGATGAGGAGTTTCGGGTGCAGACAGGCTGCCCCGGGGCAAGGGCCAGAGAGGAAGATTCCCCTGAGCCCTCTCCCCACAGGCAGCAGCGAGCTCCGGGGGAGGGCCCCCCCCCACTTCCCCCCTGCACCACACTCAGCTCGCATCACTGTCACTGCACATGCTCCTAGAGCCCCTCTCAGGTACAGGATGCCCTCTCGACTCCCCTGTGGTGGGTGTCGCAGGGGGGGCTGCCATCACGTGTGTGCCTCCTCCCCTACTGCTGCCCCTCACTGTAGCCTCACTGGGGGTGGGGGGTGGAGCTGCCCCTTGTCCAGCGTGGGACAGGAGCGGTGACTGCAGGCGGGGGGCCCTGTGCTGGTGGAGGGTCCCGCTGGAAAATGAAAGGGTCTGAGGGGGAAGGGCAGGCTCAGGGTCAGTCTGCCCTGGCAGCATTGGTGGGGGGCACTAGGACCCTGCGGCAGAAGTTGATGCAGGGAGACAGCATGGAGCTGCAGGGGAGAGACAGGGATGCTCTGCTCCAGGGCCCGGGGAGGCACGCAGGGGCAGCAAGTGGGGGCCGGGGGACACTCGGGGGAGGCGCGGGGGGTCGGAAGGCAGGGCCGGGGGAAAAACCCGGCCCCGAACATTGGTGGAGCTGGGTCCCCGGGCCCTGAATATTGCTGGAGCCCGGGAACCACGGGCCCATACAACTCACTGCCCCTGGCTGTTGCTCCAGGTAGATTATTTCTAGCTGTATCAGCAGCGTTTAAACCCATGTTAAACCTCCACCCCCACAGCACGACGTTCCACTCCACAGTCTCCGCCATCAGCAGAACGTAGGGTGACCAGATGGACAGTCCCGATATTTGGGGCTTTTTCTTATATAGGCACCTATTACCCCCTGCCCCTGTCCCAATTTTTCACACTTGCTATCTGCTCACCCTAGCAGAACGGTACTGAGCGCCTGCCAGCGCTGGCTCTCATGGCACTTTACCAAGCGTCTGCCCGAGGCCACGGGCAGGGCAGGGACCAAAACACAGGTTTGCTAAAGTCCCCACCCGGCGCTGTGACCACAGCTCCACCATGCTGCTTACCCGGACTCCATGTCTGCACAGAGGATCAGACTGGCTAGCCAGTCTCAGGGGCATGAGCTGATTGGCTGGATGTTTTTGGAGGCGCTCTGTGATAGGTTGGCCTTGGAGGAGTTCTGCATGGATCTGAGGCCTCTGGAGTTCTTCCAGTGCTTGGGTTGCTGCTCTGCTTGCACATGGCCTGGCCCCAGGTGCCTGGGCCTGACCAGCTCCCTCTGGCTAAGAGCCAAGGGCCTCTGCCCCCCGGTAGCCGGGCTCCACTCACCACTTCGTCGTCCTCCACCAGGACCATGTCGTAGGCACTGAGGGCAGCAATGAAGATGATGCAGGTGACCCCTTCAAAGCAGTGAATCCACTTCTTCCGCTCGGAGCGCTGGCCGCCCACATCGAACATCCTGGGGCCGGGGAGAGGGTCCCTTGAGCAGCCAGGCTCCGAATCGGGCATGGGCTGCATTGTTAGCATGGGGGGAGAGACTTCCCGGGGTGAGAGCTTCGCTCTGGACCCTGCCGCCTCTGCTACGGCTTGGGCTGGGGGCATCTCTGCAGGGGTGCCTGGCCACGTGCGGCCGACCGCAGCTCGGGGCTGACAGCTGCTGAGTAAGGGATTGTTGGAGACCTGGGCACGGCCGGTGGCACGGACCCTGCCCCTGCAGCGGGGACCAGTGTGTGGAGAACAGTGCTGGGTTAGCCACAGAGCAGGCCTGGCACTGGGCAAGGGGTTCCACCACTCTTACCTGGAAGGGAGCTGTGGTCCATGCCCCCCAGTCCAGGCTTGGCTGGCACAGCCGCTGGCAGGGCTGGTTAGTGCCAACTGTGGTGCCCACCCAAGGGGAAATGGTCTGAGAGTGTCATGCTGAGGATGGATGTGTTCCAGGCTGCCCAGTTCCTGGGCAGTGTCCACGTGACATCTCCTGTCGCAGCTGGCCAGGACCACCCAGCTGGGACTGGGGAGAGGTGGCTGGAGCAGGGAAAGGAGCCTCCGCAGAACAAGACGGGCGAGCTCCTGGGATGGGGGCGCAGGAGCTAATTGGAGGCTCTCACTGGGGGGGGGGGGTGTTAAACCCCCTGCTCTGCACACAATGGAAAGGCCGCAGACCGCAGCCTGGCTGGCACAGCAGGGTCCTGAGAGCCCCGGCTGGCACCGCTCCCTGCCTGGGTTCATGAGCACTAGATGGCGCCAGCCACTAACAAATGAAGACTGGGACGAGCCCTGGTGAGATCACGGTGCCAAGATGCAGCAGGTGGGAGCGGCCCCCTCCCAGGGCAGGGGCCTGGGCTGAGTATGGGGTTCAGCCAATCCCCGGAGGGGGCTGGGGCTGGAGGCTGATGGAGACTTTATCAGCTCAATGTGAAAACAGCCCTGGAAAGCAGAGGGCCTCAACCCCCCTGATCTGTCATGTCGGTGCATTGCCACGTTGGGGCACAAGCAGCGTTGGCCCAGCCATTCGCGGGCCCTGTACCCAGCTCTGCCCGCCTGCTCCCATCCATCCCACTGCCCAAATCTCCTCGCTTTAACCCTTTGAATCCCAGCCTCCCCCTGACTGTGTCTCCAGTGCGCCAGGCCCCGGGGTCCTGCCCAAGCCCAGCGCCCCGTTCTACTGTGCCCCACAGCCTTGGGGTGGCTCTCCACACCCACACTGGAGCTGGCTGCTGNGCCCCCCCCCCCCCCCCCCCCCCCCCGGGCTGTCTGTGCTTAGCAGGGCCCCGTTCCCGCGCCGTGCCCTACCTGAAGTTGAGGTCCTTGAAGGAGAACTGGGTCTCGATGATGCCGGTGGTCTTGACCCTGGAGCGCAACACGTCCTGCTCTGTGGGGACGTAGCCAGGTGCCACCAGGCGCGCCAGGTCTCTCAGGTAGCTGCCCAGGCACAAAGGAAGGGCCTGAAACACTCATCGCCTCGGGGATGGGATGGTCCCCATGCTCCCCAGGCCCAGAGTGGCTGGAGCCAAAGGCTGGGTGCCCTTCTGGCTGGGTGGCCCTGGCTGGCTGGTTCAAGCAGGCGCATGGGGGTCAGGGATATAGCTCCGTCGCTGCCTCACGCTTGTGTCCCGCTGACGGGGTCTTTTTGGGTGCTGCGCTCGGTGGCTTTGAAGGAGCGTTGGCCCCAGCTCAGAGTGGGGGGCAGCAGCTGCACCAAAGCTGGCAAAGCTCTATTGGGCACCATGAGAGGGCTAGCTTCCAGCTCAGATGCCCATTCGCCCTCAGGCTGTGGGCTCCCTGGGGCAGGGCCTGGCTCTCGCTGGGTGTCTGGGCAGTGCCCAGCATGAGGGGCCCTGGGAGCTGGCTGGACCCCACCCACCCCACGTGCTGCTAGATTCTAGGGCGACCGGTGCCTAGAGACACCTGCTGCTGCTGTTAGTTCTTTGTATTGCAGCAGTGCTGAGATTGGGCGCTATATGGACACAGTGAAGGGCTGGCACTCTACAGCTACAGACCTCCCCGCGGGCACCCCGACTGCAACCCGCCTCCCACCCCCTCTCTGCTTCTCCAGGAGAGGGTCCGTGGCCCCGCTATCCCCCGGCCCTGCACTGGCATCTGGGGCGGCTCTGAGTCCCAGTAGTGCCATGCCTCCTCAGCTTGCACCCTCTTGGCCCCGTGCCCTCCTCCCTGTGCCAGTGCCTGTGGGGACTCAGCAGAGGGCTGCCCTGCTGCCTGTGCCAGAGGAATGGGACTAGGCACTGGGGCGAGCTGGGGAGAATCCCCCCTCACTCTCCCTCACATACTGGGGAAGATGAAAACCACTTGTTCTGACGTGCCCCCAAACTCCTCCCAGCCTCCAGGTCAGTGCAAAGCCAGGGCAGTCCCTAGACCATCTCCCATGGGACTGGCAGGCCACTCCCTTGCCAATGCCTCTGTGATGAGGTCTGCGGGGGCACCTGAGCCTTGCACTGCCTGGGTGGCATCTGCCCTAGGAGGTTACACAGGAAGGTTCATACTAGCCGGCTGAGTCGTTCAGCTGGTACTCCGAGGCTCGCTCGAAGCAGGCCTGGATGCCTGCGTCCTTCCAGAGGCGGGCGATGATGTCAGACATCTCCTTGGGCATGGTGCCCTCTTCGATGGTGTCAGCCAAGTGCAGCAGCTTACGGGCATCGTCCTGGGGAGACAGGGCATAGCAGGGTCAGCTGCTTCAGCTTGGCCCAGGGCTCACCGGGAGGCACCAGATGCTATGAAATAAAGCCCTGTCGGCATCAGGAATCGAACCTGGACCTGCTGGATCTAAATGCATGAGCTAAACTACCCAGCTCTGCCTTCCAGGGCCGTAGGGGGCTCATCAACCACTGTATGTGGCCAAGAGGGGTGCAGAACCCCACCCATCCCCCTCCTGTGCCCAGCCACTCACCTGCCGGACCGAGTCCCCGTACTGGATGCTCAGCGTGCCCATGGCCCGCACGATGGCCAGCATGGACTGCAGGGTGTTGCTGTAGATGATGGAGATGAACTCCAGGCACTCTTCCAGGGAGTATCCATCCTGGTGGATGATCCTGGTGGAGACAGGAGCAGATGGTGAGCCTGGGGGAGGCTGCGGGCTCCGTGGCTGGGCACTCCCTGGCAATGCCCAGCCAAGCTCAGAGGGCACCCAATGGGCTGGAGGCGTTGCCACCGGCTTGCTCCCCTCCAGTGAGTTTTCCCAACGCTAGCCTGACAGTATGGCAGCCGTGCCACGGTGGCATGTGCTGCCTGAGGGGCAGTCTCAGCGCACTGCGGTGGGTGTGGTGGGTTGGCAGAATTCCCTGGGGGTGAGGAGGGGTAGTGGGGAGCCCCCAGAGGTTGCACCCTAGAGTATTGCAGCTGGGCATCACCTGGAAAGGCAGAAATCGTGGAGGGCAGCATGCCACTGTCAGTAAAGGCTGCTGCTGGAGATCCTGTCTCAAAGAACCAGGCATCCAGGGTGGGGCAGGAGCACTGGCTTTGGGGGAGCTCCCTACTACTCCAGCCCCAGAGCAGAGCAGGGGGCAGGGCAGGGGGCGCTCTGTGGAGCGGGGCAGACATTAGTGAGGTGTGAACCCACTTACTTCATTTGCTTTACAATCGTGCTCTTCCCAGATTCGCCAGCTCCTGGGGGACAGAAAGGAAAGTCATGGCAGGGAACATGCCCGATGTGTAGCCCGACAGAGCCACCTGGGTCGCCGTGCCGTGGGGTGCTGGGCGGGTGTGACAGGGAGCCTGCTGCTAATCAGCTCCAATGGAGGGGGAACGGAGGGGGCAAGGGAGATGGAGAGCCACCCTGGGTGGCATGGGCATCACGTGGCCTGACATCCTCTGTGCCCATCCAGTTCTGCTGCAAATCCCTTGCTGGCACTGGTTGGATGGACCAACCCATTGGATGGACTAGCAGGGCCCTGGGGTGGGACTGGAGGGCCCCAGTTCAAGTGCTGGTGTGTTGGGCGAGATGATGTCTGCCTCACGCAGCTGCCCCGGCCCACAGTCAGTGCATGGCTGCGAAGCGAGCCGGAGAGTTGAGAACAGGGGGCGGGGCGGGGCGGGTACAGCCCTAATCCGCTTCTTTGCAGACACAGGGCTCTGGCTAATGAGATCTGCCCACGGCTCAGCTTAGGCACCCACGCCCGGACAGAGCCGCTTGGGCCCAGGTGGAGGGGCCCGTGCAGATGCTAGCCACAGGGGAAGGGGGCGCTGATGCCCCAGCAGTCTGTGAGCAGGGAGCGGGCGCGAAGGCAGGCGTAGGCTCTGCCCCAACCTTGCCATGTGGGAACAGCAGCTGTTATCGGGTGACTGGACCTGCTCCTTGTCCACCTGGCCTGAGATGGGGCAGCCACCGCAATGGGGAGGAGGGAAAGGTACCACCCAGCCCATCGTACACGTGCGGGCTCCTGTGCCTTGCCTGGGACCCCCTGCGAGCCTTCGGGACAGCGTGAGCCTAGAGCCCACGGCAATCGCTGTTCTCGGACGGCCACGGTTGGAGGACTGAGATGCCGGTGGCCCGAGAGAGATGCAGCCCGGGCAGACAGGGGGCGGGTGACCTCCGAGCATCCTCTGCAATCGCAGCATTTCAGATGCTCCTCTAAGAGCTCAAAGTGCGTCAGCCGCACAGCAGGTTAAACCGAGGCACAGACCGATTAAATGATGCCCCACCCCCCCACCTCCAGGCTCCCCCCGCTAGATTGCACCCCCAGAGAGCTGGAACAGCATGAAATCAGCTAGGCAAGAGCCACAGCAGTCAAAGAGCAAAGCTGAGTCCCATCAGCCGGGGGTCTGTGTAGATTTACCTCGGCTGGGCCCAGCGCAGTGTCTCTAAGGCACCAGCCCCTCTCTGTGAGTGTCAGGGAGCCAGGTGGGTTCAGGTCAGTTGGTCACACACAGTCCCCCCAGGAGGGCAGAGCACCCGGCCTGGCGCGTTGGGGGCGCTCAGGGGCGGGGAGCTGGGTGTCTGTGCTTGTGTGTTTAATGCCGAGGGAGTCTGAACTGAAGCCCAATGCCACCCGCCCTGCCTGCCTGGCACCACCCTGGGCTGGATCCCCCAGCGCCATGCCACGGGAGCTGCCCTTCCTGCCAGCATTGGGGTGGAGCCCTCTGGGAAGGCCCAGTACCACAGGCTTGCTGGTCAGGAGCTGGGGGGGCTGGTCAGGATGGGGGGGCTGGCTCAGGATTGGGGGGAACTGGTCAGGCTCTGGAGGGGCTGGCACAGGATTAGGGTGCTGGCTCAGGATCTGGGGTGCCTGGCTCAGAATCTGGAGGGGCTGGTCAGGATCGGGGGGACTGGCTCAGGATCGGGGGGGCTGGCTCAGGATTGGGGGGACAGGTCTGGATCTGGGGGGGCTGGCTCAGGATGGGGGGCTGGTCAGGATCAGGGGGCTGGCTCAGGATGGGGGGTTGGCTCAGGATCTGGGGGGGGGTCTGGCTCATGATGGGGGGGGCTGGCTCTATAGCCCAACACATACCCAAAAGCAGCAGCTTGACCGTTCTGGCGTCCTTCTCCGCATCTTCCTTGAGCTTCTTCTCCAGCTCGCGGGAGTGTTTCTCCTCTGCGCTGGCGCCAGCGCCCATGGTCCAGCTGGTGGTGCACCCGCCGAGCTGCTCCTTTGCGCTCAGTGACGGGGGGAACCCTAGACCAGCCCCCGAGTGTCTGGCACCCTCGGCCAGTCTCCCTCTTCGCCCACCAGGAGCGCTAAGCGGCACCGTTCCCCACTGCCTCGGGCTCCCCAGGCGCCGACTTTGCCCCCGCCCTGGCCCCGGTGCCAGCCACACGCCAGTTGGGGAGGATTTTGTGGGCTATGGCTGTCAGGTGCTCCTGGCCGCCCAATCTGTGGCAAGGACAGGTGGCCAAGGATCAGGTGTGGACCCACCCCGCCTCCCACCGCAGCCCAGCTTGGAGCTGACTTGCTGTGCTCAGCACCGCAAGCAGCCGATGAGCCGCTGGCTTAAGCTAAAGCCCCTCAAATCTCCCCCTTGCTGAGCCCAGCGATTTCAAGCCTCATCTGCTCCTGGCCAGGGATGGGGCAGCAGGTTATACAGGCAGGGCCTTCTCCACAGCCCTGCACCCCACTCCCCGGCATGGGGGGCAGCATAGGTGGGCATAGGGCACAAAGGGGCATGCTGCTGGATCCTGTGCTGAGCCCAGCCCAGCTGGACCTGCGGCTCCGGCACCAGGACATT
This sequence comes from Platysternon megacephalum, assembly GCA_003942145.1. Classification (NCBI taxonomy): domain Eukaryota; kingdom Metazoa; phylum Chordata; order Testudines; family Platysternidae; genus Platysternon; species Platysternon megacephalum. The sequence goes on along the minus strand of QXTE01000361.1, from coordinate 286,532 downwards.
GAGTGTCCAGGGGCTCTGAGGACCGCCCTCTATGTCAGCCGGTGCTGTGAGCTCTCCGGGGCACCACCAGCCGGAGCACCTAGCATGCCAGGGTCTGGATCTCAAGCTGCCTGCATGGCCACGTTCTAGATCTGTGTGGGCAGCTCCCACCATGGCCTGGCACGGGAGCAAGGGGGGGCTTCAGGAGATGGCCCAGCCGGCTGCGGGGAGTGGGTTGCCACGTTGGCACTGAGCTGCTGTTTCCCTCCCACGGGAAGCTATGCCAGCTGGATTTCCTTGCCCCCTCCCAGCGCCACCATCCCTTGCTGCTCCATCAGGGCTCAGGGTGATGCCCCAGGGAAACCTTTGAGCTCATCTCATCAGGCCCCTCCTGCTCCCTGTCCCAGCCCTGCTCTCCGGCCCTCAGGGACTCAACCCACCCTGCCCCCAGGAACTGCCCAGGGCTTGCAGATCCCCAGACCTGCTCCACCACCCAACCATTCGTCTGAGGGTGCCCAACACCCTGGCCATACGCTGCCCTAGCCCCGCCACCACCCAACGAACATGCCTGACCCTAGAGATGGGGCTCAGGAGACCAGATATGATGAATACACTGCACCAGCCTGGCCCATGGCCTCCAGTCCCAGCCAGTCAGCCCCATGAGTGGGGCGGCCTGGGACCCAGGGAGAGCAGGCTGAAGGGAATCAGAGCTTGGGGGTGGGGTGGGGGTGAGCAAAGGAGTTGTTGGGGAGGAGCATGTCTGGGGCAAATTGAAAAATGGGTGGGGGGGAATTTGGGGTTGGGCCATTGAAATGTTTCATTTCAACAAAGTCATTTTGCTTTTGACCATTATTAACCATGTTTGAGTATTGTGTTGTGTTATTTATTATTTCAAACACTTTACAATGAAAGGAATGTTGGAAAGTGATGATCCTGTTTGGAAAATATTCCCGGTTTCTATTATTTTTTTGGCTGAAAAACCTCTAAATGATTTATTATTATATTTATTTATTATGATAAGATAACCGGCTCTGTGGATGAGGGGAAAGCAGTGGATGTGCTATTTCTGGACTTTAGCAAAGCTTTTGATACAGTCTCCCACAGTATTCTTGCCAGCAAGTTAAAGAAGTATGGGCTGGATGAATGGACGGTAAGGTGGATAGGAAACTGGCTAGATGGTCGGGCTCAACGGGTAGTGATCAATGGTTCCTTGTCTAGTTGGCAGCCGGTATCAAGTGGAGTGCCCCAAGGGTCGGTGCTGGGGCCGGTTTTATTCAATATCTTCATTAACGATCTGGAAGATGGTGTGGACTGCACCCTTAGCAAGTTTGCAGATGACACTAAACTGGGAGGAGTGGTTGATACGCTGGAGGGTAGGGATAGGATACAGAGGGACCTAGACAAATTAGAGGATTGGGCCAAAAGAAATATGATGAGGTTCAACAAGGACAAGTGCAGAGTCCTGCATTTAGGACGAAAGAATCCCATGCACTGCTATAGACTAGGGACCGAATGGCTGGGCAGCAGTTCTGCAGAAAAGGACCTAGGGGTTACGGTGGACGAAAAGCTGAATATGAGTCAACAGTGTGCCCTTGTTGCCAAGAAGGCTAATGGCATTTTGGGTTGTATAAGTAGGGGCATTTCCAGCAGATCGAGGGATGTGATCATTCCCCTCTACTCAGCACTGGTGAGGCCTCATTTGGAGTACTGTGTCCAGTTTTGGGCCCCACACTACAAGAAGGATGTGGATAAATTGGAGAGAGTCCAGCGGAGGGCAACAAAAATGATTAGGGGGCTGGAGCACATGACTTACGAGGAGAGGCTGAGGGAACTGGGATTGTTTAGTCTGCAGAAGAGAAGAATGAGGGGCGATTTGATAGCTGCTTTCAACTACCTGAAAGGGGGTTCCAAAGAGGATGGATCTAGACTGTTCTCAGTGATAGAAGATGACAGAACAAGGAGTAATGGTCTCAAGTTGCAGAGGGGGAGGTTTAGGTTGGACATTAGGAAAAACTTTTTCACTAGTAGGGTGGTGAAGAACTGGAATGGGTTACCTAGGGAGGTAGTGGAATCTCCTTCCTTAGAGGTTTTTAAGGTCAGGCTTGACAAAGCCCTGGCTGGGCTGATTTAGTTGGGTTTGGTCCTGCTTTGAGCAGGGGGTTGGACTAGATGACCTCCTGAGGTCCCTTCCAACCCTGAGATTCTATGATTCTATGATTCTAAATAAAAATTTAGGAAAAAATCAGAACATTTTGCTATTTTGGGGTTGAAAAGACTCAGTGTTTTGAAATTCACTTTAATTTTACTTTAAAAAAAAATCAAACCATTTAAAAAGTAACAATAACCGGCACTTTACTGATTGAGGTTCTGGTTTATGGTAAGTGTGATTGAGTGTGTGGGTTGTGTTGTGTGGATCTGTGTGGGTGGCAAATGGGGCAGGGGGGTGCTGCAGTCAGAAGCTACATGTGTTTGGGGCTTTGGTTGTGTTGTTATGTGGGTGGTTGTGTTGACTTCTGTGCAGGTTGTGTTGTGCTGGGAGAGTTGTGCGGATCTGGGCGGGTGGCAAATGAGGGGTGCTGGTTGTGTTGTGTTGGTTTGTGTGTGGAGTGAGTTGTCTGGGTCTGTGCAGGTGGCGAATGAAGGTGTGTGCCGCAGTGAGGGGCTATGCGTGTTTGTGTTGTTGTGTGAGTGTTTGCTGTGACGCTGGCAGACCAGATGCCAACTCTTACCCAGGCTGCAGGCATTAGCTCAGAACTGACAAACTCATAGCTGGAGACCAGAGCACTGCCGGAAGCTGGGAATGAGTGACAGGGGATGGATCACTTGATGATTACCTGTTCTGGCCATTCCCTCTGGGGCACCTGGCATTGGCCACTGTCAGAAGACAGGATACTGGGTTTGATGGACCTTTGGTCTGGCCCAGTATGGATGTTCTTATGTTACCTGTATGGTAGTTTTGCTCAAAATAGCTATTAGTCTTATGAGAAACTATTTAGTGTTTAGACCAGGGGTGGGCAAACTACGGCCTGCAGGCTGGATCCAGCCCACCAGCTGTTTTAAACTGGCCCTCGAGCTCCCGCTGGGGAGCGGGGTCTGGGGCTTGCCCCGCTCTGGCAGTCCAGCTGGGGAGCAGGGTTGGGGGCCACTCCACATGGCTCCCGGAAGCCGCGGCACGGCCCTGCTCCAGCTCCTATGTGTAGGGGCAGCCGGGGGACTCCACTCTGCATGCTGCCACCCACCCCAAGCGCCACCCCCGCAGCTCCCATTGGCCAGGAACTGAGGTCAATGGGAGCTGCAGGGGTGGCGCCTGTGGATGGGGCAGCGTGCAGAGCCGCCTGGCTGCAGCTCTACATAGGAGCCAGAGGGGGGACATGGCCACTGCTTCCAGGAGCCGCTTGAGGTAAGTGCTGCCCAGAGCCTGAGCCCCTCCCCGCGCCCCGCACCCCTGCCCCAGCCCTGATCCCGCTCCCACCCTCCAAACCCCTCAATCCCAGCCCGGAGCACCCTCCCGCACCCCAAACTCCTCATCTCTAGCCCCACCCCAGAGTCTGCACCCCCAGCAAGAGCCTGCACCCCTTCCCGCACCCCACCCCCTGCCCTAGCCCTGATCCCCCTCCTGCCCTCCGAATCCCTCAGTCCCAGCTGGGAGCACCCTCCTATACCCCAAACTCCTCATCCCCAGCCCCACCCCGGAGCCTGCACCCCCAACCAGAGCCCTCACCCCAACCCCAATTTTGTGAGCATTCATGGCCCACCATACAATTTCTATTCCCAGATATGGCCCTTGGGCCAAAAAGTTTGCCCACCCCTGGTTTAGACTCTACAAAACGCTTGTAAATTGCAGCCTGCCTTCATCTCACTTGTGATGTCTGTAACCCAGGCTATTGGGTAAGATTTAAGTGTTTGCTCTGAAACAGTAAAGCCCCACAGGCAAAAGCAAACCAGTGTGAAATGCTAGTTTGCCACAGGAGGTGCCATCTCCTGTACAACAGGAGACGGGCCCTAGACCCCAGACAACCCTTGTGGAACAGCAGAGGACAAATGACTATGTTGATTGCCCCCCATCCTCCATTAAGAGGAGACCTGCGTGTGAACGCCTCCCTTTATCTTGGCAGAAGGGAATAAAAATTCCTGGCAGTAAGAAACTGCATCTGTTTGAACTCTGAGGGGCTAGACACCCCAAACTGAAGCCAGAGACCCCCAGGGGCCACCTCCTTGGGCCATCCTGAGAGATACTTTGAATTGACAGATCGCACTACAACTCTGTCCTGTTAGGCCAGGTCTGTGCTACACACAGAGCTTCTCCCACTGACACAGCTGCTGCCTCGCGCGGAGGTGGAGTTATGAACCTGACAGGAGAGCTCTCCCCTGTCAGCGTGCAGTGTCTTTGCCAGACGTGCTACAACAGCAGCTGCGCTGATGCACGTTTGTAGTGTAGACCTGCCCTTCGGGTTTAGATGGGAACTCATTGGTGTGGATATGTTTTGTAGCCAATAATTTGAGTTTATTATCCAGTTACTGTATGATGTTATAATTAATTAACATGTCATGAGATATAGAATCACTGTATGTTAATTAGAATTAATTTGTAGGATTATAGAAGTATAAGATTGATCAGTATTTAGAGGGAATCATGTATTAGATAGCTAAGTAAGAAAGACTGAAACACAATACCTGTAGGCTGAGGCCTGCAAGATTTTAGCTTAGCTATTTTAGACCTTGGAGATAAGAAATGCTGACATAAGTAAGTGAGCGAAGAATAACCCGATGCCCTACAATTATGGGAAAAGAGGTACCAAGGGGTAATATTGTGAAAAATTATCCAGAAGATTAATTTTAAAACACAAAAATGCTGTAAAGGCATATCTGTTTCTAACATGTGTCTGTCTGTTACAGCTGTCCCCCTGCTGAATTCCTTTTTCCCCCTTCCTTTCTGTTTGTGCTGAGTGGCCGCCCCGGCCATGGAACTGACCAAAGTCACAGCCTAGCCCTGCTCATGGAAATGGTTTGTGCAGCAGACTGACTGGAGCCATTGCTCTGCTCAGGGAGGGGGGCTTTTCGCTCCTTTGTCTAGCTTCTTTGTTCGGACCCGGCTCGGTGTAGGGGGCGCTGCCCAGGTATGCAAGACCTAAAGTGGCCACATAGCTGAGCATATGAGTCATACCTGTGGCCCAGAACTTGCCCAGGCATGCCTGTGCTCACCTGCAGTTTTCCCCTGCCTTTTCTCCTCCCCTGTATCAAGAGGAGCCAATCAAAAGTACTGGTGGGAAACTGCCTAAGTTTGCCTTTAAAACCAGACATTTTCTGATCAGACCCCTGAAGAAGGTCCTTGCTTTGCCACCTGGTCTGATCAGCTAGGGGTCTTTGGGGGGCCCTCTTCCCGCTCTCGTTTGTTTTTGAGCGTACCCCCGTTTTTAAACTCCCCTCCCACGAACAACGAATTTGTGCCTGGAGATCTCCTGATTATTGTAAGCGAATTGAGTCCTCTCTGCGTCCTCTGATGCTGAAACTGCTGTTCCTGCTGCTGCTTTGGGGATTGGTAAGGAAAAACCTCTTGCACACTCCCCTTGTTCTAACTGTTGGCTTTTCTTTTCCCAGCAGGCAGACCCAAGCTAACTCCTTGGTCTGTATCTGTAATCTGCTTCTAGCTCTGCAGCGTCTTTGCTGCTAGAAATAAGCCTGCTTGCAGCCACCACTAGTTAACCCCCCCGCCCCCCGCAATTGGAGCTGTATCCTGGGCACACACCACTCTGCCCTCTGGTATAAGGTGCACCCATTAGGTTAGGTTTAGCCTTTAGTCTAGATAAATTGTAATTTCATTTTGCATAGCTGTGGTTAAGTTAGGTTTAGAAAATTGCTTGCATTGTACTCTGTAAGTTAGGCTTAAAGAATTGTTGCATTGTGTTTTGTTACTTGCTAATTTGTGTAGTATTGGTTAAGTTAGATCATAGATAAGATTTTGCTGTGTTCTGTATAATTGTGATTAAGTCTGTCTTCCCCCATCCCCCAACCTCATTCCTCTACCACTTTCTCTCTCTCTCTCTCTCTCTCTCTCTCTCTCTTTTAGTCTCTCTGCTGTTTAAACTTACAGGCTGTCTGCTCTCTGTGTCTCCCTGAGTTTAAATCTCCCTCCGCCTTTGGTCTCTCTCTCTCCCCTTCCCCCACGTGCTCACCCCGCTCCTACTGCTGCCAAACCTCAATTGTATTACTGAAGTCTAGCATAAAACCCCATTGGTTACCCTTTTTCTCTCTAACACACCTCACATTTTACATTTACACCACTGTGACACATTTCTACCTAGAGTTGTTGGTTATTTAACACATTTTACCCATAACTGTTAGTTGGTTATATGCTGCTGTGACACACCCTTTACATAGAAATTGTTAGCTACCTGTTACATTTATACTTCAGTGTTAATTGGTTACCAACTGTATTGTGCCCCACTGTATTGTACCCCACTATTGAAACCCCCTATCCTATTTACTAAAAGAAACCCCTCCCCAATTGTCTACCTTAACAAACCCCATACCCCTCACTATTGAATTTTCCCTGTTTTTGCATTTTCTTAATAAAGTTTATTTTGCACCCCACCTGTGTGGTAATTGCTCCCCAAGATCCCATATACCTGCTGGCAGGGACAGTGTCTTAACCACAGGATACAGGTTGTGTGTCAGTGTTAATGAGCATAAAGAGAACCTACACAACCTGTAGGAATTGGAGTCCCTCAAGTTTCTAGGGGACACAGACCAATAAGGGAAAAGAGGGGTGACAATTTCATGTACATGCACAGAATGTGGGTATAGGCAGAATCACATTATAAAAAGGGGGTGCCTGGAGTGGGAAAATTGAGCTTCCTATGGGAAACTCCAGCAAGAGCCATCCCTCTACTGGTGCCAAGTATCAGAGGGGTAGCCGTGTTAGTCTGTATCAACAAAAACAATGAGGCGTCTGGTGGCACCTTAAAGACTAACAGATTTATTTGGGCATAAGCTTTGGTGGGTAAAAAACCCCACTTGCATGCATCTGAAGAAGTGGGGTTTTTTACCCATGAAAGCTTATGCCCAAATAAATCGGTTAGTCTTTAAGGTGCCACCGGACTCCTTATTATCCCTCTACTGATGATCAATACATCAGAGACCCATCAGACCCTAACACTACCTAGGGAGGATGTGAGTGGCTGTAGTTATAACTGGTGCATGGATAGTTCTAGGAGTTGTATATACTGTGACATTCATAACTTTGTTGGTAACTGTGACGAAGCGGGGATTTTCCCTTGTTATGTGGTATGTGAGCCTATGTGAGTCTTACTGTTTTGCATGAATGCTGTGTGTGCCTCAGTTTCACTGTGTATTGCACCAATGACTAGGTGGTGGAAATAAGGGTGTGTGACTTTTGCGGGGGTTGCTCCAACTGCCTGCATGCATAGGCTCCAACTTCTACTGGCGCCGGTGGGTGCTTGACCCCCCTCTGCCCCCAGCCCCGCCCCAACTCCACCCCTGCCCCGCCCCTCCCGCCCCCATTCCAACCCCTTCCCCAAAGTCCCCGCCCCAAATCTGCCTCCTCCCGCCCCCATTCCAACCCCTTCCCCAAATCCCCGCCTCCTCCCCTGAGTGTGCCACATTCCCGCTCCTCCATCCTCCCTCCCGGAGCTTGCTACAGCTGTTTGGAGGTGGCAAGCGCTGGGAGGTAGGCGGAGGAGCGGAGACACGGCACGCTCAGGGGAGGAGGCGGAGGAGGAGGTAAGGTGGGGAGCTTGGCTGCTGGTTTTCCCCCATGTGTGCTCCAGCCCCGGAGCACCCACGGAGTCAGCACCTAAGCCTGCACGCATACTATGGCCACCCCTTCTTAACCTGAGACCCAGGAGGGGGATGCGACCAGGTGACTCTTGGCCCGGGAAGCGAGACAAAGGCCGGAGGAGGAGCAATGGGCAGGGTAGGGGCCAGGCAGCTGGAAGCGAATCACTCTTGGCTGGCTTGGGGCGCAGGGGGAGGACCAGAGCCCTGGCTCCCCTTCCGCCAAGATGGACTTGGCTGAAAGTCACTGATTTCTGTGCTAACAAGTTCTGTCCTACGCTGAGTTCCTGTCGACTAATAAACCTTCTGTTTTACCGGCTGGCTGAGAGTCACGTCTGACTGTGGAGTTGGGGTGAAGGGCCCTCTGGCTTCCCCAGGAACCCCACCTGGGTGGACTCGCTGCAGAAAGCGCACCGTGTGGAAGGAGATGCTGAATGGTCCGAGGTCAGACCCAGGAAGGTGGAAGCTGTGGAAGCTTCTTACTCTGGAGACAGTTTGCTCACAGAGACGAGGCTCCCCCAGAGTCCTGACTGGCTTCGTATGGATTAGTTCCAGAGCATCGCCCCGGTGACTCTGTGACAGTAACTTTAATACAATTGATAAAAGAGAGTAGCCCTTGTTCTTGTGATTGTCTGTGTTACTTGCCTGTGGTTTCATGTGTTCCTATGAGCTCTAGATCTAAAACAGGCTGAGCTAACTCTGATGAATGCGAGACCGTAGCCACCAGAGCCAAACCCTCCATGGTGTAAAAGAACATCACTAAAATTAACTTTAAATTAAAATAAAGGCTACAGGTTGCTTGCTTTAACCTGTGAATAATTCTCATTCCTTTTTCCTAGTTAATAACCCTTTAGCTCACTTATTACAGGACTGGCTACAGGCGTTGTCTTTGGTGTAAGATCTAGGGGACCAACTGATCTGGGGTAAATGACAGGTCTCTTGGGACTGGAGGCAACCTGAATGTGGTGTGATTTTTGGTGTAAGTGACCATTTAGCATGAAGTCCAGTTTGTCTGGATGGCAAGATAGACTGGAGAGTCTAAGGGGACTGTCTGTGACTCCATGGTGAGACTGTGACAGTGATCCAGGAGTTCACATTTGTTACTGGCTTGGTGAAATCTGATTATAGACCAGACCACCAGCTTGGGGTGTCTGTCTGGAGGAGGGTGTGCACAGCTGTGATCCACTCCAGACAGCATGGCAGTTGGCTTGATTTGTGTCTGCAGGGTTGTGCTGGGGGAGTCTGTGTTGATTTGTTTGGGCATGGGGGTTGCATTGGCAATTTTGGGTTCAGTTGCACAGAATCAACCACTGAAGAACTGTGGCAGTTAGTGAATCTCACCATGCAAATTAGCTGTGAAGTATTAAGGGTGGTGACTGGTGAGTTCCCTCTGATGTCACAGAGAGCTTGGGCCACTGGCATAGATGGCTGTGTGCTTTCTGGTGTAGTCTACAGAGGGTTGAAATTGGAACAAAATGGTTTTGTTTGAGCAAAAATAATAATTTTTTTCCGAGTTGCCACGAATTTAGAAAAAACATCATTGTCAGTGCAGTCAGGAACTAATCCCCCCCCCCCACACCTTTTTTTCAGAATTGTCAGGGAACCAAACAATACATTATTTGCACAGCTCTAAGTATACCCTCCCCCCAGCATGAGCAGGTTAGTCACGTGAACATGTTTTTCACAATAAAAACTGTTCGTTAGGGTTTTTTTTACAATTTTTGATAATGAAAAAAATTCAATTAAAAATAATTCAGTGGGAAATGTTTTAAAAGAGACAAGAAGGCTGGCCCTTCCCCACACCCCATTCCCACCTTTCCCACACCCCAGTCAGTCCTTTCCCATGGCTCTTTCACACGTTTTTTGGGTGTTTTGAAAAGAAGTGAGTGTTCTGGGCTTATGCCGACGGACTCGCTTGTTTCTCACCAGGGAAGCGTGGCTCTTCCAGCCGGGCCGCCCATGCCAGCAGTGATTGGGGGCAGCCAGACACAGTCACAGGCCTGGGCAGTCATGCTTAGGGTACCCACATGTAACCGTTGGCTGATGGGGTTTGCCGTGTGGGGAACCGAACCCCAACATGACACCAGGGGAAGGAGGAAGCCGGGGAAGGAGGAAGCCGGGCCCCAGATAGAGAGTGGACATGGGGGATCCAGTGGGCAGGGCATCCCCTTCTAGTCCAGCCTGTTTAGGGAACCCTTTGTCTGGCTCCATTGTTGGCGTCAGTTCCCCAGGGCAGCTTCCAACTGAACGCAGCGGAGCCCTCCATGTCCACACGGTTAGGCAGATACTGCAGCAGTTCTGCAGAAAAGGACCCGGGGATTACAGTGGATGAGAGCCTGGATATGAGTCAGCAGTGTGCCCTTGTTGCCAAGCAGGCTAACGGCATATTGGGCTGCATTAGTAGGAGCATTGCCAGCAGATTGAGGGAAGTGATTATTCCCCTCTATTCAGCACTGGTGAGGCCATATCTGGAGTATTGCGTCCAGTTTTGGGCCCCCCACTACAAGAAGGATGTGGACAAATTGGAGAGAGTCCAGCGGAGAGCAACGAAAATGATCAGGGGACTGGGGCACATGACTTACGAGGAGAGGCTGAGGGAACTGGGCTTGTTTGGTCTGCAGAAGAGAAGAGTGAGGGGGGATTTGATAGCAGCCTTCAACTACCTGAAGGGGGTTCCAAAGAGGATGGAGCTTGGCTGTTCTCAGTGGTACCAGATGACAGAACAAGGAGTAATGGTCTCAAGATGCAGTGGGGGAGGTCTAGGTTGGATATTAGGAAACACTATTTCACTAGGAGGGTGGTGAAGCACTGGAATAGGTTACCTAGGGAGGTGGAGGAATCAGATTTGTTAAACACACTGAAGGAGCCCGTGTAATGCAAGCTGGACACGAGCTCTCTCCTGTCGGCTTATAGCATCTTCACCAGACGTGTTACTGTGGCACACCTGCCCTGGGGTACATTTGTAGTGCAGACCTGCCCTAAGACAGGAAATGCTTAACCATTCCCATGAGTCAAATCAAGGCATTCCGAGAACTGAAGCAAGAGCTAGACAGATAATGGTACGACCCAACATACAGGACAACTTATAGAAGGATGTCAGGAACATAGGCCAAGTAACCAAGAAGAATCATTATAATCTCATGAGATTCCCGATCTACCATGGCAGGAGATAGCTGCGGGCAGTTTTGACTTCAGCAGACATGTCTACTCCAAATGGCTACTTTTCCAAATGTCTAGAAGTTCTGCATCAGCCAGAGAAGTCAGCGCACTCTGTTACTAGTAACTGAGAGCTGTATTTGCACGCCAGGTCATCCTGAAGAATTAGTGAGTGACCAAGTTCTGTTTGCAAGCACAGAAGTGGGTAACTTCACGAGATCTGGGGGAGTGAAACTCATCCAGCCCTGGATACCTGCAATGGAACAGAATGGCTGGGTGAACCGTTCCGATGATGAAATCCACGTTTCACAAAACAGCTGTATCAGGCAAAGATCCCTCCTCGGCTCTTTTGGACTTGAGAAAAGCACCACTAACAGGAATACTACCCTGTACATGATGGGGAGGATGTTGCGAGCTACTCTTCCATTCTTGCATGCACTGCTACAACCCAAAGGGCTCACACCAGATTAAAGCAGCTACAGGAAAGACAGACGAGATGCTGTGACCTGACAGCTACACTGCTCTGTGTGTTCCATTGCCGAGGTCCAATATCCATGGGAACAACACCAGGTTGGCGAGCAGCAAGGGTGGTAGCGATGAGTCCAGACAGCCATTATCATATTGAGACATGCACAGGAGAAAGGTACAGAAGTAATAGAAGGTGCCTAAGGCCTGACTGGATGCACATCGGATACACAACAGCAGCAGCGGTCCCCAGCCCTGCAAGCCAGCGATCAGCATTGACGCCAGCATCTCCTGAGACACAGGTTGCAGCTGGACCATCAGAAAGTCAGTTCACAGGACATGGCCAGCCGGTGAGCATGCCAGCAGGATACCAAGGTTTGTGCTCCCCATCTGGATGGGAACTGCACACAAAAGCAGCCTCAGGTAGTGGGGAAGCGCAAGCTCCCGGCATTACATGTTGACAACCTCTGACCCACACAGCTCAGGATCACACAGCTAGCAGCCAGCAGTGCGGGGAGCAGGCCGCGTGCTGAGGGCCCAGTCTGTTGGAGGTGTTGTTTAGGGGTGGGGTTTGAAGAAGAAAGGGAGCTGTAGCATACGGTGGTGCTGGTCTCTGTAAAATTAGGCGCGTGTAGTTGGCAGAGGGGTCCTCTCGGGTGAGGCAGACATAGGCAGGGCAGAGTCTGGAGGACTCCCCTTGACATGTAACTAACAGAGAGTTGGGGTGAAATGCTGGGCTCACGGTGGGGTCCTGGAATATGGGGACTGCAGTGTGCTTACCAGGAGGATGCTTTCAGCTGCCTGGAGTTGCCCCCAGCTCCGCCCTGCGGGTTCAGGGGACAGGGTGACACCTCAGTGAAATCGAACTCAATAGATCAGTCCCGGGCCCACGGGATTCAGCCCTGTCCAGGCCTTGCACATCCCCAGACCTTCCCCACAACCCTCCCGCCCCCAGGCCATATGCCGCACTAGCCCTGCCACATCCCAGTGATCAGCGGCCCGATACACCTGCTGTGATGTTCTGTACCTCGTGGGAACCCCCTGAACCCGCATATTCATCCTTAAAAAATGATTGTGTGGTATCCAATGCAAAGTTTGTTATTTCGGGTGTCTTCGGAAGGCTCATGATGCACTGAGCATTGTTGTTATAGTAATGTTATAATAATTGTTGTTATAGTAATGTTATGTTATAGTAATGTTATAGGTTGTAATTTCATGTATATAGTTATGAGGCTGAAAATGTGTCCTCATGGCTTGAAACAAAACCAGGCAAAAACTCCCCAAGAGCAGAGGGGCAGTTCACACCTCATCAGGGCATGTATGGGACAAACCCAGCCCAGCCTCACAGAAACAAAGGACACTGGCCTAGGCAGCAACAAAAGGATCTGTTGGACTCTTGAGTGAGTCACCCCCCTTCCCTTGGTCAGTTAGGGACTACAATGAGGTAATGCTCACCTGACGCTGAAGGGGGGGGGGGGGGGCGCAAAGCCAAGAGGGAAGAAAGAACATGATAAAAGGAAGAGACATTTGCCATGCTCTGCCTCTCTCTTCCACCACCATCTACAGACATCACCAACAAGCGACTGAAGCGCTGATCAAAGGGGAGAGCCTGGCTGAAGGGCAACCAGCCAGCCTGTGGTGAGAAGCATCTAAGTTTGTAAGGGCTCTGAAAGTGTTAAGATCAGCTTAGAATGAGTTTTGCTTTTATTTCATTTGACCAAATCTGACTTGTTATGCTTTGACTTATAATCACTTAAAACCTATCTGTGTAGTTAATAACTCTGTTTGTTTATTCTACCTGAAGCAGTGCATTTGGTTTGAAGCGTGTCAGAGATTCCCCTTGGGATAACAAGCCTGGTACATATCAATTTCTTTGTTAAATTGATAAACTCATATAAGCTTGCAGCATTCAACAGGTATAACTGGACACTACAAGACGGAGGTTCCTAGGGTTGTGTCTGGGACCGGACATATTGGCTAGTGTCATTTGGTTGCACAATCCAAGGAGCAGCTTACATACTAGAGGCTGTGCGTGAACAGCCCAGGAGTGGGGGTTCTCACAGCAGAGCAGGGTAAGGCTGGCTTCCAGAGTCAAGGATTGGAGTGACCTAGCAGATCACCGGTCCAGATAACATCAGGGAGGAACGTCACAGTGGCACAGCGAGCAGGGTCTATGTGCAGCTTGTTACTCCAAGTGGAGTTCACACTTTAAGCACTGATATTTGTGATTTTACGTGAGTCTTAAGTGCAGTGGCTAAGAACAGTCAGGAGGAGGTCACAGTTTTATTATTTTCTGTTTGCTTATTTCGGGAAAGGGAAGTAGGAACAGACAAGCAGGAAAATGAGTGAAAGCAGTGAAGCGATTGTGAAGTTGGAGCTTTTTAGGCTGCAGGTTGCAGAAAAGGAGGCTGCACACAGAAGGGCTATGGAAGAAAGAGAAAAAGAGAGAGAGTGAAAACACCAACTGGACCTGCTAGAGAAGCAGAACCAGAACCCCCTGACCTCAACGACTCCCATCACTCCAAAAATCCACAAATGGGAACACTTATGTCCTGCATAGTGTGAAGACGATGATATTGCTGAATATCTGACTACCTTCAAAAGGCTGTGTGTAATATATGAAATCCCTGATGATAAGAGAGTTCCTACCCTGACTGCGAAATTAACTGGTAAAGCTTGAAATGTATTCAATGGAATGTTTATTGAAGATGCTTTAGACTATTGTAAATGTAAAGCTACTGTTTTGCGAAGTTTTCAGATTACGCCTGAAACATAGAGTTAAATTTTGGAATCTTAAGAGGGATATTGGGATGAGTAATGGGGAATATGTAAACAAAATAAAAGATTTTTGGGGAAAATGGGTGAGGGATAAAGAGGTGGCAAGTTTTGAAGGAATGCTTGATCTTGTTGCTCAAGAGCATTTCTTAAGCATATGTAAGGCTGATGTAAAGCAGTGTCTATGGAACAAAGATGTAAAGACTGTGGATGAGATGTTTTTTTAGCTGATGCCTTCGAACAGACTCAGGCGTCTATTGAGGGCAGGCCACAGAAAGAGGGGTTTAGAACTGGTGGGAAGAGAGGATCTCATTTTGCCCCTGGGAAGAGAGAAGGGGGTTGGGAGCCTAAACATTCTCTTACCCAAAAACATCCCTCTACTGGTAACTCCTATCCCAAATCTCCCGTAAAAACAGAAGATCCCAAAAGGTGCTATGAGGAATAAATACCCTGTGCTAGGAGGAAGCAGGCAATCAATAGCTCATGTTAGTTCTGCTGTCCTCAACACGGAAACCCCCCAAGCAATTGAAACCTATCATATTGGTTTTGTGAGGTTAGCCTCTGCAGAACCAGATATGGAGCATGTTAAGGCTGTTCAAATTAATGGCAGGGAATACTTGGGGCAGGGCGATACAGGGGCCCAGATCTCTCTGGTTAAGCAGAGTGGGGTCCCAAAGGCCAGTATGCTACCTGGCCAAATGGCAGAGATTGTGGGGGTGGGCGAAAGCAGATTCCTCATGCCACTAGCTAAAATCCATGTGGTGTGGGAAGGTTTGGAAAGTGTTTTGACTGTGAGGGTAATAGAACACCTCCTAGTTGACCTGCTTCTTGGTAATGATTTTTTTCCGTGTAGTTCAGGTTAAAGTATTTGCCTGCAGCAGGAGGGAGTTCTATGCCGGGACCGCAGAGGGAAAGGGTAACAACGTCTCAGGAACTGCTGAGAGAATGGGAGAGGGTCTCCTTGATTCTTCTGCAGCAGGGAGAAGCTACATGCTTCCAGGTGGGAAGGTGGTTGAGACCAATTCCCGCACTGCAGCTGGAGGCAACACCACATCAGGAAGGGATGGGGGTGTAATGCCTGCCAGAGAGAGAACTGTCCAGGTTGTTAGCTGCCAGCAGGTTGCAGCTGAACCAGAGATGAACCCGGCTCTAGGGAGCAGGGGCGGATTAATAATTTTGCCGCCCCTAGGCCCAGAAATAATTGCCGCCCCTGGCCCCGCCCCGACTCCACCCCTTCCCCAAAGTCCCGCCCTAACTCTGCCCCCTCTGTGCCCCTATTGGATCCCTTCCCCCAAATCCCCGCCCCAGCCCCACCTCTTCCCCAGCACGCCGCGTTCCCCCTCCTCCCCGCTCCCTCTCTGACCAGCGAAACAGCTGCGGAGAAGTTCCCCTGCTCCAGCTGCCTCCTCCGTGAGCGCGCCGCGGCTTCCTGTTTCTCTTCCCTCCCTCCCTGCCCAGCGAAACAGCTGTTTCACGGCGCAAGCGCTGGGAGGGAGGGGAGAGAAACAGGAAGCGGCGGCGCGCTCGCGGAGGAGGCAGCTGGAGCAGGGGAACTTCTCCGGGGGTGCTCAAATTTGCCACCCCTGCACATTTGCCGCCCTAGGCCTAGGCCTTGTCAGCCTAGGCGATAATACGCCGCTGCTAGGGAGCATAGAGAAATGTGTCCCAGAGGGGAGCCCAGAGAAGGGGCAGGGGAGCTCAGAAACCACTGAGGTGGGTGAGGATTCCTGTGACTCTGTAACACAGGGAAGCAGGGTGCTTCCAAGTATGGGAGGGGCTGAGACTAGCTCCTTTCCAGCAGAAGGCAATATGCCCTCAGGCGCAGGGGCAGGAGAGGTGTTGTCAGTGATTAAGGAAACTGTCCCAGTCGTTAGCTGGCGCCAAGAGACAACAAGAGACAGAACCCTTCCTAGGGAGCACAGAGGAATGTGTCTTAAAGGGGGGCCCAGAGGAGGAAACTGGGGAAGGAATAGTGGGGGTACAGTGGGAGTACAGGGGGCACCCCCATCCCCGCCAAGCTCCTCAATCCCAACCCACAGTCCCCTTGCCATCCCAGCCCTGGGCCTCTAGCTACCGCCTCTTCACCTGCCTCCTGGCCTGCGGCAACCTGCTCTCTCAGAAAAGGGCTGCCCATTATCATAGAATCATAGAAGATTAGGGTTGGAAGAGACCTCAGGAGGTCATCTAGTCTAACCCCCTGCTCAAAGCAGGACCAATTCCCAACAATCATCCCAGCCAGGGCTTTGTCAAGATGGGCCTTAAAAACCTCTAAGGAAGGAGATTCCACCACCTCCCTAGGTAACCCATTCCAGTGCTTCACCACCCTCCTAGTGAAATAGTGTTTCCTAATATCCAACCTAAACCTCCCCCACTGAAACTTGAGACCATTGCTCCTTGTTCTGTCATCTGCCACCACTGAGCACAGCCAAGCTCCATCCTCTTTGGAACCCCCATTCAGGCAGTTGAAGGCTGCTATCAAATCCCCCCTCACTCTTCTCTTCTGCAGACTAAACAACCCCAGTTCCCTCAGCCTCTCCTCATAAGTCATGTGCCAGGCCCCCAGCCCCCTGATCATTTTCGTTGCCCTCCGCTGGACTCTCTCCAATTTGTCCACATCCTTTCTGTAGTGGGAGGCCCAAAACTGGACGCAATACTCCAGATGTGGCCTCACCAGTGCCGAATAGAGGGGAATAATCACTTCCCTCAATCTACTGGCAATGCTCCTACTAATGCAGCCCAATATGCCGTTAGCCTTCTTGGCAACAAGGGCACACTGCTGACTTATATCCAGCTTCTCGTCCACTGTAATCCCCAGGTCCTTTTCTGCAGAACTGCTGCTTAGCCAGTCGGTCCCCAGCCTCTAGCAGTGCATGGGATTCTTCCGTCCCAAATGCAGGACTCTGCACTTGTCCTTATTGAACCTCAGCAGATTTCTTTTGGCCCACTCCTCCAATTTGTCTAGGTCACTCTGGACCCTATCCCTATCCTCCAGGTTATCTACCTCTCCCTGCAGTGTAGTGTCATCCACGAACTTGCTGAGGGTGCAATCTATCCCATCGTCCAGATCATTAATAAAGATGTTGAACAAAACCAGTCCCAGGACCGATCCCTGGGGCACTCCACTTGATACCGGCTGCCAGCTAGACATCGAGCCATTGATCACTACCTGTTGAGCCTGACAATTTAGCCAGTTTTCTATCCACCTTATAGTCCAGTCATCCAGCCCATACTTCTTTAACTTGCCAGCAAGAATACTGTGGGAGACCGTATCAAAAGCTTTGCTAAAGTCAAGGAATAACACATCCACTGCTTTCCCCTCATCCACAGACCCAGTTATCTCCTCATAGAAGGCAATTAGGTTAGTCAGGCATGACTTGCCCTTGGTGAATCCATGCTGACTGTTCCTGATCACCTTCCTCTCCTCCAAGTGCTTCAAAATGGATTCCTTGAGGACCTGCTCCATGATTTTTCCAGGGACTGAGGTGAGGCGTGTGGTTGTGCTCTAAGGACAAACGAGCAAGTACACTGGGTCCCCCAAGCTGATTGCCAGTGTGAGCCCCAGAAGATGGAGCCCGAGTCTCTGGCGGTGAAAGGGTTAATTTCCCCTGCTGGGAAGCACAGCCCTGAGAATGGCTGGGGGGAATGGTGGCCAGTGCAGGGCTGGGACTGAGAAGGGCAGCGACTCCAGAGCCCCGGCGTGAGCCTGTGTCATGTCTGAGCTTGGGCTTCACACCACAGTTCTGCGGCTCTACCAGTGATGAATGTTGTCCTGGATTGCGTGGGGTGCTGAGCTCTCCTGGCCCAGGACTGCTTAAGGTGCTGGGAGGGGGTGGAGGATACACAAGAGGCCAGACTGGGCTGTGGGCAGGGCTGGATGGATGCTGACAGAGGGAATCTCTCTCCACGTGGGTGAAGCAGCTGGGTCCTGGGAGCTGCCGGGAGATGGATAGCACCAGCAGCCTCTCTGTGGGTAAGGCTGGAGCATTCGCTTGGGCTGCTCCACATGCCAGGCCTGGCCAGGGCATCCCCCGCTCAGCAGAATGCCGGGGTGCCAAGCGGGGACTGCTGAACTCAGGTCACTTGCAACCAAAGGCAGATCGGAGGTTGGGCTTCCCGGAGCGGCTGGTGGGTGCCCGGGGACTCACTGTAATGAGGCAGGGCTTCTTCCCAGCATGCTAAGGACTCACCCACCAGGTCTCTAAGCCCAGGTGCCCCTGGCAAGTCACAGTAGGGTGGCCAGACAGCAAGTGTGAAAAATCGGGACGGGGTGGGGGGTAATAGGAGTCTATATAAGAAAAAGACACAAAAATCGGGACTGTCCCTCTAAAACCGGGACATCTGGTCACCCTAAGTCACAGGGGCATGGTCCCTACTCCCTCTGAAAGGGCCAGTGTCGCCCTGTGACACTCCTCCACCCCCCCAGGAAGATTCACGGCCACGTGAAACTGCACAAACAGCCCTTTGATTTGTACCTGCCCCATGCCGGGGCAGACCCACCGGGTGCATATTAGGGGGCAGCAGATGTCCTGGCTGGGAGCTCAGTTCTCTGTGGGGCAGTGCCACATTCAACCACCAGAGGGAGCAAAGTCACCACAAATCCCCTCCTCTGGCAGGCCAGCATCACCCAGTGGAGTCAGGGGGGCAGTGTCCGCGGAGCCAGGCTAATGCGAGACAGAGCCCGCAGGCCCGGTGCGCCCATGGGCCACAGCCTCCAGCCACCTGCATGTACCCACAGGCCTGGTGCCCGAGGGGCTGGCAGCCTGCAAGGCCTGGCTTACTGGCAGCCCCAAACCATGGAAAACCCCATGTCATTCCAGGCCCAACCCAAAGGGATTTTTTTTTTAATTTTTAACAAATTGAAAGTTGAAAAAAAAAAGAAAAGGTGATGGTCAAATGCAATGCTTCCTTCCAGCAGCTGGCAACCGCAACACAAGGTCTGGCCCTTTGTTACGCACCCTGGTTTCTCTTTTTCACACAACGAAAGGATGGTTTGAAATGAAATGTGGTTTCTAAACCAGAAAATTGAAACATTTTGATTTTTCTTTCAAAAATTATTTTCCACCGGGAAAAATGGTCAAAATCAACAGGAATTTGCTAAATATTTCAGTCTGGCCACATCTGTGTTTTTGGCTGAAAAAACATTTGGCCAGAAATGTTGCCCACCTCTACTCAGTNCCCCCGCCCCCCCCCCCCCCCCCTGCCCCCTCCAGGAGCTCTGGAGGTGTTTGGAAGGGATCCAAACACCCAATCCCCATTCGTTTTGAAAATCAGTCTTTTTGCCTCAAGTAACCTTAACTCTGAGTTTCCTGGATTGTAATGCCTGATTTGGGGGAATATTTGCAACATCCCTGCAATGGTTTTTTGACCCTTATGTTACTCATATGTGCTAGCAACCTGCACATGCCCCCCAACTCCGCAGTCAGCCGTGATTCTCAGCCAGTGTGTAAAACAGAAGGTTTGTTGGTCGACAGGAACACAGCGTAGACCAGAGCTTGTAAGCAGGAAGTTACAGCAAAGGCCATCTTGGGGGAGGGGTGGGGGGATCCAGAGCCCTGGGATCTCCCCCCGAGTCCCAACCAGGAGACTGACTGGCTTCTAGCAGCCCAGCCTCAGTCATGCCCAGTGGCCCCTCCTTCATCCTTTGTCTCTTTCCCAGGCAAGCAGATCACCTGGCCTCCACCTCTCACTTTGTTCTCCAGCTCCTCTGGCTGGTTCCTGGAGAGGATGGGCCCCGGCCATCAGGTGCCAGGATACAGGGTGTTGGCCATTCTCTGGGCCCAGGCAGCCAGTCAGCAGTCACACCTGCCCCTAGGGGTCTCTGCAATGATCACACACCCTTGTCCCACCTCCTAGATACTTGAGTAACACATAGGGGAAACTGAGGCACACACAGTATTCAGATGAAACATTAAGCACATTCCCACTTCGTCACAATGGGCTTCTTCCACGAGCCTCACTTGGAGGCAGGTGTCTCAGTCATGGATAGTCACCAGCACGCCTGGCGGAGCAGCACAGTGCGCCCATAGGTGGGGCCAGCATATGATGCCCTGGGCTGGGTCATTGAACCCCAAGACCTTTAGAGTAAAGCACAGCCTGAGCTGGAGGAGCCTGTCTGTTAACTCAGTCTGTAGGGGCCTCTTAAAACCTTGATGGGTGTGGCCACACTGGCTGGCACGTTGGGTGTGGCCATACCAGCTGACTTGGGCTCACCAGGCTCAGGCTAAGGGGCTGTTTAATTGCAGTGCAGACTTTTGAGCTTTGGGATCCTCCCACCTCACAGGGTCCTAGAGCCCTGGTTCCCACCTGAGCCCGGATGTCTACATTGCCGTTCAACGGCCCCTTAGCCCAGCTCAGCTGGCACGGGCCAGCCGTGGGGTTTTAATTGCAGTGTAGGCATCCCCCAGGAGGACAGAGGGGTGCTGGGGTGAGCATGGGATGCAGGAGGTGCAGTTCTGTCCCATACAAGGCCAGTGAGCTGCACTAGTGAGCCTTCGCTGGCACTTTGCACTAGGCGGGGAGTTGCCTTGTCCCATGAATGGCCCTCGGGGAATGCAGTTAATAATAAACAGCTGCTAATGGAATGATTCGGTGCCATACCTTGGACTGGAGAGGGCTCAGCATCTCACCTGGAGAGCCAGAGTCAATATTGCACTGTGGGCTGTGAGGACCGAGTAACGCAGGAGGTATGGCTGGCTGGGGAGGGAAATGGAGGCTGGTTGCATTGTGTGAACTGAGCTGGGATCAACTCCCTGCAAACCGGGGCTCAGTTCCAGTGTCTGGCCAAGCTTTGCTCAGCGCACCATGGTGGCTTTCTGCTCTCTTGGCATCTCCCTTCTCCAGTGCCGGCTGGAGACCAAGTGCACCCCCCAGCAGCCTCTGGGCTGTGTGAGATTGTGCTGGGCTGCCTGTGACCCCCACGGGGCCCTCCTGCTGGGCAGGAATGGATGGAGCACAGCAGCACCCCAGTCCTCCCCTGCACACCTGCTGCCCATTGGCACGGCCGGTGCCAGAGGCGCCCCTGGGGGATTTCCCCACAGCCCTCCTCCCTTCAGTCAGGAATGTGTCCAGGAATGAGGAGTAGCTGCTGGCCGCTCTGTGCTCCCATCGTAACCACACCTGGTGGCAGTGGGGGCTCAGTGATAGCATTTCCCAAGGGAAAATAACCAAAGTGTTTGTGCTCCCTGTGGTGGGTTATGCCCCTTGGGAAGCCACCTGATGTGCTGAGATACCACTGAGTCTACCTGTTCTGCCAGGCTGGGCCCCCTTTAACCTGGCTTGCTGAGCCAGGGTCTTAAAACCTCCTCTAACACACACAGGCAGGGCCACACCCAGCAGCAGCTCAGCTCTGGGAAGGCTCAGTTTAAGGGATTTGCTCCAGCACTCAGATGTCCACCTCCCTTGGAGTGCAGACCCAAAGAGATATTATTAAAGTCACCCCCTCCCTCAATGTGGAGAGAGGTGTGCACACTTTTCACCCCCCAAGTTAGAAATTACAGAAACTGGGTTTAATAATAAACAAAACAAATTTTATTAACTATAAAAGGCAGATTTTAAGTGGTAAAAGGGGTAACAAACAGAACAAAGCAGATTACTAAACAAATGAAATCAAATCCACAAACTAAGCTAGTTTCACTAAAGAAATTGGTTACAAATAGATATTGTTGCAGGCAGTTTGCAAAGTTTCTGTGGTTCAGAGTTCCAGTTATATTCCTTTTCAGACTGTACCCCTGTCTCAGTCTGGACTCCCCCCCTGCCTTCCCTTTTGCAGTCTTTCTTCTTGGGCATACAGGCCATGGAGAGGAGAAGTCTTGTTTGCCTTCCTCCTCACCCTTAAATAGGATTTCCATAAGGCGGGAATCCTTTGTTTCCCTTCCAGTGGAAAGTTACAAGAAGTCCCAGGTAATGTTTTAGTATCAGGGGACAAGATCAGCTGACTCTGTAGGGTTACAGCATCCATCAGTCAGTGGCAGTATGGAGTGTCCACAGGAAGGCCAAGCTTTTCACAGTCCATGGTTCTTGCTGATGGGCCATCAGCCCTGTCTGGCTTTTCCATTGTTGTACCGGAAGTGTTAGCAGGGGGCGTCTCACAAAGTAGCATAGTTGAAATACAGATACATAGTCAATATTCCTAACTTCAGCTACAGAAATGATATAGGCATGTGTAACCCTTCTGCCCATCTGAGTTGGCAGCAACAAGGGCCGGGTTCAGTATCTAGGGGTTCCGTTTCAATACCACAAAGCAAAACCGGCTCGAGCCCCCACCCAGTGACCTGGGACAATTTCATACCACCCCCCGGGCGCCTCTAAGAGGCAATACTTCCCCTCTCGCAAGCACGGAGTCTGAGTGTAGCAAAATCTTTTTAATAAAGGAGGGAAACAATGCGGCATTATATTGGGGAAACACCACAAATAGGATTTATAATACAAACCATGAGCAAAAGACCCACCCCCAAGTAAGGTTGGCAGTGTCCTTTTCCCCTCAGGGTCTTAAGTCCAACAACCCAAAAGATCACCCCTGTCACGGAGTGTGGGGGAGTCCGGGCCCTGCACCCCTGGGGTTCCTGCGATTCATCATAACTCTCAGCCAGCCAGTAAAACAGAAGGTTTATTGAGATGACAGGAACACAGTCCAAAACAGGTCTTGCTAGCACAGACAACAGGATCCCCTTTAAGTAGGTCTATTTGGGGCCCCAGGGAGGCCCCGGCCTCGCTGGGAAGCCTAAGCCCCCTCAGGTTCCCTCTTCATTCCTATCCAGCTTCCAAGAACTGACCAAAAACCCCTTCCAGGCGTCTCCTTTCTCCCTTCCCCCACGGCTCCTCCCCCAGCCTTTTCCTTTGTCCGAATTCCCAGTCAAAGGTGTCACCTGGTCTGCAACCCCCCTCCTGGGTTCTCATGT
The DNA here is from genome assembly GCA_003942145.1 of Platysternon megacephalum. Classification (NCBI taxonomy): domain Eukaryota; kingdom Metazoa; phylum Chordata; order Testudines; family Platysternidae; genus Platysternon; species Platysternon megacephalum. The sequence continues at coordinate 263,466 of QXTE01000361.1, read as the reverse complement.
TACATGCTCAGGTATCTCCCTTCCCCCATGCAGACAGTCCCAGCTCAGCTCCCCGGCAATCTTCCCCCTCAGTATCCAAAGAACACCACAACACATTCTCACTTCGTCACAACCCCAAAGTCCCAAAAGTCCAACACCTCTAAAGTCTCTTGAGTCCAACAACCCAAGAGTCTCTGTCCTTGGTCAGTGCAGCCCAGAGCTGCAGAGTTTTTGCCCCCCCCCCACAGCCTGAGTGGAAGGGGGGGGAGAAAGGGTACGCAGGGTGTTAAGGGGCACCTTAGGTGGTCCGAGGCCAACTGCCCCGCCTCTCCGTGGGGTTCTGCTGCCGCCTTCACCATGAGCCGCTCCACTCCACTATCCATCCCGTGAGCTGCACCAGCCGTCCCATGAACTGCTCCGCTCGCTGTCCCACAGGCAGCGCCAACCGTCCCGCAAACGGCTCCGCTCACCGTTCTGTGGGCCACACCAACCGTCCCACAAACGGCTCCGCTCTGCCAGCCACTTTGTAAATGGCTCTGCTCGCCATTCCGTGGGCCACGCCAACCGACCCGCAAACTGCTCCGTTAGCCGCTCAGCAATATAGCTTCAGGCTCCCCCACTGGTTAACACAGCACTCAGTGATTTCAGCTTATAATAGGGGAGCCCTAGTGCTGGTGCACCATTGGCCCAAACCAAATTCAGCTTAGCAGTCTGTAACTAGAGTCCTAATAGGAGCAAAGTTAGCTCTGACATTCAACGGTGTGGGAGAAGGGGAGAGAGAGAGGGGTGCAATTGGCGTTCTAGGCACTTAAAGGGGGCCGCATTGCCTCAGGTACACATACATGTCCCCAAATTCTCTCTCTTTATTGGGTTTTGGAACCCATGTCCATTGTCTAGCAAGTGCTACTTAGTTGATGGTGAGTCCTTCTGTCATCAAACAGTTCCACTGGCCTTGATTCACATAACCATGGTAACTCAGGGTAACAACACTTTATTCCTCCTGCCCCAATAACAGAGAAACTGGGGATCCCACAGCCGCCAAAGTGACCATATTGGGCTGCTGGGGCTCATGCTAGGCGGGGTGGGTGTGCCTATGCAAATGAGATCAGCCCCGGAAGTTCTTTTCCACACTCCCCATAATTCACCACCAGATGTCAGGGTAGAGCTCATCCTGACTCTGCTTACACATGCAAATTGGATAATCACATTCAGTAAATCATAATCTTTCCAATATCTCACATGAGCCATCTGGCATAAAGTATATCTCAGTGATGTCATATTCATATCATAAGCATATTTTCATAAGGAATATGGAATGCAATGTCACACTCCCGACACCCCACTCTCCTGGGCACGTTAGCTCCTCTGGGTCTCCCCCTCACCCAAGAGTGATGGGGGAAATGGGCAGTTCCCTACAGGGGGTGGTGTTAAACTGAGATGTCTCATCCCCCAGTGTGGTGGGGAATGGAGGAGTTAGAGGCTCCTCATGAAGGGGGCACATGTGCAATAGTGGCTGTGGGTCAGGGTCTCGTGGCACCTGATGCTGGCTGCAGGATGGGTGCATTGACACCTTCAGGAAGGGAGAGTGGGCACATTGTTCTGTCCACGTTCTCGGGACACAAGCTGTCCTACAGGATGGGTGGGATGGTGGCTGTGCCTTGGGGACATGTGGGGGGCCATGCTATGGGGTGGGGCTGTGCATCGGCTGTGCATCAGTAGGGTGACAGGGCCATGCCTCAGGGGACAGGGCAGAGGCTGTGCCACGGGTGGGGAGGGGGAAGACTGTGACCCGGGGTGGGGAGAGGGTAAGCTGGGCTGCAGGATGGGGAGGGAGGGCCATGCCTTTGGGGGCGGGGGGAGGCCGGGCTGTGATTGGGAGGAGAGAGGCCAGGCCATGATTGGGAGGAGGGAGGTCGGGCCGTGGGGTGGGGCTAGTGTCTTACCTGCCCGCTCTGTGTTTCAGTGCCCGGGAGGCACCTTCACCCCCTCCATGAAGTCGACCAAGGATTACCCAGACGAGGTGATCAACTTCATGCGCTCACACCCGCTGATGTACCATGCCGTGTACCCCGTGCACCGCCAGCCGCTGGTGGTGCACAGCAACGTGCACTACAAGTTCACCACCGTGGCCGTGGACCAGGTGGACGCAGCCGATGGGCGCTATGAGGTGCTTTTCCTGGGCACAGGTACCCGCAGACGTGCGCTGGAGACACACACAACATGGACCCACACGGGCCATGCGGGAGGGCATGCTGCCTGGCACTGGGCACAGCAGGGAGCTTAGCCCTGCTCTGGGCCGGCTTGCCAGGTCAGCGTTGCCAGGGCTGCGCTCCGTGCTCTCCCCGTCAGACGTGCCTGGCGACCAGCTCGTTGACAGAGGAGCCTGGCAGAGAATTCCATCTGGAGTCCCCCCCACCCAGGGGCAGCCCCAGAGCCCATTCCGGGGGTGCGGCAATCGAGGTCAGGCTGTCTATTCAGGATGAATGGTGTGGGTGCCCTGTGGTGACTCCAGCCTGACACAGAGCCGGGGAGGGTGTGAGGATCTGGAGGTGAGTGTCCAGCCCCTCCAGGCTCCTGGCGTGGGGTCAGGATCAGCTCCCAGTCCCCAGAGAATGTGGTGCCCTCAGCAGGGACTCAGCCGCCAGAACTGGGCCGCACCAAGCGGGGCTGCAGGCGGGGCAGGTTCTGCGCTGGCTGTCGGTTCCCCACCCCTTGTGGAGGGATTGTGCCAGGATGATGCCCTGGGCAGACCCCAGCCCACCCCGTGCTAGGCAGCCTGGTGCTTGCTGGGCCACGTGGGGCCTGGGCCATCTGGGGCCGCGGGGGCAGGGTCTGTGCCAGGCCCCCAGGAGCCAGCCTGGGGGCAGAGGGGCTTGTTTAACTGGGGGCTCGTTGTGGCAGAGTGGCCGGCGCTGCCTCGGCCCCTCTCAGGGAACCAAGCCCCTGGCTGCCAGCCAGCCCGGGGAGCCCAGCCACAAGGTGGCAGGGAACGCTAATGACCCAGAAAGATCCCGTTAGCTAATGGATGCGCTGCCGCCTGGCCAGCTGTTCTCTCAGTCGCCGCTGCACACGGCAGCCTGGCCAGATTCTCCCACCACCTGTCCTGCCCGCCAGGGAATTTCCTCCCTGCCCCACCATCGGTGTAACAAATCGCCAGATCTGCCAGCTCCCAGGCCAGTGCTGGACTCACCAGATCGGTCTCCTCTTGCAGGGGACATCAGGGGCCAGGTTTGGCACACCCTTGTAGGGCCCTACGAGCGTATCAGCAATAGCAGGGGCAAGCCCAGGTACTTGTACAAGAGGCAATGAACCTGGCTGCGTTCTCTCCCAGCAGGGGACACTGTGGGGAGGGGCGGTGCTGGTTGTGGAGGGAGTTCCTGGCTACTCCAGTCCCATCCTCTCCTAGCAGGGGGTGCTGTGGGGAGCAGGCAGGAGTGCTGGCTGGTGTGTGTGTGTGGGGGGGGGATCCCGGCTACTCTAGCCCCAGCCTCTCCTGGCAGGGGGCACTGTAAGGCCCAGGGCAGAAATAATGGCTGCGGGATGCTTCTTCCATTCCCAGCCTCTCCCACCAGGGGGCGCTATGGGGAGTGGGGCAGGAGCACTGACTGTGTGTGTCAGGACTCCCAGCTACTCCAGCCCCAGCTTGTCCAGCGGGCTCGGATCCACTTTTCATGAGACACTGGCAGTGTCACGTCTACCATGGAGCCTGTCTGTGGCCGTTCTGCCGCCTCTACAGTCCCAGACCTTTTGTCTCGTTTCATAATCAGGGTGTTTTATTAATTTCAGCTCAGCCCCGAGGGGCCCTATGCAGAGGCTTTTCTTGGGGTTTCCCTGGTTCCATGAATCTCAGGCCTGCATGACTCTGCTCCGGGCTGGACTGGGGCCAGAGATGCTGGTTGCTCTTGCTCCCGAGTAGCTGAGACCCCGGGTGACGTGTGGCACATGCCGCGGTTTTGGGGCCCACGATTCTGCATTTTACACCTCTCTTAACACAGCCCCTGGGCAAACCGCGTGCTCTCATCACACTGCTGAGCATGCTCTCAGTGTCTGGCAGAGACCCACAGCACCCGTCCTTTGGGGAGCCTGCAGAGGGGTCATAGACCTGCCTGGCGTTGCCTGCGTCACACCTGCTCAATGGGCAACAGAAATCAGGGGATAAATGGGGCCATGGCGGCTGCCCGGGCGGCCTCCCTCCCGTGCTCAGGGCTCGCCACATGCCATGTGAGGCGCGATCCCAGGCAGCTCAGGGCCAGGGAGGAGCTGGCAGGGAGTTCTGCTCAGGCACGGTGTGTGTGGGGGCAGCTGACCCAGGAGGAATGACTGTGGGTGGGTGGCCCTGAAGGCTGTGCAGGAGTTGCAGGAATCAGCCCTGACACAGGTTCCCAGTGTAGGCGGTGCATGTGGACCCAGGCGGGGTGGGGAGTATGGGGGGAAATTAGGGGGAGGGGGTTTTCCACCCACACAAATCTGTGGCCAGTGGGATTTGTCTGCCAGACCCCGGCCTCCTGGACCTGGTCTCTGCCATTCATCGTCTTTAGTGGTCCAGCCACACTGGGGGAGGGGGTGGAATCTGTGTGGACTTGCCCACCCCCCATTGTCCCTGCCCTGCACCTTCCCCCCCAAGTGCACCCTGAGGCAGTGCTGCCAGGGAAACTGAGGCACAGGGGCAGCCCTGAAAGCACAGAGATGCTGGGATTGAGGCTGGGCTCTCCCTGCCCCCCCTTCCTGCGTCAGCCTCCTCTAGGCCAATTGCAGATGGCGGGTTGAATTCATCAGGTCCCTCCAGTTGCTTTGCACTGCCCCGGCACCGGTTCAGAGCAGCTGTGACCCAGCTTACCTGGCCGGAGAGCTCCGATGGCCCTGAGCCACTCCGCAGCGGGACCTCTGCCCTTCCCAGTGAATCGTTTTCACTGATTTGCTTCCTGTGCCCGTCTGCTTGGCAAAAGTGAGAAAGTGACGAGCATTCCTGCCGCCCAGCTGGGCCGAACGGTGCAGACCTGCATGCCAGCTCGCGCCTTTTCTCCCCCCCGCCCCAGTTTCTTTGACGAAGCGAGGCTCTGCCCAAGCTCCACGTGCTGCAAAAGCAGCTTGGTGAGTGCTCTAGTCTAGGGCCTGTTCTGCTCCTTTTCGTTTTGATTCTAGTGGACCCTGACCAAGGCACTTCCAAACCTTGGCATGAATTTCCCAGTGGGTTTGCAATGGGACTACTGTATTCCAACCCCCTGTGACGGTGCTGCCTGTTGGAGCCAGCTGAGGTCACTCAATCAGGGTGAACTGCAAACCAAACGGGGCAGACAAACCCCAAACGCTGGTGGATATTCCAATACTTAGATTTTCCAAGCCAGCACAAAACAACTTCTATATTACCATACAGGTTACTCAGAAGTCCAAACAACGCAGTTCCCTTAAAGTACCCAGCCTCAGGCCTCCATCCAGACACACCTGTCAGATATGATGATGATTACTGAGAATCTTATCTCATCATATAAAAGAATAGGTTCTTCCAATCCCAAAGGATTAACCACATACCCAGGTTCAATTATAACTTAGATCTTACCCAAAATACACGCTATTGTCAATTCTTATTAACTAAGCTAAAATTTATTAAAAAAGAAAAGAGAGAGAGTGTTGGTTAAAAGATCAATACACAGACAGACTTGAATTCAATTCTTGAGGTTTAGATACATAGCAGAGGTGAGCCTGTAGTTGCCAAAAGTCCTTTTAGAAATAGTCCATAGGTTATAGTCCAATGTCCATATTCAGGGTGGCTCCAGTCAAAGACTGGGGATCTCAATCCTTATGGCTTAAGGTTCCTCCCTCTTGAAACCAAAGCAGATCTGAGATGATGTATGATCATGTCCCAGGGTTCTTATACATTTTCAGCAGCCTTTTGGCCTGAGAAAACAACAGGCTTAATTCTCCTTCCTCTAAACATCATGGCAATTAGCACAGGGTAATTTATCCATTAAACAGTTCAGCTACAGGTTACTACAACCTTTAAAGAGACATATAGACAAGACCTGTTTGCTGACACCACAAGACCTGAGCAAACATTTACCCTTGAGATCTCTAACAATGCAGACTTGCGTTTTAAAGCTTTATTTATTTACCTATCTCTCTAACCAGTTTTTTAAGGTTCATCCCTAGGTCAGGTTATTCTGTGAGTTAATTAACTCTTTCTGGCCCTGTCATGAGATATTATATTACACTCATAACGTCACACCCCCAACGCAAAATGGATGCAGGAAGGGATGACACAAACATCACTGAGTGCATCCTAAGGATTCCCCATCCGGGACAATGCATCAGCTACAATATTTTCCTTCCCCCTTATGTGGATTATATCCATTTCATACTCTTGAAGGGCTAAACTCCAACGCAGCAACCTGGAGTTGGTACCTTTGGCCTTGTGCAGCCAGACCAGAGGGGCATGATCACTTAATACAGTGAATTTTTGATTGTACAAATAGGGCTTAAGCTGCTTGATGGCCCAGACAATGGCATAACATTCCTTCTCAATGGTAGCATAATTTTGCTCAGTGGGGGACAACTTTTTGCTTAAGTACGCCACAGGATGTCTCTTACCCCCCGCCCCCTCTTGCATCAGCACTGCCCCCAGCCCAATATTGGAAGCATCTGTACATAGCAAAAAAGGCTTTTCAAAATCTGGGCTGGCCAAAACAGGCTCTTTGGCCAAAGCGCTCTTTATGCTTTGAAATCCCTGCTCACACGCCTCTGTCCATTGCACCCGGTCTGGTTTTTCCTTTTTCGTCAGGTCTGTGATGGGAGCAACAATGTCACTGAATCCCTTTACAAACCTCCTGTAATAGTTGGCCAGACCAATGAACGACTGGACCTGCTTCTTAGTTCTAGGGGTAGGCCAGTTCTTAATGGCCTCCACCTTTAAAGGCTCAGGGCGCAGTTGCCCATTGCCCACCCTGTGCCCCAGGTAGGTCACCTCAGCAGCTCCCATTCTGCATTTAGAAACCTTAACAGTTAGGTTGGCCTCCCTGAGCCGGTGCAACACAATCCCTATGTGGTTAAGGTGGTCTTGCCACGAGTGGCTGAAGATGGCTAGGTCATCTATATAGGCCCTTGCAAAAGATTCCAATCCCCGTAGGACCTCATTTATAAGTCTCATGAAAGTAGCCCCTGAATTTCGCATCCCAAAGGGCAACACTTTAAACTCATATAGGCCAGATTCCACTATGAAAGCGGACTTTTCTCGTGCATCAGCATCTAGGGGTATTTGTCAGTACCCCCTAGTCAGGTCCAGGGTGCTTATAAACTTTGCCCCTCCCAGTGTATCTAACAGATCCTCTATTCTGGGTGTGGGGTAAGGGTCAGGCTGAGTGATAGCATTTAGCTTCCTGTAATCCACACAAAACCTCATGGTCTTATCCTTTTTTGGTACCATCACAATGGGAGAGGCCCAGGGGCTCATGGATCTGGTGATGACTCCCATTGTCAACATGCTTTCCACCTCTTCCTGGATCTGTCTCTGCATCTCTCCCTTGGCCCTGTAAGCTCTGCTAGGAGCTGGGCGGGGACCCACTGTCTGAATGGAGTGTGTCATCCTATCAGTGAGCCCTGGCCTGTTGGAGAATGTTCGCTTGTGGTGTTTTAACAACATCAGCAGTTCCGTCCTTTGAGGGGGGCTTAAACCCTCCCCCATCTCAATGCTCTCGAGAGGCGTTTCCTCCTGGCTTTCAGCAACCATGTCAATCAAAGGGACGGACACCGCCTCCTCCTCAGCACAACAGATCATGTTCACATTTACCTCCCTTGCATGGTAAGCTTTCATTCTGTTCACATGCACTGTCTGCACACTTCCCCGGCCCTGGAGTTTCCTCACATCATAGGTAACCTCATTGATTCTTTCCACTACCTCCATGGGTCCAGTCCAAACATCTTTCATTTTGTTTTTCCTGACAGGATCTAGCACCAGCACCATGTCCCCTATTTCAAACGCTCTCTCCTTAGCACCTCTGTCATACCAGGCTTTCTGAGTATCCTGGCTCTCTTTCAGATTCTGCTCAACCAACTTCATCATCTCTTGCAAACTCTCCTTGAACTGAGCCACATACTCAGCCACTGGCTGCGCTGTCTCCTCCACATTACCTTCCCATGAGTCTCGAACCAAATCTAGGGGCCCCCGGACCTGCCTCCCATAGAGCAGTTCAAAGGGAGCAAACCCTGTAGACTCTTGGGGCACGCTCCTGTATGCATATAATAGATACGGCAGCACAACATCCCAGTCATTCTGGCGTCTATCCACATACATTTTCAACATAGACTTCAGGGTTCCATTGAACCTTTCCACTAGACCGTTAGTCTGGGGGTGGTAGGGAGCAGCTTTCAGGTGCTTCACCCCACATAACTCCCACAACTGCTTGAAAACCACAGACATAAAGTTAGACCCACGGTCAGACAATATTTCCTTGGGAAAACCCACTCTGCTAAAAATAGAGAACAAGGCCGTTGCCACTGTCTCTGCCTCAATATTTGCCAATGCTACAGCCTCAGGATATCTGGTAGCAAAATCTACCAATACCAGGATGTATTTCTTCCCATTTCTGGACGGTTTTGGGAGTGGCCCCACAATATCCACAGACACTCTGGCAAAAGCCTCCCCAATAATAGGCAGAGGCTGGAGGGGCACCTTGCTAGGCCCCCTTAGCCCCTTACGCTTCTGGCACAGCTCACAGCTCCTGCAGTAATCTCTCACTGACCTAAAGAGGTAAGGCCAGTAGAAATTTTGCTCTAGCCTGTCACACATTTTGCCTATACCCAGATGTCCTGCAAATGGACCATCATGAGCCAACTTCAACAAATCATTGCGGTAACTCTCAGGTATCACAAGCTGTTTGCGAACTGCTGCTTGGGAATGCTTCCTTCCCCTAGGAGGCTCCCTATACAACAGCCCATCCTGCATGAAAAATCGGCCTCTCTCTTCACTAGCTGGTACCTGACTCTGAGCATCATTCCTGGCTCTCTCTAGTGACACATCACTCTGCTGAGCCACAATGAATTTACTCTGGGTTTCGTTCGAATTCAGACCCATCGCTGATATTTCAGACAAACCCTCGCCTGATCCATCTTGAGAGACACTCTCCGTCTGTTTGCCATCCCCCTCACTGCCATCAGTCAGGGTATCTGCCACAGACCCAAACTCTCTCTGTGATCTGGTCACCACATTAACTTGGCCAGGCACCTCCAGTATGTTATTTCCTACCAAAACATCAGCCGGAATCAAATCCCGGACAGCAGCCTTCACATCTCCTTTAAAACCATCCCACTCAAGGTGGATTCTAGCCATTGGCAGGTCCACAGAGTATTCAGATAGTGCCACTATCGTTACATACTCCCCCGGCAACATGTCCTCTGGCTTCACCAGATGTCCCTTAACTATAGTCACATCAGAGCCAGTATCTCGCCATCCCGTGCATTCAACACCATTGACCGTTGCCTCGTTAATAAACCTCTCACTCCCTTGCCATGCTTCCGTCCTGACATAACTGGTGAGCTCATCCCCTCCTCCCATACTGCTGGAGACTATGGGGTTGGCATTAGCCACTGCTCTGCTTGCGCCTGGACTCAAGGTGGCGCTGTTGTGGCTTGTCTCAGCCTGGGTGCTCAGGGTAATGGAGTTGGCATTTACTGTGGCTTTTGGGGTTGCTGGTTTTGGGCTGCCCTTCAGGGTCGGGCAATCTGATCTCATGTGGCCAAGCACACCACAGTGATAGCATGTAACCTGTTTATGCTTGGGGTGAGAACTCCTGCCCTCTGGGCCCCCATGAGCTCCTTTATGAGAGTCAGTGCCAGGTTTACCTTTAAATCCTTCCCTCCTCTTGAACTGGGGAGAATGGTGATTAGCTTTCCCCGGGGGTTTACACCCTTCCCGAGCCCTGTTTTGGGTATGGGCGTCCGCAATCTCTGCAGCCCGTAGGACTGACCCAGGGTCCCTATCACACACAGCTGCTCTCACATGGTCAGGCACAATGCCTAGGAACTGTTCCAAAGTTATTAAATCCAGCAGTTTTTCAAAACTCCCATGCGCCTTGGCTCCCATAACCCACTTTTTAACAAAACCCATCAGCTTATGAGCACATTCTACAAAAGTACAATCATTAGACATCTTAAACTTTCTAAACTTAACTCTGTAAGAATCAGGAGTAACCTTGAACCGCCTTAACACAAAATCTTTAAACTGCCCATAATCCAAGGCTTCTTGTTCCCCCAATTCATTAAATACCTCCCTGGCTTTTCCAGTCAGTCTGGTCAGCAGGACAGGCATTCGCTGATCATCAGGGATCTGGTACAGATTGCAGAGGCGTTCAAAGGTAGACAAAAACTCCTCTATATCCTCAGAATCGTTGTAAATGGGACACATCTTTTCCCAGTTTTTCTCTTGGCGGTGGGGAAGTGGAGTACCAGGTGGCGATGACTTTCTCTGTTCTTCCATTACTTGGAGCTGGAGTTTGGCCGTCTCCTGTTCAGCAGCAAGCAGCTCCAGACGTCCCCTACGAGCCTTTTCTTCTCTCTCATCAGCCTCCTTCTTTCTCTCATCAGCCTCCTTCTTTCTCTCATCAGCCTCTTTTTCTAATTCAGCCATTTTTTGCTTTTCCAGCAATCGAAGATCTGCTAGTTTCTGTTCATGCTCCAGTTGCAGTTTATTTGCTGCGTTTTTCATTCTAATGGCTTCTGCAGTGTCTGTAGTATCAGGTAAGGGCTGTGCTCCTGCCTCCTGATCACTGGCCATTAACAGCTCTCTCAGTTCTTGATTTGTAGCTTTCTTTCTAAAGCTTATCCCCTTTTCTAAACACAAATCTTCTAGGGCTTTTTTGTCAAGACCCTCATATGCTCTTTGCGTATCCATTGCAATTGCTCTTTAACCACCCAAACTCTCAATACCAAAATTCAAATTTGGATAGCGTGGGGTTCTGACCCAAAGCCTAATTGACCTGGTTCTGTAGATCCTTGGACGACTACGCCACTGTGACGGTGCTGCCTGTTGGAGCCAGCTGAGGTCACTCAATCAGGGTGAACTGCAAACAAAACGGGGCAGACAAACCCCAAACGCTGGTGGATATTCCAATACTTAGATTTTCCAAGCCAGCACAAAACAACTTCTATATTACCATACAGGTTACTCAGAAGTCCAAACAACGCAGTTCCCTTAAAGTACCCAGCCTCAGGCCTCCGTCCAGACACACCTGTCAGATATGATGATGATTATTGAGAATCTTATCTCATCATATAAAAGAAAAGGTTCTTCCAATCCCAAAGGATTAACCACATACCCAGGTTCAATTATAACTTAGATCTTACCCAAAATACACGCTATAGTCAATTCTTATTAACTAAGCTAAAATTTATTAAAAAAGAAAAGAGAGAGAGTGTTGGTTAAAAGATCAATACACAGACAGACTTGAATTCAATTCTTGAGGTTTAGATACATAGCAGAGGTGAGCCTGTAGTTGCCAAAAGTCCTTTTAGAAATAGTCCATAGGTTATAGTCCAATGTCCATATTCAGGGTGGCTCCAGTCAAAGACTGGGGATCTCAATCCTTATGGCTTAAGGTTCCTCCCTCTTGAAACCAAAGCAGATCTGAGATGATGTATGATCATGTCCCAGGGTTCTTATACATTTTCAGCAGCCTTTTGGCCTGAGAAAACAACAGGCTTAATTCTCCTTCCTCTAAACATCATGGCAATTAGCACAGGGTAATTTATCCATTAAACAGTTCAGCTACAGGTTACTACAACCTTTAAAGAGACATATAGACAAGCCTTGTTTGCTGACACCACAAGACCTGTGCAAACATTTACCCTTGAGATCTCTAACAATGCAGACTTGCTAGGTCAGGTTATTCTGTGAGTTAATTAACTCTTTCTGGCCCTGTCATGAGATATTATATTACACTCATAACGTCACACCCCCGAGCCCTCTTTAGTGTCGGACAGTGCCTGGGTCATGTAAACACCTTGGGCTCTCTGGGCCGTCTATTCTAGAAGCATTAACACAGCGCAGCGGGTGGCCCTCTGTGGGCATGCACCTTCACGCTGTGTCCTGGCTCCCAGAAGCTGGAGTTGGACTGAGCTGAGCTCTCTATTTCCTGGTTGTCAGAGGGCCGGGTCTCCCTGAACTCTGCGCTGCTGCAGTGCTTTGGCTGTGCCTTCAAAGCACAGCTTCCCCTGCCTTCAGCTGCCCCCACCAGGGCTCAGCACGGCTGCAAATCTAGCCGAGACAATGAGAGACGCACTCAGTGATGCCTGTGAAATTAAGTGATTAAGTGACTTGCCCAGCATCACACAGGAACTCAGGGGCAGAGGCAGGGACAGAATCTAATTGTCCAGGGCAGCATTCAACAGCCTGAACCATGAGCCCCTCCTTTCTCTCCTTGCAATCTCCCCCTGCTTTAATCACTGCTCACCTTTCACAGTCCTACATTACCCCAGTTCTCCCCCAGAGTAGGGCCAGCCTGTGCGCTGCACGGGGCAGGGCTTCAGTGGAAAAAATAGTGTGTGAGCATATAATCAATTGCATTTGAATTGTGTCCATTGCTGTAATGCAGATGCACACGAGATGCTCAAGTCTGGCATTTCAAGTGCCTGCCTTTGCAACCTTAACGGTGTTCTTTTAACATTGTGTGTTTGGTGTAATTTCCTAGGGCTACAAACAAGCCACCTGAAAAAACAGAAATTCCATCCTCTGGCATCATATTGACACCCCCATAGGTCATCAGCAGGGTTGGGACATTTAGATCCACTGCATGGACCTCTGCCATGCAAGCTAACAGAGTTACTGAAAGCAGTAGTAGGTTGTCATCCTCGAGGTGGCCCAGCACTAGACGGGGGATGAGACACCCACTTTGCCAGCGGATTTCACAGATATTTGCTGACTGCAGAGGAAAGGGGAGACCCAGGAATCGCATGGTCCATGCCAGGCTGTGGAGGAGTGGGCCCAGAGCCTTCTGACCATTTCTCTGAAGTGACCCCTTCTGCTCCAACCCTGCCAACCTGTCTTGGACTCAGTCCTGTTTCTTCCACGCCCCGGCTCACTGGCCCAGCCCCAGTCTCCCCACCTAGCCAGTCCCAGTCTCCACGCCTCAGGGAATAACCACACTCAGAACGGTATGATTCACAATCAGGCCCTTTCAGGGGCCCCATGATTACCCCCGGCCAGAATCTGAGCCAGGGAATCTCCCATACAGCAGTGACCGAGTCACCCTAACTTCACCCAGCAGAGTGTCCCCATGGCCTCTAGCTGTAGCCCCACAAGAGGGGACGTCCCGTTTGCCCAGCCTGGCCATGCCCCCAGCCCACTCTCTGGGCCACTCCCTCAGCCCTGCGTTCAGTCTGCGTTTGGGCCCTGCTTCCTCCAGCAGCCACACCAACACCTGCCCAAGATGCACAGCCGTCCCGCAGCACCTTGGCCCAGTGCCGACCCGGGCCCTGCATCCCAGCCCTTGTCCCCCCCGGGCAGGGCTGTGTGGTCCCTGCTCCACTGATTGCTCATGTGTATTCCACAATAGGTGATTCCAAGCTATATCTGTTGGAGGGGGGTAAGAGGTCACAAGTTCCCAGGACGGAGAACAGCCGAACCTGGCATCATCCCTGGTCTGGGGGACGATTGCATAGTGCGAGGTGAACGTGTGAACCGAAGACCATGTGGTGGCCCTACAAATGTCCTGGATGGGGACATGGGCCACGAAGGCAGCCGACAAGGCCTGCACCCGAGTCAAGTGTGCCCTCACAATGGGTGGCGGGGGGACACCCGCCAGCTCATAACAGGAGCGGATGCACGAAGCGATCCAATTGGAAAGCCGCTGAGTGGAAATCAGCTGGCCCCTCGCGTGCTCAGCTGAGGCAACGAACAGTTGCGAGGACTTTCTGAACAGCTTAGTCCGCTCGAGGTAGAAAGCCAGAGCCTGCCGCACATCGAGCGTGTGGAGACGGCGCTCCTCACTGGACGTGTGAGGCTTGGGGCAGAGGACCGGTAGAAAAATGTCCTGACCCATGTGGTAGGTGAAGACCACCTTCAGGAGGAACGCGGGGTGTGGGCGGAGCTGGACCTTGTCCTTATGAAAGACCGTATACGGCGGCTTGGAGGTCAGGGCCCTGAGCGCCGAGACTCACCTGCCCGACGTGATTGCAACCAGGAAGGCCACCTTCCACAAGAGGTGAGACCAGGAGCACGTGGCCAGTGGTTCAAACGGGGGCCCCGTGAGACGAGCCAACACCAGGTTTAGGTCCCACTGTGGCAAAAAGACGGTCCAAACCCTTAAGGAACCAGACAGTCATAGCATGGGAAAACACCGTGTGTCCTTGCACCGGCGGATGGAAGGCTGATATGGCTGCCAGGTGCACCTTGACTGACGAGGGCGCCAGGCCCAGGGCCCTCAGGTGGAGGAGGTAATCAAGGATAAGCTGGATCAGCGCGGTCACTGGGGAGACACCCTGGTCTGCCGCCCACCTAGAAAACCGGGACCACTTCGCCAAATAAGCGCAGCGAGTGGAGGGCCATCTACTTTTGAGGAGGATGCACTGAACTTGCTCTGAGCACGTCCTTTCCTCTCCACCTAACCACTGAGCAGCCACGCTGTGAGGTGAAGAGAGGCTAGGTTGGGATGGAGGAGGCGGCCCTGGTCCTGAGAGAGCAGGTCCGGGCGGAGCGGCAACGGCCACGGCTGAGCTACCGCCAGGCCCATGAGGGTCCCGTACCAATGCTGCCTGGGCCACGCCGGGGCAATCAGGAGGACCCAGGCCTTGTCCGACTTTATCTTCTCCAGGACCCTGCTGATTAGAGGGAACGGGGGAAAGGTGTAGAGAAGCCGGCCTGACCAGGACAGGAGAAAGGCATCGGAGATAGCGCTGCCCCCCCAGGCCCTCCCTGGGATAGAACCGGGAGCATTGCCGGGTCTGTCAAGTCGCTAATAGGTCCACCTGGGGAGGTCCCCACCTTCGGAAGAACCAGTGGGCCACTTCCGGGTGGAGGGCCCACGCATGTTGCGAGGAAAAGTCCCTGCTCCAGCGATCCGCCCTCTCGTTCCGGGCGCCCGGTAGGTGGAAGGCCTTCAGGTGGATGTCGTGGGCTATGCAAAAGTCCCACAGCCTGAGGGCTTCATGGCAGAGGGCTGAGGATCGGGCCCCGCCTTGCCTGTTGATATAGAACATCGAGGCCGTGTTGTCCGTGAGGACCCTGACTACCTTGCCCTCCAGGTGCGAGCGGAAGGCCATACACACCAGCCGCACCGCTCTGAGCTCCTTGACGTTTATATGTAGGGTCAGGTCTTGAGCCGACCACAGGCTTTGGGTCTGAAAGTTCCCCACTTGAGCCCCCCAACCCAGGTCCGACGCATCGGACACCAGCTCCAACGACGGGGCCATGTCCCTGAATGGGACCCCTTGGAGCATGTTGTTTGGGGCAGACCACCACCGTAGGGAGGCGATCACAGAGTCCGGCACGGTGAGGACCTTATCCATCCTGTCTGTGGCCTGGGAGAACTTTGAGGCCAGCCAGAGCTGGAGGGGCCTCATCCTGAGTCTGGCGTGACGGACCACGTACGTGCACGCCGACATGTGACCCAAGAGTTGCAGGCAAACCCTGGCAGTTGTCACCCGGAACCTTGTGACCGAGTCGATGAGCCCTTTCAGGGTCTCAAATCTGTCTGGTGGGAGAGAGGCCCTGGCTGACACTCTGTCCAGGATCGCCCCGATAAACTCTATGCGTTGGACCGGGACTAATGTGGACTTGGTGTTGTTTGCCAACAGTACCAAGGCGGTGCACGTGGACAGGAGGAGCACCATGTGATCCCTCACCTGCAACCGGGAGGTGCCCTTGACAAGCCAATCATCCATATAGGGAAATATCTGGGACCCCCGCCGTCTGAGGTAGGCCGCTACCACCGACAGGCCGCAAACACCCTGGGGGCAGTGGACAGACCAAACAGGAGGACTGTGAATTGGTAATGATTCTGTCCCACCACGAAACGGAGGAAGCGCCTGTGCCCCTCGAATATGTGGATGTGGAAGTATGAGCCCTGTAGATCGAGGGCAGCGTACCAGGCCCCGGGATCCAGGGAGGGGATGATGGAGGCCAGGGAGACCATGCGGAACTTGAGCTTCACCATGTACTGGTTCAGACCTCGGAGGTCCAGGATGGGCCTGAACCCCCTTTGGCCTTTGGGATAAGGAAATAACGGGAGTTATTGTGTGGACACAAGAACAAATGGATATAAACTGGACATTAGGAAGTTTAGACTTGAAATTAGATGAAGGTTTCTAACCATTAGAGGAGTGAAGTTCTGGAACAGCCTTCCAAGGGGAGTAGTGGGGGCAAAAGACACATCTGGCTTCAAGACTAAGCTTGATAAGTTTATGGAGGGGATGGTATGATGGAATAGCCTAATTTTGGCAATTAATTGATCTTTGATTATTGGCAGGTAAATATGCCCAGTGGTCTGTGATGGGATGTTAGATGGGGTGGGATCTGAGTTACTACAGAGAATTCTTTCCTGGGTGCTGGCTGGTGAGTCTTGCCCACATGCTCAGGGTTTAACTGATCGCCATATTTGGGGTCGGGAAGGAATTTTCCTCCAAGGCAGATTGGCAGAGGCCCTGGAGGTTTTTCGCCTTCCTCTGCAGCGTGGGGCACGGGTCACTTGCTGGAGGCTTCTCTGCACCTTGAGGTCTTTAAACCACGATTTGAGGACTTCAATAACTCGGGCATAGGTTAGGGGTTTGTTACAGGAGTGGGTGGGTGAGATTCTGTGGCCTGTGTTGTGCAGGAGGTCAGACTAGATGATCATAATGGTCCCTTCTGGCCTTAAAGTCTATGAGTCTATGAGTAATACCCCTTGCCCATGAATTCCTCGGGCACCGCCTCTATTGCTCCTAGTCTTAGGAGCCGCCCCACCTCCTGCTCGAGCAGAGCTTCGTGAGAGGGGTCCCTCAGGAGGGACGGGGCGGGAGGTGGTTGGGTGGGGAGGAAGTAAACTGGAGGGTGTAACCCCAGGAGATGGTGTTGAGGCCCCATTGGTCCGAGGTCAGCCGCAACCACTCTGGGAGGAAAGCACACAACCGTTGGAGAAGGGAAGCTTTATTGGGGGTGGATCCTGTGACGGGTTGGATCACAGAAACCCTCTTGGGAGCTGCCAGCCGATGTGCCGAGACTACTCCTACCCCTGCTTTCCCTGCCAGCTCGGGACCCCAGCACCCTGTCTTGCTGAGCCAGTCACTCCCGTCTGCTCCAACATAGACCCAGGGTCTGAACTACTTGCCCCAAAGCTGCAGGTTTACCTGAAAGCAGCTCACAGAAGTGTTCCTGTCTTTAACTCAGATGCCCAACTTCCAGTGGGGTCTAAACCCAAATAAATCCGTTTTACCCTGTATAAAGCTTGTACAGGGTAAACTCATAAATTGTTCGCCCTCTATAACACTGATAGAGAGAGATGCACAGCTGTTTGCTCCCCCAAGTATTAATACATACTCTGGGTTAATTAATAAGTAAAAAGTGATTTTATTAAATACAGAAAGTAGGATTTAAGTAGTTCCAAGCAGTAACAGACAGAACAAAGTAAGTCACCAAGCAAAATTAAATAAAAGGCGCAAATCTATGTCTAATCAAACTGAATACAGATAATCTCACCCGTAGAGATGCTTCCGTAAGTTTTTTCCTCAGACTGGACACCTTCCAGGCCTGGGCACAATTCTTTCCCCTGGTACAGCTCTTGTTCCAGCTCAGATGGTACCTAGGGGATTCTTCATGCTGTCTCCTTCTCTGTTCTGTTCCTCCCATTTATATATCTTTTGCATAAGTCGGGAATCCTTTGTCCCTCTGGGTTTCCACCTCCCCTCACTGGAAAAGCACCAGGTTAAAGATGGATTCCAGTTCATGTGACATGATCACATGTCATTGTAAGACCCCAAGCCTTCATTCCTCCCAGCCTGACTCACAGGAAGGCTTGCCTGCAAACAGAGCCATCCAGTCAGTTGTCCTGGTTGATGGGAGCCATTAATATTCCAAACCACCATTAATGGCCCACACTTTGCATAATTACAATAGGCCCTCAGAGTTATATTTCATATTTCTAGTTTCAGATACAAGAGTGATACCTTTATACAAATAGGATGATCACACTCAGTAGACAATAAGCTTTGTAATGATACCTTACAAGAGGCCTTTTGCATGAAGCATATTCCAGTTACATTATATTCACTCATTATCAAATTTTTATAAAATCATATAGACTGCAACATCACAGATCCCTGATGAGGACTGGCGGGGTGCCCCCGAGCATCCCGTCAAAAATGCCTTTTCCCTGCCTGCTTGCCCTTGGAGGATCCAGGCTGGGGGGCAGGCCAAGACTGCCTCTGAGGGCGTCTCTTATAGTCCCGCTGCTTCTTATGGGCACCCTCGTACTTCGGGAGGGCGGCCTGGGCGGGAGTCTGCTGCGGCTTGAACTTAGGTTTTGCCGGAGCCGGGACATAGAGGCCCAGAGTCTGGAGGGTCGTGCAGGAGTCTTTCATGCCATGCAGCCTTGTATCTGTTTCCTCCGCAAACAGAGCTTTCCCGTCAAACGGGAGATTCTGCATGGAAGACTGCGCCTCGCTGGACAGCCCAGAAAGCAGGAGCCATGACGCCCGTCTCATGGACACCGCAGAGGCCATTGATTGTGTCCGAGGCTGCCTGCAGGGACACCCTAGCGGCCACTGCCCCTTCCTCCACTAGCGCCTTGAACTCCTTCCTATCATGCTCCTAGAGGGAGTCCTCAAACTTAGGCAGGGAGCCCCACAGACTGAATTCGTACCGGCCCAGGAGAGCCTGATGGTTTGCCACTCGTAACTGGAAGCTCGAAGATGAATAAATTTTCCTTCCGAAAGAGTCCAGTCTCTGAGAGTTTTTGTTCTTTGGGGTCGGGGCTGGCTGACCCTGCCGTTCCCTGTGGTTGACCGACTCAACCACCAGGGAGTTGGGCGCCGGGTGAGTATACAAGTACTCATGCCCTTTAGTGGGTACAAAGTACTTGCGTTCCGCCTTTTTAGAGATGGGGGCCAACAAGGCCGGTGTTTGCCACAGGGCATTTGAAATCTTAGCCACCCCTTCATGGAGAGGCAAGGCCACCGTACCCGGTGCCGATGGGGACAATACATTAAACAGGGAGTCCAAGGGCTCCTCCATCTCCTCTGCCTGGAGGTGTAGGCTTGCTGCCACCCTCTTTAAGAGTTCTTGGTGGGCCTTAGAGTCCTCCTGCGGGACGGAGGGGGGTGGGGCCGCAATCGTCTCCTCCAGGAGGGGTGAAGAGGCCGGTGCGGTGCTCTGGGTGTCGGCCGGCAACGGAGGGTCCACCACCTGGTCGGACTCCGGGCACGGTGCCAAGGATGTATGTCCCACCGACTCCTTTCTTGGGGGGTCTGGAGAGGGAGGCCGACGGTGCTTCCAAAGCTCTGGCCACCTAGCGAGCTCCCACTGGAGGCTGCGCCGGTGGCCCTGGTGCCCACTGGTACCATTGAGCCGACCATGGGGCCCGGTGTCACTGCACCTGCTGTGGCATCGGTGGGGCCGGCTGTCCGGGTTGGCTGGCCAGGCCCATCGAAGGATGGCTACGGATGGAGACCGGGCTGGCGTAAGATCTGCTGCTGTCTCTGGACCGGGAGGAGCGGTGGTGCCGGGTTCTACGATGGCCATGGGACCGCGATCTTGATATGGAGGACCGGTACCAACGGTAATAGCTGCTCCGTGAACAGCCTCAATGGGCGGACCCGCAATGGCGAGACACCGGCGATCGATGCCCGGGGCTGCGATGTCTTAGCGGAGACTTGGAGCAGGAGTCTGAGCAGAAACGTCGTTGACGATTGTGCCGTGACCGACTGCGGTACCGTCTCCGAGACGAGGACCAACGGCAACGCCCGCTGTGGTCCCATTGATATTCACTCCTTGAGGACGAGCGGTGCCGCTAGTCCCGGACGGACAGGACCCAGCCAGACAGTCTGGTCGGCGTCGAGGGTGATCCACCTGGACTCTGCCCCAAGAGGTCGGTGGGCAGTGATCGGTGTCGGGAACATTCCCTCGACCGAGACCGGTACCGGGCCGGAAGCGACTGTGGAGATCCCAGCGGCGGCTTGCCTCTGGAGTGCGGGGCCGACATCGGCGGTGCTCCGGGCACCGGCATGGACATGACATCCCGGGCCGCCTGGAGGGCCGGCATGGACATGACATCCCGGGCCGCCTGGATGGCATCCGGACATCCGGAGAGGCCTGTCCCGAAGGGGCCGGGCTACTCTGCTCAACTTGAGTCGGAGGACTGGGGCCCGGTGGGGATCGAGGACTGCCCAACATGGACTGCATAGACTTCCCTCGGTGCCGCTGCGAAGAGGGAGTCTTCCTGGCCCTCTTGGAGTGCCCTGTGGACGGGGAGCGGTGCCAGCTGGTCGATGGCACTGGAGGGTCGCCGTGTACCGACGCCGCGGTGCCGGGTACTGGTTCGGAGCGGCGTGCCAGGGTCGGGGTCAGTGCTGACTCCATCAGGATGGCTGGAGCCTAATGTCCCTTTCTCTTTTGGTCCGAGGCTTAAACGACTTGCAAATCTTGCACCTTTCGCTGATATGGGTTTCTCCCAAGCAGCGCAAACAGTCTGCATGCGGGTCACTTCTTGGCATAGAACGCCTACAAGAGCAGCACGACTTAAACCCCAGGGTGCGGGAAATGCCCTGGCCCGGGCTTACTGACTAACTAAACTAACTAAACAGCTAACTAACTACAGGTACTAACGCTGAACCAACGAACAGTTCTGGGGACAAGCTACAGCAGAGCTGGAGCAGAGCAGTTCCGACGCACCTTCACTGGCGGCAAGAAGGAACTGAGAGTGCGGAGAGCGCGCGGCTCCCCTTATACCGCGCCAGGCAGGCGCCACTCCAGGGGTCGCAGGGGCGCTCCCCCCCATGGGTACTGCTAGGGGAAAAACTTCCAGCACCGGTGCACGTGGCGAGCACGCACACCTATTGTGGAATACACATGCGCAATCATTCAAAGAATATTTAACATTCTACATCTACTTCTTTATACGATACATGACAATATTCATTAAAACACTACATAGGGGCATTGTGAGAGGCTGAGTAACAGCCCCGGCGAGCAAAAACCTCACTGCAGGACAGTGACAGCCCAACCACCCGTGAGCATCCCGGACTGACCGGATTTCCCGTGCCGGAGGGGAGAGCGAGTCTG
The DNA here is from genome assembly GCA_003942145.1 of Platysternon megacephalum. NCBI lineage: Eukaryota > Metazoa > Chordata > Testudines > Platysternidae > Platysternon > Platysternon megacephalum. The sequence continues at coordinate 242,255 of QXTE01000361.1, read as the reverse complement.
CGGGGCTCATGTGCTCCAGCCAGGGAGATGGTTTGGGTAAGAGCTCCATCCTGACAAAATCNGGGGGGGGGGGGGGGGGGGGGGGGGGGGGGAAGGGGGAGCAGGATCAGGCCCCCACTTGCCCTGGCTCAGGGTTAGTCCTTGTCCCTAGCACTGAATTGGGGTGCAGTAGGTAGGAAGCACTGGCTGCTAACCGATGGCCCAGTGTGTAGACCTTGGCTTCTCTGACAGAGGGTTTGTGTGTCCCATGTGACCCCTCTTTGGGCCCCTCAGGGCCGTCCCCTGGGCCCTGCCAGTGGAACCAGGATGTGCCAGATCAGGGTCAGTGTTAGAACTGGTGCAGAACTCAGCGTTTGGGAAAAAAGCAGAAGAAAGGAACGTTTTAATTTCATTAGCTGTTTCCTGGTGGGGGGGATTAAATGAAAATTTCAATGCGATAATTGTCAAAGTGGGCCTCGCATTTGGGTGACCCTCCCCCCCGCCCTTTGCCTAGACGAGTGGGGCCAGAAAAGCAAAAAGGCCTTTCCCCACCCAAATGGAACGACAGTTTTAGATTTTTTCATCTGGCCCAGCCCATGTCATGAGCATTTCAAACGCGCCAAACCAGGAATGTTCCCCAATTAATCGAAAGTGACCGTCCCCCCAAAGTCTGACATTTTTCATTTTGAATTCTTTTTGTGAAGGAAACTGCTGTGAGTTTTGCAGTGTTTTGCTTTGTTTGCATCTGCTTTTTTCCAAGCAATTCTTTTGCATGCAGAAACAGCCCACCTGCATGGTGCTGGCCCAGCCCTTTGCCTTGGGAGCAGCTCTGAGCCTCCCTGCTCAATACTGACAGGTCATGCTGCTCTCTTGGGGGTGTCACCGTCTGATGTGGCGCAGCGTGTGGGGGGTCCCCTCGCCGGCGTTTGCCCACAGTGTCACTGCATAGACACGTGCTAACCAGCTGTTTAGAAGTGGGGTCTGAGGTGTATTACACCCGCTGCTGCCCTCTACTGGATGGGATGGGCTTTGCCCCAGGGTTTGTCACCCTCTAGTGGCTGAGTGGTGAATTGTCTCCTCTAGGTCGCTGAGCTTGGAGCAGCCTCGCCTGAGTGCTACACCTGATGCCACACACGTACTTAGCCGAGGACCGTGGTGTCTGGCTGCATGGCACATGGCCACATGTAACACCCTCCCGCTGCCACTAAGAATCATTGCTGGACATCAAACCCTGGACCGTCAGCACTAAAAGCCTGGGTTGCTATTATGTGAGATAAAGGAGCAACTCCATCCATTAGTAGCAATAGTAGACTCTTATCCTCCTATGGAGTAACCACTAGAGGGGGACTCATAACACAGTGCACCGGTTGGGTTACATGTGCACTGGCACAGCTGGACAGTGGGTTGCTCTGATCACTAGAGAACTCCCACTAGCTCAAGGCCCTTCTAGACAGAACAGGGCCGAGAGAATTGAAATTAGGCGAAGGTTTCTAACCATTAGGGGAGTGAAGTTCTGGAACAGCCTTCCAAGGGGAGTAGTGGGGGCAAAAGACATATCTGGCTTCAAGACTAAGCTTGATTTGTTTATGGAGGGGATGGTATGATGGAATAGCCTAATTTTGGCAATTCTTTGATTATTAGCAGGTAAATATGCCCAATGGTCTGTGATGGGATGTTAGATGGGGTGGGATCTGAGTTACTACAGAGAATTCTTTCCTGGGTGTCTGGCTGGTGAGTCTTGCCCACATGCTCAGGGTTTAACTGATCGCCATATTTGGGGTCGGGAAGGACTTTTCCTCCAGGGCAGATTGGCAGAGGCCCTGGAGGTTTTTCACCTTCCTCTGCAGCATGGGGCACGGGTCACTTGCTGGAGGATTCTCTGCACCTTGAAGTCTTTGAACCACGATTTGAGGACTTCAATAACTCGGGCATAGGTTAGGGGCTTGTTACAGGAGTGGGTGGGTGAGATTCTCTGGCCTGCGTTGTGCAGGAGGTTGGACTAGATGATCATAATGATCCCTTCTGACCTTAAAGTCTATGAGAAGGCCGAAGAAAGAGGCAGGGTCTCCATAAACAAAGCCAGTGTTTATTAGTTCGTTCCAGCCACAGGAAGTTCACATTACAGGTGTGATGTACCTTGGAGCTCAGCCTTGCTGCCTGCTCCGCTTCCGTTACATTCGCCATTTACAACTATTTACACCAGAGAGCAGATGCGCTTGGTCTGAACCGGCACAGGCAGCTGTCCCATGGGGTGGGGGGCGAGGGGAATGGATGGGCATGGCCCTGGCGTGTACCTGTCAGTACACACCACATGAGCCATGGGCCACTCAATCACAGAAGCGGCCCACTTGGAAGTGGTTAACACCAGGCATTAGCAGCACTGGGAAGCAAATGGCACAATTCCTGTCTTACTGGTTTGGCCTGGCAAGGGTGAGCTCTCCCTGCCTGTCCCTATGCCCCATGGTGTACCCTTTTGAGTCTCAACTAGCTGGGAGCAAAGGGGCGGGGCTCTCAGGGCCTGACTTCCTGCTTTGGAATTTGCATAGCTGACCCCAGGATGCTTTGCTCCCTCACCCATCTGCTCGGGGGGGGGGGGGGGGGGGGGGGGAGGAGCAGAGCCCTATGAGGGGATGTGTGTGGGTAGGAAACTCGGTATTATCATCTCAGAGGAAAACCAATGGATGACTCTCGGATGCCTGTCATGTGAATAGAGATGGGCACAGCCCCCAGGCACTCTGACTGTGGTGGAATTGCAGGGTGAAGTGTGTCCCAGCACGATGACCCTGTCACATGTTCTTCTCTCATCTGAAATCATGGGCAGTTATCCATAGTATTGCCCAGCTTTCACTACAGACCTCTATTGGGGCTAGCCACTAATTTCTATAGCCCTGTGTGCTTGCTACCTAGGGCAGCTGGTTCCAACCCCAGAAAGCCAGGAGTTGCTGGGGGAGAGCTGCCCTGGCTTCCATAGGCACCTGGCTCTACCAGTGTGCAGTGCCAGGGCTGGCTCTGCGTGTGGCTGTGCTCACACATCATGGCTTGGGTGGGGTAGTGACCCTCGTGGCTAATGGTGCCTTTTCCCAGACTGGCACCCAGTCCTCTTTGTGTCCCCAGCTCTCAGGCCAGCCCCCTCACCCTGAGCCCGAGTAACCTCCCTGTGCGCTGTCTGGGGGGCAGTGCCTGCCCTGCTTGGCCCCGCTGCTCCAGTCTACCTGGTTTGCCCCAGCGAGCAGTGCTGCAGCTGCTAGCAGCCATGGAGTGCCCATTGCGCTGGGACCATGCCATGCTAGTGGGCGGATGGGCACCTGACTCTGGAGGGGCCAGGGCTGGATCCTCAGCTGGTGGGAAGGGGCGAAGCCCCACCAATACCCATGGCAGGCCATGACGCCGCGCTGCTTTGCACCAGCCACAGACTTGGCCTGAACTATTGGGGTGGTGTGGGCAACATGCCAGCGGCTCTGTGAGCCCATGAGCTGGGCCCCCTGCTGAATCCAGGGCTGAGGTTGGCCCCTAGTGGTGACCCCAGGCAGCACAGGCTGGGAGCAGGGGAGCCAGGGTAAACCCCAGGCTCTGTCTCTCCTCACCAATTAACAGCCCCTTCAGGCAGGTGCTTTGAGCACATGCCTTAAAACCCTTACGGCAGCAGCAGCCGCCAATGCCTGCCCCAAGCATCTGGAGTACAATTTCCTCCCTTCCCCCCAGCTCCTGGGGCAATTTCGGAGTCCTGACTTAAGCTGTGGGGCAGAGGCACTGTTGTAACCGCCCCACCCCCAAAGGTGACTGAAGTGCCCCTGTCGGTCCAGTTTGCAAAGCACTCTGGGGTCTGCCAGGGTGAGTGTGGCTGTGGCCACAAGGCCTAGGGATTGAATGCAGGCAGTGCTCTCAGCCAGTCAGCCCCCTCCCACGACCCCTTTTTTCACACACACACCCGGCCCCCCCGCAATCCCTCTGGCTCCCTCCCTGCATACACTCTTCCCTAGCTCCCAGTCCCCATGACTGGGACAGTGCAGCTGCCAGGAAACCCACTACTCAGCTCCCACACATGGCCCAGGGCAGCAGCCGGGTGTCCCAGGACTCCACTACCCCCAATGCCTCACAACTCAATACTGACCCTCTTCTCTCCCCCCCCCCCCCATCATAAAGCCACACAGCAAAGAGGCTGCTGCTGCCAGGTCCAGCAGCAGTGGGGCCATGGCTTAATAAATAATGAGAAGTAATCAGATGGGGAAACTGAGGCACAAAGAGGGGAGTGACTTGCCCAAGTCACTCAGTAGGGGGGACCCGGCCGTCCAGGTACCCATTGCCTGCCTCTTCTCCCCCACTTGCCTCGCTCCATCCTCCTACTCGCTCTGTCCTTTCCTCGCTTCACCCCCGCCTGCCGAAAGGAATTCTTCCCACCTCCGAGGGGGGGGGGGGCAGGAGTGTCTGCCCCAGCCATTCCTGGCCCCTATGCCCAGTGTACCCTCCGAGGTGCCACCGCAGCAGAGCCCAGGAAGCGGCATGCCTGCTGGGTGCGGCTGGCACCAGAGGAGCATGGCTGCAGCTGACATCCTCACCCCTCCTGCTTCCTGAATCTCTGACTTAATCCAGCCACAGAGCCAGCTTTTTATACCGCTGCAGCTCCACCCCCTGGAGGGCATCACATCATCCACCAATCAGCCCAGGCTGAGCCTGTGATATCATTCCCAGACATACCCCTCGCAGGAGTGAAGCATGGCCAGCAGCGGGTGGAAGAGCCTGGCCTTCTGCCCTCGACCCCCACGGGGTTTAGCCCAGTGATGGTGCCTCCCTGGGCATTCGAGAGGCACCCAGCCTGGACAGTCCCGCCCGGAGTGACGTGCCATCGGGCGTGCATGCACAATGGGTGCCAGGCTCCTGGGGACCCTGTCCCCTTGAGGGGACCACTTCCCTCTCTCCCTGCCAGTCCCCTCCTCATCCAGTGCCAACAGGGGAAGGATATTGTCAGTGGCCAAGAAGTTCCACCCCCAGCATAACCTAAGTCAGACACCCCCCCGTTCGGGCCCAGCACACATCAATGCCAAGGGCACTGGCGGGAAACAGACCAAACCCAGGCTCCCCCATGGGTCCCATGCCAGGGGGAGAGGGAACATGGCAGCTCCACCAATGGCACCCCAGCTCAGAGACACCCCCCCTCCCAGCTAGAGACAGCGAGTGGCCCCTCCAGGTGCCAGCACTCTGGCTTGGCATCGAGAGAGTGGGCAGAGGGTCCTGCGCTGGCCCATTTCTATGTTAGCATCAAGAGCTTCTGGTTTGATGAGGGACCGGGGGAGGGGATCTTACCCTAGCCCCACCCCCATGCTCGGTGCCTGCTTTTTATTTTACAGTACCATAGAAGTTAGGAAGAGAAAAGGACAAGCTGCTGGCCAGGGTGCCTCTGGGAACCTGGCTATCTTACCCAGAGGTCCATGGGGCAATGGGGTGGGACCGCGTCTCCCATGGACTATGTACAACCTACAAATAAATACTGTCTTGAAAGGGAGGGGGGGAGTGTGTGTGTATATATATATTTATATATATATTTATAGATATTTTTAATATTAAAAGGGGGAAAAATATAGCACTGTTATTACAAAGTCCCTGGCGACGGTTTCATGTGAGCTGGTCCACGTCTGGCTGGTGATTCCGGCGGTTTCGAGGCTTCTTCTCGTCCTGCAGTTCCTTGGCTTTGAGGCTGGCCAGCGCCTCCTTGTGGCCGGAGGCTGCATGCCGCCAGTAGCCCTGGCAGTACTGGTTGATGAGTCCCATTTCAGGCTGGGTGAGGAGCTGCACCAGGTCCTGGTAGTGGGGGCCGGGGGCACCAGGGAGGCCAGCCCGCATGCCCAGCGCGGAGGCAGAGACGTCGCCGTCAGCCTGCAGGGCGGGCGCCTCTGACTGGAAGAGCACGCTGTGCACGGTCTCGCTGCTCAGCACGTGCAGCTGCACCTTGGCCACCGTGTGCTTGAAGTTGTTCTCGGTGGCCGTGCAGGAGTAGAGACCGCTGTCTGAGAGCTGCAGGGACCACAGGAGCAGCCCCTGCTCCGTCCGCAGCACCCGGCCCTCCATGCGCAGCTGGATGGGAGAGAGGCCAAGGGCCAGAGCGTTAGAACGGGTGAGACGCAGCCAGGCATGGTGGGGGGTCATCAGAGGAGGGGAGGGGGAGACTAGAGACAGGCCCCATGCAAGCCTCCCCCACCGCCTCAGTCCCAACCTGCAGCCCCTCGTTATGCCAGCCTGGCCCCCTGCCCCAGACAGCAGGCAGTGGGCTGCAGGGCCTTTCCCTCCAGGTACCCCCCAGCTCTGCGCCCTCCTACCTCTTTCCGCCGGTCGCTGTTGTCCTTCTGGAGCAACCACTTGACGGTGGCCTGCGGGGAGCGGGGCTGGCACTCCAGAAAGGCCGTGCTGCCCTCCACTCCATACTGGACGGCCTCCACCGTGTTCTTGTTGGCTGGAGTGGAGCAGAGGAGACGGGAGGTCGGGCAATGGATCGACGCAACGCTGCGAACCCGACCCTACCCACAGAGTTGGGAGAGCCATTGCCTCCAGCTGCGTGCACTCACTAAGGGGACTGCAGCATACTCTGCACTCTATCTACCTCCAGCCGACCAGTGTATGCATTCAGCCCTCACTCTACTCCATCCCTCTATCCACCCACCCAGCACATCCATCCATCCATCCACCCACCCACCCATCACATCCATCCACCCACCCAGCATATCCATCCATCCCTCTATCCACCCACCCAGCACATCCATCCATCCCTCTATCCACCCACCCAGCACACCCATCCATCCATCCATCCATCCATCCATCCATCCATCCACGACATCCATCCATCCATCCACCCACCCACATATCCATCCATCCATCCATCCATCCATCCATCCATCCATCCATCCATCCATCCATCCACCCACCCACCCAGCATATCCATCCATCCCTCTATCCACCCACCCAGCACATCCATCCATCCCTCTATCCACCCACCCAGCACACCCATCCATCCATCCATCCACCCACCCACCCAGCACATCCATCCATCCACCCACCCAGCACATCCATCCACCCACCCAGTATATCCATCCATCCATCCATGCACCCACCCAGCATATCCATCCACCCACCCAGTATATCCATCCATCCATCCATCCACCCACCCAGCACATCCATCCATCCATCCGTCCACCCACCCACCCATCCATCCATCCCCCCTCTATCCACCCACCCAGCACATCCATCCATCCCTCTATCCACCCACCCAGCATATCCATCCATCCATCCACCCACCCAGCACATCCATCCCTCCATCCACCCACCCAGCATATCCATCCATCTATTCATCCCTCCACCCATCCACCCATCCCTGTACATACACACCCATCCATCCATCCATCCATCCATCCATCCCTGTACGTACATACACATCCATCCATCCATCCATCCATCCATCCATCCATCCATGTACATACACACCCATAAATCCATCCATCCCTGTACGTACATACACATCCATCCATCCATCCATCTCCGTATACACACACACCCATCCATCCATCCATCCATCCATCCATCCATCCATCCAACCTTACAACTAATTTATTGATCTGGACATCTAATCTACGTATTTCACATCCCCACCCCGTCTTTGTCCATCCCCTGTGTCCCGGACGTACCCGCCATAGGTGTGAGGAGGGGCAGAGTGGCCGGCCGGCCCTACTCACCGTTGGAGTTGTAGCCCCGGCATTGGCGGATGGGGTTACCGTGCCGGACATCCTGGCGCCTGCTCCGCCTGTGGGAGGGGGAGAAGGCACAGATGGAAAGTTGCTCACAGTCTCAGGGCACCCCCAACCGCCTGGGGCAGCCCCATAGGTGGAGATTGGCTGCATCGAGCGGGGCTTAGTCATCCCCCTCCAGGTACCTTGGGGATTGGGGCGGAGCCCCAATTCTGCCTCTCATCAAAGATACTGAGTCCCCTGCCCCCACACGCTGCCTCCCAGCGCCAGCGCCCTATTGGCAAACCCAGCCAGTGAGTACGAGAATCCGTGCGGGGCGCAGGATCCCCCCGTATAAAAGCCCCTCCCTCTAGCACTGCCTGGCCCTGTATAACTGCCCCCACAGCACAGCTGGGCCATACCTCTTGGAGGATGCTGAGTAGCGGGAGCAGGCCTTGCCGTCCCAGGCGCAGTAGGGGTCCCTGGCCAGGCAGCAGTCGGCACAGGCCTCCCCGTACACGTCGCAGCGGTGCAGGGCCAGGTGGGTCACTCCTATGGCCGATGCCACGTACAGCTGTTGCTGTGGGGGGCAAAGAGGACATGGTGAGATGCCCCTTTGCTGCAGACCCTGCACTGTCCCAGGTGCCAAACCCACCTGTCTTTCCTTGGCCTGGACGCCCCAAGGGAGGCTGGGATCGAGGAGGGGCTGCCTCTCTGAGAGCGCAGCACTTGTCCGGAAATGGGCGGGAACTGCAGATCCCCCCTCCCCGGGGCTGGCTGAGGCAGAGCAAGCGGGTTTCTGGGTCGCCCCGCGCATCTCCCTCCAAGCCGGCCCCCCGATGCTCCCGCAAGCGGGGCTGGGAGCTCAGATCTCTGAGTGGCCCTTCCCCCGCCCGCCCCTGCGAGTTAGCGACGGAGCCCGTCTGAAGGTGGAAGCCCCTGGGACACTCGGAGAGTCGGAACTAGGAACACGTGGACTCTCCATCCCTCCTCAGCAGGCGGGAGTGCCGTGGCTGGGCTGGCGTCTGTGCCGGGTGGGCGACCCCCATGAGGACCCCACCTCCTGTAGCGCACCACCAGCTTACCCTCTTGGAGGAGATGGTCATGGTCTTGATGGGGGCTGGAACCTGGAATGAGAGCACGGGAGCACGGTGGTTAGTCCGGGCCACTCAGCCCCCTTGGAGCTGCTCCCGATCACAGGGAGCAAAGGGCTGAGAGAGTCAGAAACAAATCCACTGGCATCAAACCCCCTCCCTGGAGCAGTCACACACGCCCCGGGGAGCCAGGGCTCCAACCCCGGCCCCTTAGCGCCGGGAACAGGCTGCTGACACATGATCTACTGGAGCACTCCCTCAGCAAGCTGCAGTAGCAGGGCTCTTATCCTTCCTGTGGAGCCAGCCAAATGGTGCGCTCACCCCCTGCCACTGACCATGCTGGAGGTCAGAGCCCACAGAAGTCGTGCGCCCCGTGATGCCCCCTACTGACACCAGCAAGTGCTGGATGAGGGCCCAGGTGCCCGCCGGGAAGCCACAGATGAGGCTGCAGTGCTGGCCTGCTGCACATTGCCGCTGCAGCAGTGGGAGGAAGGGAGGTTCCTCCAGGTGGGGGGTGAGGGAGGGAGAACTGTCCCAGGCCATGGCAGGGGGGGCACAGCAAGGTCTGAGAGCGCAGTACGTGCAGGGCCCAGGAGGCGTTACCTTGAACACTTCCACCTCCTCCAGCATCAGCTCCTCGGTCTCCAGGTCGTCCTTGGGGAGGACGATCACCTTCTGGACTGTGCCGCGATCTGCAAGGCACAGCCGGCACTCAGCGCCACGCGGGATGGACCCTTCCGCCCTGCCACAGCCTGGGGCGCGGGGCCATGCCGATGCAGATGGTGTGGGAAGGGAGAGGCCAACCTGCCATCACGGCTATATAAACACGCCGAGGCTGGATCAGCGCAAGGCTCTTAGCCAGCACAGGGCTCCAGGGCCTGGACTGAACCCCAGAGCCACAGCTTCATCTTCCCTGGGGGGATCCACCAGCCCTGGATCTGCCCAGTGCCGCCTCAGGGACACCGGCAGAACCGCAGTGCTTGGATCTCTCCAGCAGCCGCTGCATCTGGCTGGGGATCTCTGAGGCGAAGCCTCCACTGGAGTGCCAGGGGGAGGCGGGGACCCTGCAGGCAGCACCAGCAGGAGGAACTCACAAAGCTGCCGGCATCTGCTCTGACTTGGGTGTGAGCCCCAGAGATGGGCCCCGTGCACATGGGGAGCTGCAGAACATGCTGCTCCAACTAACGTGTGCAGGTGGCACCAGCTGGCCCCTCACCCGCGGGCCGCCCAGCGCTTCACAGCACATGCCGCTGACTGGGGGAGGAACAGCCCAGCTTCCGTCACTCAAACCAATTGCCTCTGAGGGGGAGTGCAGCGGCGGATGAACAGAACATAGCTGCGCAATGCAGAGTGAGGCTGGTCTGGGACTCCAGTCCTGGGCCTGGGGAGAACTGGCTGGCAGGCAGGGCTCCCAGGCAGCGAGGGGCCCCACGTCCTGCCGGGCACCCCACCCTCGGCAGTGCAGGGGCACAGGTTGGGGAGCTCCTCACTACCATCGAGTGCTGCCGGGGCAATCCCCCCTCACCATCCCACAGGCCTGCTGCAGGCCCTGCTGGCGACCCCCCAGATCCTTCGGGGAAGGAACAGCTGAGCTCTGGCGATTTGTTACACCGATGGTGGGGCAGGGAGGAAATTCCCTGGCGGGCAGGACAGGTGGTGGGAGAATCTGGCCAGGCTGCCGTGTGCAGCGGCGACTGAGAGAACAGCTGGCCAGGAGGCAGCGCATCCGTTAGCTAACGGGATCTTTCTGGGTCATTAGCGTTCCCTGCCACCTCGTGGCTGGGCTCCCCGGGCTGGCTGGCAGCCAGGGGCTTGGTTCCCTGAGAGGGGCCGAGGCAGCGCCGGCCACTCTGCCACAACGAGCCCCCAGTTAAACAAGCCCCTCTGCCCCCAGGCTGGCTCCTGGGGGCCTGGCACAGACCCTGCCCCCGCAGCCCCAGATGGCCCAGGCCCCACGTGGCCCAGCAAGCGCCAGGCTGCCTAGCACGGGGTGGGCTGGGGTCTGCCCAGGGCGTCATCCTGGCACAATCCCTCCACAAGGGGTGGGGAACCGACAGCCAGCGCAGACCCTGCCCCGCCTGCAGCCCCGCTTGGTGCGGCCCAGTTCTGGCGGCTGAGTCCCTGCTGAGGGCACCACATTCTCTGGGGACTGGGAGCTGATCCTGACCCCACGCCAGGAGCCTGGAGGGGCTGGACACTCACCTCCAGATCCTCACACCCTCCCCGGCTCTGTGTCAGGCTGGAGTCACCACAGGGCACCCACACCATTCATCCTGAATAGACAGCCTGGCCTCGATTGCCGCACCCCCGGAATGGGCTCTGGGGCTGCCCCTGGGTGGGGGGGACTCCAGATGGAATTCTCTGCCAGCCTCCTCTGTCAACGAGCTGGTCGCCAGGCACGTCTGACGGGGAGAGCGCGGAGCGCAGCCCTGGCAACGCTGACCTGGCAAGCCGGCCCAGAGCAGGGCTAAGCTCCCTGCCGTGCCCAGTGCCAGGCAGCATGCCCTCCCGCATGGCCCGTGTGGGTCCATGTTGTGTGTGTCTCCAGCGCACGTCTGCGGGTACCTGTGCCCAGGAAAAGCACCTCATAGCGCCCGTCGGCTGCGTCCACCTGGTCCACGGCCACGGTGGTGAACTTGTAGTGCACGTTGCTGCGCACCACCAGCGGCTGGCGGTGCACGGGGTACACGGCATGGTACATCAGCGGGTGTGAGCGCATGAAGTTGATCACCTCGTCTGGGTAATCCTTGGTCGACTTCATGGAGGGGGTGAAGGTGCCGCCTGGGCACTGAAACACAGAGCGGGCAGGTAAGACACCCCACTGCATGGCCCGCCTCCCGATGCACAGCCACCACCCCACCGCATGGCACGGCCCCCCCATGCCCCCAGGGCATGGCCCCCACCCCACCCATCCTGCAGAACAGCTCATGCCCCTGGGCATTGTTCTGCCCACCTCTCCCTTCCTGAAGGCATCGGCACACCCATCCTGCAGCCAGCATCAGGTGCCACGAGACCCTGACCCACGGCAATCATCTCACTTGTGCCCCATTCGTGGGGAGCCTCTGACTCCTCCGTTCCCCACCGCGCTGCCCCTGTGCACTGCCCCTGCCTCTGCCGAGGCCGGGGGTTGTGGTATAGGGGGAGCCTCTCCCCTGGCAGAGCAGGCTGGGTGCCCCTGGTGCAGGGGCTGGCAGAGCCCTGGCACGAGGCCAGCATGGGGTGGTGCTGGGCTGAGCGCCCTCTCTCCACACAGCAGGCAGCCAGGCAGCCACAGGGCCAAACTGGCCCTCGACCAGTTCCCATGGCCCCTCTCAGTCCCTGGCTTGGCCAGGGGGAGTCGCTCTAAGCCCCGTCGTGGGGCAGGTTCCAGGACTCCTGGGGGGGCAGCGTAAGAGTCTCTGCACAGGGGAGGTCCCTGCCCAGACACACGCACTGGCGGGCACTCTGTGATTGTGCCCCCCGCCCCACACCTCCAGCACCCATCACTGCAGCCATCCCCAGAGGATCCCCGCTCCCCTGCTGCCGGCCCTGCTGGGCGCTCTGGCAGGAGGCCCCAGTCGTACTTACGGTGCCCGGGCGTGGATAGGGCATTTTGCCTGTGTATGGCATCCACTGGTAGTTGGGTCCCTCCTTGTGGGCGAAGGGCCCGTTGAAGACCATGCGGATGTCGGCCATGGAGTACACGCACACAGCGGAGCCTTTGAACACTGATCTGGGGGTGGAAGGGGGAGCATCACGTTATCCCTAGGGGGCACCTCTGTCAGACCCACCCTGAACCCATTCCCCGCCTTGACTTGCCTGGCAGGGACCCCACCCAGTCAGACTGGGACAGCACCTTGAGCTCTCTGCTCATGTGGGATCCAGGCCCTGCTGCAGTGCCTCCCCCCTCCACTCCCATGGAGAACAGGAGCGCCGCCAGCTTTTTTGCCGCCCTAGGCGGCGGAAGGTCCCGCCCCAAAATGCCGCCCCCAACCGGGGCGGCCGAAGATCCGGCCACCGCGGTTGCCGCCCCCCAAATGTTAGTGCCCTAGGCGACCACCTAGGTCGCCTAATGGGTTGCGCCGGCCCTGATGGAGACCCATCCCTGACCCTCCTGGTGGGCTCACCCAGAGGCAGCGAACACGGCGTAGATGATGGGGTTCTTCACGTCCTGGGTCTGCTGGATGAATACGTCCTCTGAGGGGAGAAGAGAAAGCATCAACAGCCGGAGAGACGCCCCAGAGCTCTGCAGGGACCAGGGGACACAGGGCAGATGGAGAGAGAACAGGGGGCGCTGTGGGGAGCGGGGTAGAAGTGCTGGCTGTGGGGAGCTCCTGGCTACTCCAGCCCCAGCCTCTCCCATCAGGGGGTGCTGTGGGGAGCAGAGCAGGAGCGCTGGCTGTGGGGGTCTCCCGGCTACTCCAGCCTCTCCCATCAGGGGGCGCTGTGGGGAGCAGGGCAGGAGTGCTGGCTGTCGGGGGCACACCCGGCTACGCCGGGGGCGCTGTCGCACAGGGGATGCTTCAGCTGCAGGGTGTGCACCAGTGGGGAAGATGCAGGCGGGGGAGAGTGCCCCTTAGGAACCAGGGGAGCCTCTGGGCACCATCTGGAATTGATCTAGGCAAGCAAAGTGCAGGGAAGCAGGTGGCGATGGGACGGCGCGTCCTGCTCCCTGGTGCAGCCCATCCATCACGTGCCACAGCAGGCGCTGACAAGCTATCGGGGGCTGCACTGCCTCCCAGCCTCTGCTGAGAGTGACTTCGCTGGGCACCTCCGGGGAGGCTCCTGGTTGGGCAGGAAGGCCCCTGTGAGCTCCCCAGGAGGCACTGGGGATCCAGATGTGGCGCTGCCCTGACGCGAGCGGTGCCCCTGCTCAGAGACGCTGCAGCCTGCAGTGACAGCTCGGGCAGCACAGAGGTTCTGCCCGCTACCACCTCTGGGATCTGTAGTCAGCCGTTGCCCCTCCCAGACACCTCATTGTCTGGCGCACCCCATGGCAGCTCCCCAGTGCACCCTGCCCACCGGCCCTTACGGAGTTCATCGAAGTGCGTTTCGATCCCGTCAGGCCCCGGCACGGAGCAGATGAGCCGGGCTTTCAGGAACGTGCTCCATTTATTGACAAGGCAGCAGTGACCTCCGTCGTCATTCTAAACCAGGGGGAAAAATACCATTCTCAGGCACCCGGGCAACCAGAACGTGAGCTAGGCTCATCCTGCTAGCTTGGGCTTCCCAGCAGGGGGCGCTGTGGGGAGGGGCAGAGTGCTGGCTGTTGGGGGGTCCCAGCTACTCCACCCCAGCCTCCCCCAGCAGGGGGTGCTGTGGGGAGTGGGACGGGGGTGCTGGCTGTGGGAGGCTCCCCGGTACTCCAGCCCCAGCCTCTCCCAGCAGGGGGCACTGTGGGGAGGGGGCAGGAGCGCTGGCTGTGTGGGGAGCTCCCAGCTACTCTATTTAAATCCCAGCTTCTCCCTTCAGGAGCTCAGTCTGTAGGGGACACTGCTGGTATTCCAGTCCCAGCTGGGGGCACTGTAGAGAATGGAGCAGGAGCTCTGTCTGTGGGGAGAGCTCCCAGCCACTCCCAGCAGGGGGCGCCGTGGGGAGCCAGGTACATACCAAGCAGATGCGCCCAATGCGGGAGTAGACAGCAGGGCTCTGCGGGGCATCAGCTGATTTTTCCCGGAAGAAGAAGTAAAGCTTGTCGTCGTTCCTCTCGGCGCTGTCCGGGATGAGCTGGGCGTGAACAAACGCTGGGTCTGCAACCAGACATGCCAGCGCTGTGAGGCCATGTGCATGCACGCCCCAGTGCCAATGGGACAGGAGCCTGCCCTGCAATCTATTGAGAGGCTAGTATATGGCCCCGCTGCCCCCCGGCTGGCAAAAGAACATGTGAATTTGTAAAGAAACACCCTTTGGCAATATCCACACACAAGGCAGAGTTTAGGTTGTGTGACTTTGGAATGCTCAGCAAAAAACACCCTATGGCAATACCCACACACAGGGCAGTTAAGGTTGTGCAGCTCTGGAATGCTCAGCAAGGCAACCTTAGTTTTTTCTTAACAGTTTTTCATGTAATATCCTAAGTTTTTAGCTAGCAATAAAGCCCGTAAAGTGGAACTACTTAGCTAGAGAGCTCCCTGTCTTTGGGGGGAATGCACCCCCAGCATGGAGCCTCCAGGGCCTTCCCACAAGTCCCCCCAAAGGACAGACAAGTTCTCTGCAAGTGACCAGGAACGACTCCTCAGCACAAAGAACCATGGGATGTGCCACAGTTTTTTGCTCAAACGTTTGGATATCAATTCACACGAAGGAGCCCATGCCTGGGAAATTTCAGCCCCAAAGTTCCAGCAATTTTCGAGCAACTGGAAGCAGGAGGTTAGAATGGAAACTGTCTGGCAGCTGGAAGTGGAGTGACCAGTGCTGTTCCTGCTAGAATATCTGTCCATCATCAATCAATATGCCTCCAAGCCCACGGTGACAGCTCTGCCTTCTCAATTGCAGCTACTGTGCCCAGAGGTATAATATGATCGCTCCAACTTCAGTTTACTCAGCTGTCACTGCTGCTTTGCCACAGGTGCAGGTGCTACTGGGAGAAGGCCAGGCATACCTCCCACCAGGATCCTCCCTCTGGTGCAGCGGGGAAGGGAGGGAGAGCAGGAGAGAGATGTTCTGGATTGGTTATTGCAGATGATGGGGCTGACACCCCATTCCCATCCAGACCCATCCACCTATTCTCATGCAGAACCATCTATCCCTCTATACCAGGGGTCGGCAACCTTTCAGAAGTGGTGTGCCGAGTCTTCATTTATTCACTCTAATTTAAGGTTTCGCATGCCAGTAATACATTTTAATGTTTTTAGAAGGTCTCTTTCTATAAGTCTATAATATATAACTAAACTATTGTTGTATGTAAAGTAAATAAGGTTTTTAAAATGTTTAAGAAGCTTCATTTAAAATTAAACTAAAATGCAGAGCCCCCCGGACTGGTGGACAGGACCCGGGCAATGTGAGTGCCACTGAAAATCAGCTCGCGTGCCGCCTTTGGCACGCGTGCCATAGGTTGCCTACCCCTGCTCTATACAGACCCAGACCCAGACCCAGACCCAGACCCAGACCCAGACCCAGACCCATCTATCTATCTATCTATCTATCTATCTATCTATCTATCTATCTATCTATTTTATTTGCTCTCTGTCCTTTGCTGTTTCTATTCCAGGACTTCGCTCTGCAATACTTGAGTTTGTGCGGGCACTTCCCCCAGACACCACATGGGCCTTTAAGGGACTCCCTGTTCCTTTCGTAAGACCCTTTCGTTGAGGCTCACATGCTGGGAGGGAATTCTTGTCCTTGCCTGATGAAATGGCCACCACTTCTTCTGGGTTTTACCAGCTTTGAAAGTGGCTGAGTACATAGTGCTGCTCACTGGTTGCCCACTTTCCAGGGATGGAGCCATGAGGGCTTGGCAGCTACTGGGTTGAATGGCCTGAATTTTGGTGAGTCTGGGTGCACATCTGCAAGTGTCTCGGATCATGCAGCTGGGGAAGGTCTCACCCTTTCAGATCGCTGCACCAGGGAACGGCTGTCCTGGAAAAACAGGTCAGGGATGCTTCAGAGTTCCTTCTCAGCTCCAGCACTAGCCTGGTCCTTCAGTAAGAACCCCCTTCAGTAGGGCACTTCTTTGTCAGGGATGAAACTGTGACACCCATCCTAGGCAATGGCTGGCCTTAGACGGCCATGTCCTGTCTGTAGCACTTCCCAGTCTGACATGTGTCCAGGTTCTCTTGCTCAATGAGGACAATGCCTTTGAGGGGAGAATGCAGCCAGATGCCAACTGCTTTGCTCTGTGTCCTGGGATGATATCAACCTTCCGATTTGTTTTCCTCCTGGGTTGCCATAACCCCCTGGTCAGCATGGGTCACAGGCCCCTCTCTGTGCCCGGTCCACACAGGAGGTGAGGCTCTCACAGCCCCAGCTTGGGCTCTAGCTCACGGTGTAGCAGCTCCTGGTTTGAGCTCTGGAGGTCCCCAGGCCAAGATGGTGGCTATCCCGTTCGCTCCTCTGGTATTTCCAGTGCTCACAAGCTTCTCGAGCAGGGCACCCAAGGACTTAGAGCCTGGTTCTGGCCAGCACAGAGGGGAGCAGCAGTGGAATCTCTCTCTGCTCCCAATGGACCAGCAGCTGCGCTCATCCATGTTCTGCAAAACTGCTGAGGGAAGGAGATGGGCCCAGCCTCAGAACTGCCCCCCAGCACCAGCATCGCCGCGGCTCCACAGCAGGTCTCTGCGTGGGAGGCCCTCAGGATGTCTAGACCCGTTATGACCGGGGCCAGGAGGCCCGGCATTCTTGCTGGGGCCCTGACAGCAGTTTGCCATGGTGGGAGTGCCTGAGAAGCTGGCAAGGAGGCAGGCAGGCAGTGTCTCTGCGGTGCACGCTGGCGATGGAGTGGGCCAAGTGTGCATTGATGGGTCTTTGCAGAAGGATCTCTTACTGCTGGAAACACACCCAGAGCGGGGATTGCTGCCTACGAATGCCCCCAGCTGTGAGCGGGTTGGCGGCGGGAGCCCAGTGTCGCCGGCTCTGCTGGCAGAGGCAGAACTGCTAGCAGGAACCAGAAGAGGGCAGATGTGCAGGCCTCAGGCTCCAGGGGGCCCTGGAAGCAGCTCGCAGGGGTGGAAATGCCCTGGCGCCAGGCTCTGAAGGAAAAGAGTGGCAGCTCCCAGCACAGAGGCGGCTTGGGAGAAGATACAAAGCTGAGGGGGGGTGAAGGGAAGTCGGGGGCTTGGAGGGAAGTCGAGGAAAGTTTGTCGTTCACATCACCCTGGTTAAAACGCACCTCGCCCACTACTGCCCATAGCCCCTAGGGCTGTGACTTCACCAGCTCTGCTTGGCGTACCACAGGCAAAGGGAAAACTGCACCCCCAGGCTGCCCCATGTACCTGGCACACCCTTGCCAAGCTGGCATGAGGCCACGACTGCCTTCTACCAGGGCTAAGCCATAGCTAGGGTGCTCCACCAACTCCATGCCGGGGGTGGGGATCTCCTGGGTACTTGTAGGGTGTGGGCCCCACCCTGGATGCAGTGCTCATGCTACTTGAGCCCCAGAGAAGCCCCAGGAATGGCAGGCCAGAGGGCACCCAGGCACTGGGCTTTATATAGACTGTGAGGCTCTGGGCAGCATCCCATGTCCCGGAGATGCATGATGACGCCCCGTTCCCACCCGTGGCTTCCCCGGACTCACCGTTGAGCCAGCGGGAGTTGTACTGGTCAGTCCTCATGGCTGTCTGCTTGCCCATGGTGCGGAAGATGGCCGCGTCCGTGCCCATGAAGTCAATGTAGACGCCGGCATAGAGCTCCTCATCTGCAGGTGGGAAGCAGAGGTCAGCAGGGACTGGGATGTATAGGGGAGCCCCCAGCCCCTTCTCATGCAGACCCTTTGTCCTGCCCCCAAGCCCTGCCCAAAGGGGGAAGCTCGGGGGAGGGGCTGCTGATTGGCATGGGGGGTGGTGGCTGATGCCCTCTCCCTGACAGGACGTCCTGTGCTCCCTGGGGCAGCCCTGAGAGGAGTCCATCTCCCCTCTGGGGAGAGGGACCCCAGCTCCTTGTCAGCTCATAGACAGGTCTCCATCTCCCATGTGGTACCCGGTAGGCACCGTGGCGAGGGCACCGTCCCAGGCCCGACTGCCAGCCTCCTGCTTCACAGCTGCTCCCCAGTGAACGAAGCAGTGCCGGGGCTGGTGTGTAAGGCAACACTCACGCCTGGCAAGGATCAGAGGTGGCTGAGGCCCCTCGAGGCCCGGGGGGGATTAGCAGTGAGAGCTTTGGCCCACGCTCCTGGGGGAGCTCGGCACAGCTGTTGCCTATACAGGCCTGGGGACGGCAGGACATCGATACCACCCCGTGTTATTTCACTGCTCTGTCTCGCTCTCCTGCCCTTTGCAACCCTATCCCAGCCAGCCCCGCCCCTCACCACCCCAGGGGCAAAGCACCATGGACACCAGGGCTGCCATGCTCTGCACTGTGGCCTTGCACCTTCCAGGAGGGTGCCAGCAGTGCCCGGGGCTGCGCCTGATCAGTTGGGAGGAGGCGAGGGAGGTACAGGAAATGGGAGGTGAATGGGGAGACAGAAATAGGACAGGGAGTCGGGGTGGAGACGCTCCTAGCACACGGGGCTAAATCACCGTGGCCATTCCTACCCCAGGGTTGGATTTGACCTCGTCGAGGAAAGAGACGCCCTGGGGATTTTTCCATCATTTGTCAGTGGCCGTCGGAGCCTCTCCCACCCCATTTTCCACTCTGTTCTACCTAGGTTCGTCCCACACCCATCACCATGGCATCCGGGTGCCTCTTGCCATGCCACAGCCCTCCAAGTCCTCACATCGGGCCAAAGTGCCCGGCTGCCTTCCCTCCCCCACACCAGGTCTGGCTTTGCTGGCCCCACAGCTGCTGGGACCCTGGACTCGGATCTCTGCCTGGCTTCCTTGGGGGCAGCCACCTTCAGTGGAGCTGCAGAACACCGCCAGGCTAACGTCTCCGGGGAGGGGGGAGCAGCCCCTCAGCAGCCACCTGCCCTGAAGTCCTAAACAGCTTCTCATCACCTCTCATTTTAACATTAGTCTCAAACCACCTAATATTTCCCTGGCACGCAGCCAACCCTGGCACTCAACCCAGATTGGTGCAGGTCCCTCCCCAGGGGCTGGCCCACTGCTCCGCTCCGATGCGTCTGGGCGGGAGAGCAGGGGTCTGTGGGCCACCCCCATGCAGTTGTGGTGCTGGCTAGTTCAAGGGGGTGGGGGACAGCCTAGGGGAGGCACAAAATGGGAGCTCATGGGGAGAGACTTCCCCAGCCTTGAGCAATGGAGAGTCATGGCGGAGCCTTGTGCCAGGCCAGCAGCATGTTTCAGGTGGGCGCCATTCCAGGTCCACACAAGAGGAACCGTGTGTGCCGGGGCCGGGAAGAGAACAGCTGGCTCCACAGGCCTCTGCTCCCTGGCTTGTCCCAGGCAAAGCCTGGACAGGAGTTCTGGAGCTCCCTCCACCAACCTGGATCCCAGCCTGTGCACTCCCTGGCTTCAGCTTCCCGTAACCTGCAAGTGGCTGCTTCTCGCTGGAGTGGCAAGTCCGCGTGGGACGCAGTGCAGCAGTGTCTGCACAAGGAGGGGCTCGCCGGCAGCTGAGAACAGGGCTGGCTCAGAGCAGGGGGCAGGCGTTCTGTGGCTGTCGAGTTCTTCTGGGGGTTCCCTGGGCAGCAAGAGTGGTCGCGTGGCACCAGTGGAGAGGGTGACCGAGGGTTCAATCGGTGGTGGTGTGGAGGACGGAGCAGCCCAACAGGACTGACACGTTATCTGCAGTGGCTGCATCCTCCGTGAGCCAACCAGCCAGGCCCCTCCTGGCTCTGGGCCGGAGCTCATGAATTAAAGGCCACAAATGGGCTCTGACATGCCCGGGCACCTTCCCAGTTGCCTGGTCCCTTGGTGGAGGGCTCAGGCACCTTCCTGCCCTGGCTGAGGTGGTTCTGGCGAGGAGCCAAGCTTAGATCTTTGGGCTCTGGTGCCCCCTGGGCCTTGGATACTCCACCTTCACCCCCGCAGACATCTCCCCGCTATGGAGACCAGGCAACAGCCCCGTCTGCATTTCCCCTTCGCTGCTCTGGCCCTTTCCTGGCCTTGTGCCTTGGCAATGGCTGGCACTGCCATACCCCCTTCGCCCCCTTGTTCTAGGTCCATCTATGGCTCTGGAATCAGTGCCAAGAACAAGCTGGGTGTCCCTCTGGAGCACCGCAGGGCCCAGCCAGAGCAGCCCCCATCCCCTTGGCCACCTTGCAGTGCTGCAGTTGCAAGACAGAAGGACTCACTTATCAAGGCTGAGACGCTGTCCACCTTGGGGTCATAGGAGCACTTCCCTTTCCCTGATTCCAGCTTCTCCGGCTCCAGGTAAAAGATATAATCCTGGAACAGAGAGAGGAGGGAGCCCATTACACCCACACCTTCCATTTCCATAGGACAGAGGAGCCCAAAGCGCTTTCATAACTCCACAGCGCTCACAAGCCTCACCTCGCCCAGCAGTGAAATGCAGCCCCCTCTGGGGGGGGGGGGGGGGGAGCACAGCAGCTATTTAGCAGCCCACAGTCATGCTGCGCATATCGAATGGCAGGCAATGACGGAGAATGCTGGGTCCATTGGAACTGCGGAGGCAAAGTTAGAGGCAGAACGGAATTACCCATTGCCGAGGCGGAATCTGAGCGGGACACGGGGGTTATCACTTCTCCTCTGGGGAATTATGTCATGGGATCGTTATTGCTTCACAGCTCCGGCACCAAACTCCAGCTGGGGTGCATCCCGGAGGCAACCTGGAAGCACCAGCTGATGCAGAATGTGTTGGTACAGTGGAGCGGTGAGGAGCTGTTACTCCAGTGCTGCTGCAAGTGCCCAGTTCCCTTCCCAGCTGGGCCTAGACAAAGCCCTAAATGGCACAAGCCCAAGGTTGCTCAGCGATCGCCCCATCACAGCACCTGTCCTTCTGTCGCTACCATTAATCTCGCTGGAGTCAGTGGCTGGGCATCTGTGGTGGTGGGGCCCCCATCTGGCCACACCTTTGTCCTGGCTTTCCATGCAGACTAGCATTGCATGCAGGTTTATTACAGTAGTAACAGCCACAAGCTGACAACTCTGCCATCTCGCCCGAGCAACGGCACCTCAGCCACGCTGGGGGTGCTGACTCAAAGATAAGAGGGCCTAATCCAGGGGTAGGCAACCTATGGCACGCGTGCCGAAGGCGGCACGCGAGCTGATTTTCAGTGGCACTCACGCTGCCCGGGTCCTGGCCACCGGTCCGGGGGGCTCTGCATTTTAATTTAATTTTAAATGAAGCTTCTTAAACATTTTAAACACCTTATTTACTTTACATACAACAATAGTTTAGTTATATATGATAGACTTATAGAAAGAGACCTTCTAAAAACATTAAATTGTATTACTGGCACGCGATACCTTAAATTAGAGTGAATAAATGAAGACTCGGCACACCACTTCTGAAAGGTTGCTGACCCATGGCCTAATCATTCATTTTTAACGGGCAATCTCCCATCCAAATATCAACTAGGCCTGGCCCTGCTTAGCGTTTCAGAGCAGAGACAGTCAGTGCCCCTATCATGTTATTACAGCTACAGAATGACTGATTTGCAGGAATGCTGCTGGTCGTCAGCCACAAGCCTTTTGATGGCAGCCTGGGTTAGAACAAAAACAGAAGCAACCCCAGCTAGGGCCCGTCTGAGTGGCTGCTAAGGAAATTACCTTCCAGTACAAGAAGCAATGAGTTTAAAGCCTCCACAGTCCTTCATCCTTTGCATGCGATACCACAATTATTGTCTACTAATTAAACTCGATTGAGTAGGAAGCTCAGGAAGTAGGGACGGCAAGTGTCTCTATGTAAATGGGTGTTGGAAGATCAAATGGTGAGATCAGGCTACACGTCCTACCCTCACACTACATCATACCACCAATACTGGGTGATTTCATTCCAGGAAGTTCCACCCACCAGTAGTGCAATCCAGGAAGTACTGCCCCTTAGGATGGCATTCTAGGCAGTGTGGCAATTTATTTACTTTGTACATTTGACCTTACTTGGGAAATAGTCCCTGGTTTCCCCATAAAGCAGGTCCCAAGTCATCAAACCATCTCTGTTCAGCAAAGCACTTAAGCATGTGTTTAACTCAGGTGTTGCCAACTTTAAATGCTGAACAATCCTTAATCTGACCTGCCAAAATCATGAGATTGGCTTAAAAATCATGAGATTTGAAAAAAAACCTAATAATAATTGTGGGGTTGTTTTTCTTTGATTTCTAGTTTCCAAGCTTTTGGGGCACACACACATCATGTTTTCAAGTTTTCCTCTGCAACCAGGAAGGCTAGAAACTGCCTTTGACTTTGAATGAAAGCCGAGACTCTCCTGCAATCTCTTGATGCCACCAGCCGAAGGTTTAAACAAATACTCCAGAAACTGCCAGACTCGCAATCAAACTGTGAGAGTTGGCAGCAGTATTAACCTTTAACAGTAAAGTTTAAGCATGTGCTTAAGTGCTTTGCTGAACAGGGCCCATATTTAATTAGGTCTGGTCTGTACTAGTGATTTCCCCCAGGTCCAGCCAGCCACCAGTGTAGCTGCACCAATGCAACTCCTAGCGTACGCAGGGCTAAATAGCTATTTGCACCGATTGAGTCCAACCTTGCTTGCCACTTGGGTTGGCTGCTTCTGTGCCAGCTGTGGTTTCCCTTGTGTACAGCAGGGGTCGCTACACCAGGGTGACATCCTCCATGCAGCCCAGGCGTTAGTCAGCTTCTCCCGCAGTCCGAGTGTCCCGCCACAGTGACGGCAGAGAAAAGCATCACGAAGAGAGAAGGAAGTGTGAGTGTAACACCACAGAACTGGCAGGGGTGGGGCCGGGAGCGACCTTGCACTCATGATTGAAATGGGCTAGATTTCAAATGGATGGCGGCCCTTTGAACTCGCTCCAAGTTCCCAGGCCATCTCCATGGCAGCCAGCCCACCACCGTGTGATTTGCTATCACACCTCATATTAGCCCTACACCAGCAATGGGCTTGCCTTGTTTGTCCCCCACAGTGTGCTATCGCCACCTTATGCCCACAATAACTTTTGGCAGGGATATTCAATCTTGTACATAGGGCATGAGCCAGTCGCTGGCTACTAGAGACCTACGTGAGGAGAAGATTACCCCACATCGAACACTGCAGGGCTTTTACACCTTCCCCTGCAGCAGCTGGCACCAGCGTCAGTCACAGTCGGGACACTGGGCTGGATGGACCTCAGTTCTGATTCAGCCTGGCAATGCCCATGTTCCCGTGTATCTGGGCAGTCCAAGGTGTCTCATCCTTGGCTAGTGATATTTTGTATGGCAGCATGGTACAAACCATCCATGAATGAAAAGTCATACCAGCCCAACTGCCCCAAGCCAGCCTGCTTTTGTGCCACTCCTGCACTTGTGAGTAGAGAGCCATGGGTATCAGTCTCGGTGTTTCGAGGAAAAGTCACGCACCCATTCCTAGAACCTGACAAGGTGTCTTCGGCTTTTTTGTCTGAAATCCAAGAGCCAGTCCTGCTTAAAACTGGTTGAAAAACCAGTGGAGTGAAAACCGCTAAAGTTGTTTTCATTTTAAATGGTTTGAAATTGACCCATTTTTTTCTTTCTTTGCAAATTGGTTTCTTTTAAATAGAAACCCTTATCCAAATGGTCATTGCAATTTTTCATTGCCTGAAAGTTGGGATATTTGTCTAACAAGGGGATGAAAAGGAGGGTCGGTTATGGGCTTCGGAGTTTTGGAAGTGGCCGGATTTGAAGGGCTGGAAATGAAAGACACAGGGTTCAAATAGCTAACTGCTGAGCTCATCCCCGTCTCAGAGAGTCACACAAACAAGCTGTGCTGAGCTGTGCTGAAGTTGTCTTAAAGATGGATTGGATCAGACAGAATTAATCTCCCTCCCTTGACCCCTCTTTTACCTGAGGACTTGCTCATGTCAGCTCCTTTCAGTGGAATGGGCTGAGTCAGGGCAGGAGGTGCTGTTATAACACGGAGCCATATAGGGGCATTAAGGTTGGATGAATAGATGGGATGAAAAAGAGCATTTAGTGCAGTGACAATGGGTAACGCAAACAACTAGCTTCACTGGGAGCATGCACATCAATGTGACTGAGGTAAAACCGGGTATGTACGACCCCCACCCTGATGTATATCCAACCATCCCAATCCAACAGCTATTGCCACACCCGCACTGAGTACAAACACACGGCACCCCATCTGCATATGCAGCACTATGGCGCTTTCTCCTAGCATGAACGGCAGCTGCAATTCAGTGATGCAGGTGAGCTGCACTAAGGGTTACTGGAAACCGACCCAGCGCTGGGCAACTCATTTATTGTGGATAATTCATCCAGCAAATTTAACCCCTTTTTCCTTCTCACACAGACTTTGATCTTCCCAATTGAGTTCCTATTTGCAATGGTGAGACCAATCATTTGGGCCAGACACTTTCAGACAATGGCTTCATGAAAACTTCACCGCCACTGTTTCTCAAGTGCGTGATTGGTCCCCTAAGCCACATGGTATTTTTACTGGATGACTTAAACTTTTTAAGCAGGAGACTGCGTGATGAAGAGCGTGATAAAGGGCACCATCTCCCGAATAGTCACACCAAGTAAAACCTACTCATGAATAACCAGCAGTTAAAAAAAACAAATATCCCGGCTTCAAACTCAGAGCCTCCTGGGCTTGGAGCCTTTGGCATCCATGCTTCCAAGCACATCAGCGAGGGCTAGAAAACTGCCAGAAGATGCAAGCTGAGTTCCTCCCATAAACCTCTGACTCCAGGTACTGACGCTTTAAGAACCCCCCCTTCCGAAATCTCACGAGAATTGAGCCATTTGGAATCCCAAAGCCCATTGGCAAATGCTGGTTTGCGGGCTTCGCCTGGTGCTAGTGGGGAATGTGGTAACATGCGATATCCAGGGGCCAGCCCAATGATAGCGTCTCTCTACTCATGGCCACTGGAGAGGGTTCTTCCGGCTTAGTCGTGGGTGTGCTGGGGCTGCTACAAACTGGCATAGATTAAAGAGATCGTGGGCACAGATATGGCATCCAGCCAGCTCAGTGGCCTCCTGCCCCAGTTCGGCGCTGAGTGGAGCTTGACCAGAGGCTCCTGTCTCTTCCTCAGGACGTTGTCTCTCTGCCTCGCAACTCCTCATCCTCTTGTTGGGTGGGTCCAGTCCAGGAGGGCCCCGGTGACCCTCCCCGCGAGATGTCCACCTCTCTGCCCAGGGACAGGGCACTGTGGCTTTTCCTCCATTCTCTGATGATGGTGACGCAGGCACAGCAGCAGGCGTGTGGCGAGATGTCAAAGGGAGCTCTTCCTTTCTGGCCCGAGAGGGCTGGCGCAGAGGGGACACCTCCTGGGGACTGTTGTCTGCCTGTCACGGGGGCTCCTGCCTCTAGCTGAGCCCAGGCTGCCCCTGGCCCAGCGGGGAGCACGCTGTTGTACTGATGGGGATACACGGCTCCTCTCTGTCGGGGTGCAGCGATGCTGATGGGACTGGGGCTGCGGCAGGCAGGCGCCGGAGGAGAGTCATGTGCCATGGGGGGCCTCACGCAGTCACACGCCAGGCCCCGAATCCCGGCAGAGGAGCCAGCTCCCACATGGGAGCCAGGGAGGAGAGCTGGACTGCAGCCGGGCTGGGGGAGGAGATACGCATGGGGCGGGACAGTGAGGGGCTGAAAAGACCCAGGAATGGGGGAGCTGCCACCCTGCCCTGGGATGGCAGAGGGAGAGCAGGAAACCAGGCTCCACCCCAGGAGGCAGCCGTGGAGGCAGGTGCCCAGGTCTGTGTGACCCACCCCCCGATGGCTGCTTTAGGGAACTGTCCCTATGTCAGTGTCTTGGCCCCTCGCTGGGTTGCAGAAGGTGCCTCCTTCCCCCTGCCAGGCAGCTGCTATGCTCCCCATGCTTTGGACCCCGCTGGAGGGTGAGGGAGGCAGCCGGTCTGAAACCTGCACAGGGACTGGCATCTACAACCCTTGGGGTTCGGTCCCAGCCGAGAGACGCCAGCCAAGCGTGGGCCGTTGGGGTGCTCTGAGCCCAGGAGGAGCATGTGTGTGTGAGGGGCACTGCTGGATCTCGCCAGGCCCTGCCCATCAGTGCTGTGGTGGGCTTAGGTCTCTAGCCTCTCAGCGAATAACCTCCCTGATGCAAACTGCCCCGTGGAGAAGGTGCTGGGGCATGGGATATGCCTGTGGCCTGGCGGCGCCCCCTGTTGGCTGCTTCTGGCGGGGACGTAAGGTTCCTGAACTCCTGGAACGGGCTCTGGGGGCAGCCCCTGGGAGGGAGGAGAACCAGCCTGGATACCTGAGCCCCTGGAATGTGCTCTGGGGGCAGCCTGGGGGGATGGGTGGGAAGGACCGGACCTGGNGGGGGGGGGGGGGGGGGGGGGGGGGGGGGGGGGGGGGGGGGGGGGGGGGGGGTGAGAAGGACTGGATCTGGATTCCTGAGCCCCTGGGGGGGAGGACCAGACCTGAATTCCTGAGCCCCTGGAACGGACTCTGGGGGCAGCCGGAGTCAGGAGGGCAGAGCAGATGCCCTCGAACAGGAGCCTTGAGGGTGGTGCTCAGGGCACAGGAGGAGGATCGCACAGGGAAAATCAAAGCTCGGAAGAAGCTGAACTTCCCCCTGGGACCATGAGCTCCTGATTCCTCCCAGCACCCCGAGCTGCTCATGGAGCCAGCGATGCGAACCCGGGCTAACCCTGCCTCCATGCAGTGAGCCAGCCTGGCTGCTAGCCCAGCGGGAAGACGATCTTGTGGAAGAGACACTGTCAGGAGCAGGGCCTCAGAGCTGTACATCCCATTCCCCCGCCCAATCTGGCCCATTCCCAATTAAACAACACAATCCATCTCCAGCTGGAGCGTTGTCAGCTTTACTGCCCGGGTGGTGGGCACTGCTGTGCTTAAAGAGCCAGCCGGGGGAGCGCCCACACGTGTTTTGGTAGGTCCTACCAACAATCAGGCCCAACGTCCACTGTTCCCCCACCCCTGCGAGTGGCCAGTGCTCTAAAAGGAATCCGGAGCCAGTGGCTCCGTTCCCAGCACGGGGCCCCTGACAGTGTCCCTCCTCCCCACAGCATCTGGAGCAAGGCCTAGGGGAGCAAGGCGTTAGTCTGAGAGGAGATGCGAGGACTGGCTGCTCTGTGCTGGGTGGTGGCACAGACAGCTCAGCCATTGCAAGGGGCATGCCCAGCCGGGGGTTAGCGGTTAGGTGCATGCCATGGGGGAGGAAGGTTAGGGAGCCCAGACATGCCCTGGGAGGGGAGCTGGCTCCTGCCCTTGGGGGGGGTCTGAGCGCGAGTCCCACCTTGCGTTCTGCTGGTGTCAGGCTGTGGGAGGAGTCAGCGGCTCGGCTTCCCCGTCCTCCCGGCTGGACGCTTTGGGTCAGCGCAAAGGCCTGAGGAGAAGGAGCAGTGTAGAGAGTTAGAGCTGGCGGGGACAGAGGCCACCCGGGGGGTGGGTGGGGATGGGCACTAGGGCAGCGGGAGGGGGTCATGCCCACCTGGAAGGGCAAGAAACTCCCCCCGCCCCCAGCCAGCGCGCATGCCCCAGCTCCTAGAGCGCCCCCGTGGGCAGAGCCAGCGCTCTTGAGCCCAGGACATTGTGAGTGTGCCCAGGCTATTGTGCGGGCCGCATGTGATTGTGCCCACCATGTGCTAGCGTGGCAGCATGCTTGTGATGGCATGTGCGGGCATGGCATGTGCCAGCATACGTGGCACGTGTGTGTGTGTGGCACACACTGGATGGACCTCCTGCTGCCCCGTACTGAGACTGACAGCAGATGTGGAACTTTGTGACAAGCCCCCTCCCCCACCCCCGGTGATCACACACCCCCACACACACACCCCGGGGACAGGGGGAGGGACCAAGACCCTCAGTTAAACCTCAGGGAATCCTGGCTCCCGCAGGGCCGGGTCCTGGCCCATCTCTGGGACTGCGTGTGACTAAATGCCACATGGCTGGCTCAGACCTGCCGCACAGTACGCATAACCGTGCCCTTTGCTCTGCCTGCCGCATCCTCGTGACACCCAGACTGAGAACCCCAGGCTGCGGAGAGGCCAGGACAGCAGCAAATTCCCTGACGTGGCCTGTGGTTCGAGGAGCCTCAGGGCTTTCCAGTCCTTATCCCACACTCATCCAGGCTTGCCCAGCGGTGCCCATGGGCGCTATACAGGAGGTGCCACCCTGGCTGACAGGGCACATCTGACCTCTGAGGAGGGCACCTGTCTCAGCTGGGAATAGTATGGAGCCTACAGTTCTGTAGCACGGCTGGGAAATCCCTTCCTGACCCCAGCTCTTGCCCTGAAGCATGAGGAGGATGAGGAACACCAGGATTACCCCAATCCTACAAAGCTGCTGCGTGGGGTCAGCTCCTCCTTCTCTAGTCACCTTATGCACAGCTTCACTGTCTGGCTTCTCTCCAACGGACTTGCGTGCTGCGCTACTGGGAGGTACCAGCCCACCTGGACCCCAGGACTGGTGGGCAGAGCCCATGGAGAACAAGAAGCCCCACCCCCTCCAGCGACAGCCACAGCCTATTTGAAACCTGGGAGGTGGTGGGTGGAGCCTCTCAGAAAGAAAAGCCCACTCCCACAGCATGGGCAAGAGCGGGATTAGATTTCCCTCCATCCCCCAGGCTGGGGGGGTGACCCCCTCCTGCCTTAGCCTCTCGGAGGAGACTGACAGCAAGGGCCCGAGGTCGATTAGGGCCCTTGATGCTCACGGCGATTAGGCAATGTAGCCCCAGGGGAAATGCACTGAGATCCACATGAGCCCCTAAACAGCCCTAAGGAGGGGACAGCACAGCCTCTGCTCATCAGGGATCACAGCTGGATTGGAATGGATGACATGGATGTGGGGGAGCCCCTCTGTCCCAGCCCCCATCCTCTAAGGCAGGCAACCAATAGAAACCCCCACATGACAGCCAATAGAAAGCCAGGAAGGGGTGCATCCATTTCTTGCACAGAGTGCGCAAAAATGCATGCCCGTTCAGCTGTGAGTGATGAACCCAAATCACACAGTCAGAACAAGGCAGGTGTTAGCCAGGCACAGTCCACAACACAGTGGGTGTCACCGGGTGACGCTGTTCCCCAGACTTACAAGTTGGCCATCTCGAAGAAATGCCGGTGTGGCTGGGTGCTGTGATGCACGTTCTGTAGTGGGGAGCTGTAGCAAGAAGCAGGGCAGTTTGCTCGCCGCCCCATCCTCTCTAACTAAAGTCAAGTCCGGAGGGCGAGTTGCTACTGAAGAATCGAGTGCGTGGGCGAGATTCTTGGACGGTTTGGGCCCACCTCAGTTCCGGGCCCGGTGGATACACTGCGAATCTCCCCACACTCGGCGTCGCTGCTTTCTCCTCCACTGGCAGGCTGGCCCGCAGGCCCCAAGCTCTGCTGCTGCTCAGCAGAGGGGCAGCAGTATTAATGAAGCCATTCGCAGACACAGGCGGGCTTAGTAATGGGACCGAGGTGCTAACCTGTGCATGGGATTAGCTCTCCAGTAACACAGGACTAGCAACCCCAACCAGCTGCGACGCAAAAACCGAGATTCCCTGTTCCACACCTCACTGTATGCACATGATAGAATAACCTAGTGCCGAGCGCTACCAGAGCTCCAGGGGAGCCGAGCTGAGGAGC
Source organism: Platysternon megacephalum (assembly GCA_003942145.1). NCBI lineage: Eukaryota > Metazoa > Chordata > Testudines > Platysternidae > Platysternon > Platysternon megacephalum. Next base: position 212,264 of record QXTE01000361.1, on the reverse strand, counting down.
AGCACCCAATTACTTCATTTTTCACTGTTTTATATGTGTCCCCGCCCTTGACTCCGGGGGCATGAGCCCATCTTAGACACAGATACAAAGAATTCATTAGTGTAAACTAAAGTGAAATGTACCAAACCCTCTCTCTCATTTACCCCTCCCTCCCCATGGCTACCTGAGCATCTGCTATGTAAAAATTTCTGCATTCCCCATGTGCCCCATGCCGCCAAAACTCATCAGCCTCCAAGGGGAGAGAGACATTCCAGCCCCTGGGTGGGACCACTCACCGCCCCAAGCTAGGACACCGAGCAACGCCCATGACTCTGCAGGCAGCCAGGCCCAAAGCGGAGACTCTCCCACCTCAAAGCTCCCGCCTGTGCAAAGCTCCCGGCAGATCTTCAGCGAGAGCCAGGGGCTTGGCACATCTCAGCACAGTGCAGGGGCCCCAAGCTGCTTTCAAGATGGAGCCCTTCCCTGCCCAAGGATCCTGTCCGAAGGGGATTCACAGCCCAGTAGCTGAAAATTCCCCCTGGCAAGGAAATCCATATAAAGCGAACCCCCCACACACAGTTCAGAGACACCGGGATGGCCAGACGCCTGCTGTATTCCATGAGTGCCCCCTTTTGAGCTGGCTACAATGGCCCCAGGTTCCAGACTGCGAGGAGCAGCTGCCTGGCCTTGTGCCGGAGACCTTGGCCAGGCCTCTTATGGGCCTCTCACAGGGTCCATTGGGCTGAGAGCGACTGCAAGCCACAGGCTGAGCCAGGGTGACGGCCTCTTGGAGTAAATACTGCACCGCCCAGGGAGCCCTGCCAGGCCATGCCATGCCTAGGCCAGCTCCCTGGGGCTGAGGGGATGCCACCCCTCTGGCTCAGCGTGCGTGGCCGAGCAGTGGCCCCCCCTCCAGCGCCTCACCTGTGCTTTGCGCCCCCTGTTGACAAAGGTGCAGATGGGGTTGTAGGCGCCAGTGCCGCAGACGTACAGGTGGGTCCGGTTCCAGGGCTGGATCAGGCGGATGAAGTTGCCACATTCACCCTGCGAAGCAGGAGGAGAATGAGAGGGGTTATGCGGGGCGGGGGCAGCATGTGCAGGATCCTTGGCACCCCAATGCCCACCCCAGCCCTGCTCGCACGGTGCATGCTCAGGCCTGAGATGTCAGGGCCGCTGGGGACTGGCGTGTAGCCAGGAGGGTGTCCTGGTGCGAGAGGGGTGGCATAGCCTGATGCCAAGCCTGGGGCTCCTCTGAGCAGAGGGATTCAAATAGCCCAGGGATGGTGGGGGTCAGTAGGTACTGTCAGGACCGACACCGCTGCGTGGCCTGGAGCTGATCCAACCCCGAGGACTCAGTGAAGGAACTTTCTCCCCACATGGAGTCCCACTGGGAGCGGCTAGGGCTGGTGTAGACATAAACTCCCCCCCAAGCCAGCGCTCCCTGCCGTGCTCTGGGGCGCAGGCAAGCGGGCACCCCACCCTTTTCTGTTCCAGGGCTATTCTCGCTCGGGCCACATTCCAGGGCCAGTCAAGCTGCGTTACCAACGGGTGAGACGCAGCAGTACAGCAATTACGGCTGGGTGTCCTGCTGGGCCCGGCTCGTTAGTTAACGACCCAGGGTCAGGGCCAGGCATCCTGTTCGCAGCTCCTGTTTCCTCCGCGTTGGGATAGGGGAGCCTGGAATGCAGCAGGGGAAGCCGGTGAAGGAGTCGTTGGCAAGCTGGGGGGCCGAGCAGGGGCTCAGGCACATTTGTCGTCGGGGGGCTGAGCCCTGCGGCAGGAGCGGCAGCAGCTGAGCGACCAGTGGAGGGAAGGACTCGGGGTCAGGCGGCTGCCAGGCATGCGGGGCTTGGCTCCAGTGGAAGCAGCTTGGTGACCCCCAACCCCTCGCTTCCTCGGAGCCATGCACACTCGCTCGATGGCCTGACGGGAACCGTGGGGCGCGTGGGCTGGGGATTTCGGGTGGTGCCCGGCTGGTACCAGCAGGAGCCCGGCCTGAGCCTGGGTGTGCCCCAAGCAGCAGTGACTGCACGGCATGCAGGATGTGTATTGCCGGGCGTGGCGAAGAGCAGCAGTGCTGGCTGCCCTGCTCTCCCTCCTGGCCCTATAGTCCTGACAGAGGGGCCACAGGGCCAAACCTGCGTGGGCAGGGGCAGCCAGTGCTGCTCATCGCCGCTGCCATGGGGCTGGCTCCTGCACCAGGCCTTCCCCCCCGGGGGCTGAGCCTAGCATGGGCTCAGGGGGCGAGGTGCTGGGAGCAGCGGTGCAGGGGGAATGGCTCCACAGGTGCGTCCCATGGGCAAGATTTCTGGGGGGGTGCCTCTGCCCCCATACCCACATTCTCTCCAGCTCGGGCCCTGAGACATCCATTGGAACAGGAGGACGTCCCCAGCTCTCAGCACCCTGCCAGGGCCACTCAGCCTCCCAGCACAACAAGGACCGAACTCAGACCCTCCCGCAGGTTGAATGATGGAATGACAGGGCACCCAGGTGGAGATTCCCTGTCGTCATTACAGCCCATAGTGTGGATCTCGAAGAGCCAACCCTGAAGGAATGCCCAGGCCGGCTCTCCATGCCCGCAGGTGTCTTTGCCCAGCCCCCGGCCGCATGCCCCCAGAAGGACTCACGTTGTTGTTCTTCCCCGACAAGATGCACTCGTCGATCCGCTGCTGGGACGCGGGCCAGTGAATCTGACAAAACAACAGATGCCAGGTCGTCACCTGGGATTTTCCACCGGGTCTAAATTTAGATCTGGCTGAACCCACGCAGCCGAGGCCTGGGCCCCTCAGAGAGCTCCGTGCCAGGGTCTGCTACCGGCTTCCGGGCGGGAACAGCCAACAGCTCGGCCAGCACACAGGGATTGAACCAGGACCCTGCATCTCACTGTGTTCCAGGGGCTGGGAGAAGCCGCCCTGGGCTGACAGACGGGGAGGTTGAATTCCCTTCTCCCCAGTGGTGGCTCCACTTCTGGCCCACGGAGAAGGCATCTCCTCCAGTTGCGGATTTAGAGTTAGTGGGGCCCTGTGCGCAGCTTCATTTTCACCACCCCCCTTGGGACTCAGCCAAGAAAAAAACATTCTCTCATCTCCCCCCCTCCCGTTTTTCATTCATCCTCCTTCTATAAATAATGGGAAGTACATGAAAATAAAGTGAGGTACCTTGATTGGGGCAGGGGGCTGGGGTGCAGGAGGGAGTGAAGGCTCTGGGAGGAAGTTTGGGTGCGGGGTGCAGACTCTGGGCTGGGGCAGGGGGTTTGGGTGCAGGAGGGGGACGTGGCTCCCAAAGCGACCAGCGCACACACCCCATTGGCAGTGGCTCCTAGGCGGCGGGGGATCCAGGGGGTCTCCGGACGCCGCTGCCTACAGGCATCGCCCCCACAGCTCCCATTGGCCGGGAACTGCGGCCAATTGGAGCTGCGAAGTTGGTGCTCAGGGCGGCGGCAGCACGTGGAAACACCTCTCCCCCAGGGGCTGCAGGGACATACCAGCTGCTTCCGGGAGCAAAGCAGCACAGAGGGAGGGAGGCAGAGCGGGCAGGGAGCTGCCTTAGCCCTGCTGCGCTGCTGCTGGCATGTCTCTGCGTGCCCCTTGTGGGGAGGGGAGCAGCGGGTCTCCGTGTGCTGCCCGGGGTTGGGGCAGTGCATGGAGCTGCCTTCCCCCAGCCAGGGGCGCGCAGCAGCCGGCCGCTTCCGGGAGCGGTGTGGGGCCACAGCCACGGCATGCAGGCAGCCTGCCTGCCTGAGCCCTGCTGCGCCGCCGGCTGGGACTCAGGGGCAGGTTGTCAGATATTTGTCCTGCATTTTGGGGACCCCCCTGTCGTTGGTTTGTTTCATGGTAAATCTGCTCCTGGTCTCCTCCCCTGCAGCTCAGGCACCAGATGCGGGAGGTGGACCAGAGGTAGATAAAGGACCCAAGAGGGGCTGGCACCCTTCCTGCTCAGCATATTCTGCCCCTTAGCCCCTCCCCAGCCTCAGGCATGGACCCACGATCTGCTGCTGCTGCTCCATGCCTCCCTGTTGGCCAGGCCCCAGGAGCCACAGGCCGGGGAAAGCTCCTCCAGAGAGGGCCCAGCTGAGCTCAGTCTGATGGGCCAGCAGGGCACTTGTGAGAGACCTGGGAATGCTCTGGGGGTGGCTTTGCCACATGACATCCCACATGCAGTACTAAGAGCTGAGAAGAGAGGAGGCAGGGTCTGGGCAAGCTCATCCTCCCTTCCCCCACACCTCCATCACCACACGGCCATTAGGGTTACCAGGCGTCTGGTTTTCGACTGGAACGCCCAGTCTAAAAGGGACCCTGGCGACTCCAGTCAGCGGTGCAGCAGGTCTAAGGCAGGCTCCCTGCCTATCCTGGCTCTGCGTGTCTCCCAGCAGTGGTTGGCATGTCCCTGCAGCCCCTAGGCACAGGAGCGATCAGGGAAGCTCCACGTTCTGCCCCTGTCCCCAACCCCGGCTCCGCAGCTCCCATTGGCCGGGAACCGCAGCCAATGGGAGCTGCGGGGGCGGCGCCTGTGGGCACGGGCAGCGTGAACCATGCAGAGCTGCCTGGCCATGCCGCCGCCTAGCGTCCAGACATGCTGGCCACTTCCAGGAACCACGCGGAGCCAGGGTGGGCAGGCAAGGAGCCTGCTTTAGCCCCGCTGCGCCGCCAACCGGGAGCCGTCTGAGGTAAGCACTGCCTGGACGGCGCAATCCCCATCCTGCACCCCAACCACTACACCTGGTCGGAACCCCTTCCCGCACCCAAACTCGCTCCCAGACTCCAAACCCTCACCTGCATCTCAACCCCCTGCCCGAGGTTGGAACCTCCTCCCACACCCAAACTCCCTCCCACAGCCCGCACCCCACACCTCCTCCTGCACCCCAACCCCCTACCCCAGCCCTGAGCCCCCTCCCGTACCCTGCCTCAGCCCAGTGAAAGTGAGTGAGGGTGGGGGAGAGCGAGCGATGGGGGGGAGGAGGGGGCTGGAGTGAGTGGGGGCAGGGCCTGAGAGAAGGGGTGGAGCAGGGGTGGGGCCTTGGGGAAGGGGCAGGGGCAAGGGTGTTCTGTTTTGTGCAATTAGAAAGTTGGCAACCCCTAATGGCCGTGTGTGGGCATGCTGGGGGTGACACTGGTGCTGGTCAGTGGTGCCTGGCTGGCAGCTCAGTGAGAGCATCCCCCTGGGGGCCTCATCAGTTCGGAGGTTTTCCTGCCCATCTCCCACTGCTGACACCATGCCACTGAAAGCAGCCGCACTGGAGTACTCAGGCTGCTTATGGAGGCTGGTGTTTTTACTGGGTGGCCCAGCTACTCTCAGAGCAGGATTAGCCAGTGCAGGAGCACAGGCACCAGAGCCCCGTCTGCTCTAGTGCTTCCACTCTCGCTAGCGTCAATGGGGAATCTTCAGAGAGCTCCCTGCAGTGCCAGCCCACGGGGCAAGTCTCCATTTAACCCTTGGCCTCTCTGCTGAGACATCAGAAAGAGCACTGGGTCAGGGGGCTTTAGGGAGACCCTGACTGAGACAGGAGCCCATTTCTCTGTCCCCAAAGAGACGGGAAGGGCCGTAGGATTGAGATGGACATCACTGGGGTGGGCCAGCTTTGAACCCCAACCTAGAGAAATTTGTACCTTATTCCTAGCATGTGTTTCTCTGGCTTCAGCTCCCAGCCATTGGGCGGGTTCTGCCTTTGTCCACTAGGTCCAAGTCCCTAGCTATCGGATCTGTCCTCCCCACACAGGCTCCTATCACCGAGGATCAACCTTCTCTGGGATCAGTTAAACAGCTGGAGCTTCCTAAGTCAGTCAGCAAAGGGCCCCGACTGGCTCTCGGCTTCCCAGCCTGCCAAGGTCCTGGGGGAAGTGCACACTAGAACTGGACAGTCCCTAGCAAGGGTCTCATGTCCCGGGGCCTTTGTCTCCCCCTGGCAATGACTCAATATGAGGTGGAACCAGACAAAGCAGGGGATGGATGGTGGCTACCAACTCATTTCACTCCAGCCCAGGGGCCTAGCATTCTTCCCGCTCCTGCCCCACTTCTCCAGCCCCTCGCGGGCCCCCAAGGCAGGGGCAGGTCGGAAGGGCCCTTACGATGAGGGGCTCCCGGTTGATGTCATGCAGGTCCAGCGAGAGGATGTAGTCCTTGCTGCCCACGTACATGCGGTCGTGGTCCTCGTCCTTCAGCAGGATGCGGTAGTCCGTGGAGTTGAGCAGGAAGTTGAAGAAGTGAGCGGTGCTGGTGGCCTTCAGCTCTGCGGGCAAACACAGATGGGGGGTCAGGCTCCTCCCGGCAGAGCTCTGGGTGCAGCGGCATCCAAGAGAGCAATGACCCCTTGCCTCAGAATTAGTCAGCCCACAAGACAGGGCCGTGACGCCCACCACAGCCACAAGGTTCAAACCCCCACAGCTTTGGGGTGCAATAGGTCTGTGTCACACATGCCAGGGTCTGCCCTGCCAGGCTCTGAGCGCCTGACCCACACGCCAGGGCCCTGCCAGCCTCTGAGCACTCAAACCACACACCAGGGCCCCCAGCCTCTGAGTGCCCAACCCACACGCCTGGGCCCCGTCCCTCTTTGCACCTCCACCCGCCCTTCCCCCACCTCTGTTCGCTCTCCTAAAGGCTAAAGCTGGACATGCCAACAGCGCCTTTCACATCAAGAGATCCCAGCCCACAGTTATGCCTATAGACACCCAGTTCGCGTTGTGACAGCGTACCCCATAAAGGGGCTCATAAATGTATGTATAATATAACTGGAATAGGGTTTTGCTACATAGGCCATGTAACATATCTATGTAAAGGTTATGATCTACTGGTTATGTTCATCCTAGTTGTATGCAGGCACCATTTGTGTGTTCAAAGTTATGAACATTGGCTGTATAATTGCTTGATTTCTAAGTGGCCTCAGTTAGAACATTTGATCACTTCTTGGGAAAGGAATGTGCAAATTAGGTGTTCAGTCAGGGGGCACTTAACAGACAAAAGAGCTTGGAAGACTCCAATCCACATTAGAAGTCTACCTGAGGACGTTCAAGGCAGCATGTGGGTAATGGCTGCTACCTGCAGTCCTGAGTCATGCATGGGCATGTGACCTGCCCATGTGATTCCGAATCTCCATT